>JAIGNY010001158.1:605000-1155000 GCA_020152595.1 Chiridota heheva | reverse complement strand
AGTATCGATTCTCTAACCTTTCATCCAATCGTTTTTATATCATTAAATAAGTTCCCTTTGCATATTTTGATACCTTTAAATGCAGTAAACCTATATGCGTTCTGTATACAACTTATATTGCATACAGATTCTTTTAATGAAAGATACGGTATACAGGGTATATAGGTCCAGTTTGTGCTGCAAATATTGTATACAAAAACATTTACAGCTTATTTAATTTCTTCAAGTCAAGTCAAGTCAAGAAAATTTCTTAGCTTTTGAGGAAAATCCCAACATTTCCGCACAATTATTTTTATTTTCAGAATATTTCTTCCATTTTCTTGAAATTTTCTTTCATTTTCGGGTACTTTTTTTTTTTTTAATTTGCAGGATAATTTTCTATAATTCTTGGAAATTTTGCTCATTTTCAGAACATTTTTTTCATTTTTGGTAAAATTACTTATTTTGGGAATTTTTGGAAGAATTTTTATGTAATTTCCTTCATTCCGGACAATTTTTTTCGATTTTCAAAACATTTTCTTCCATTTTTGTAAAATCTTTTTTCATTTTCGGATACATATTTTCAATTTCCAGGATAATTTTTTTAATTATCGGAAAAAGTTTGCTCATTTTGGAAAATTTTGCTCATTTTCGGAAAATTTTCTTCCTTTTCGGGAATTTATTGGCCACTTTTGTGTAATTTCTTCATTTCCGGACAAATTTCTTTGATTATAGGACTGAACATTATCTTTTATTGTTGGGAAATATCTTCCTTTAAAAAAATGTGCTGTTAAATTTGTTTGGCTATATATTAGGGACCAAATTGGGACCAAAAGGGACCAAACTGGGGGCCAAAATACTCAACTGTGGGGTCACTTTGCTGATTGGGGGCCGTGGCTCCCTAGTTAGTGAGAGAAAAAAGGCCACGACTGCTAGAACCTCGGGGTAAGAATTTGTTCAAACATATTGTGCCCCCTCCACAAATATGACTACAAATTGATGTTCCTGTAAAATTGATAGAAAATTTAGATGGGATACACATAATAATCCATTAAAAAGGCTGGGTGGGAGGGGATGCAAAGAACATTTGCCAACCGAAAGTGGGGAAGAAAATCATAAAATAACACTAAGAAACATAAAAGACAAATAAAATATATATATAAATTTGGCAAAAAATACATCCTTCAGTGTACTCCCACATCCCGCCTTTGGGTGGAGGTGAGTCGAGTAAATTTACGAAAATAATAATGGTCACCAAAAAGGTGCTATGGCTATTCGTGAACTAAAGGGGGAATGGAAGGTCCTTCCCAACCAATTCGTTGGCATTAAAAGGGGGTTTCAAGAGTACAACACCCCTGTCCCATCTACTTTTTGGAAGCTTGCTACGCGACTAGCTGTAGCTAGCAAACAAATTGCTAAGTTCATAAGATGAAACAAAGCAAAGATTATATTAAAGTATTGAGAAATCATGCATTTTGCCAGGGACGGGATTGGCATCACTGTGAGCATTGAAAAAATCTGATTACACAATAGTCACTTTAAATGACAACAGTCGACACCTATAGTCACTGCCATTTTGATACAACGTCCATCGTTTGGTCGGAATCACATTGGTCGGAATCACAGATGTAAAATAGGGATGAATATCTTAACCAGTTTTCCCCCTTGCACCCCCCCAAATCCCGCGTATGGGCCTAGGCCTAATTGAAAAGATATCAGAATTAAAACAAGTGTAAAGGCCCCTATCTTTAGAAATACGGAAATGTAGAAGATCATGTGAAGCAGTTAATAAGTGATAACCACCTCCCTTTTAATACAATAAGACACACATTTCAGTGGAGAAAAGTGAAAAGAAGTATCATAAAAACTAAGTCTTGTCTTCTTTTTTCCTTCTTGTTGTGGCAATTGCATTTAGCCTATAAAAGCAACACAAAAAGAGTATTAAGAATCATACACAAAAATGTATCGCAATGTTGTCATGGGGATTCCAGGTGAGATTGTCTTTTGCCCAATTAAAGAAGATTTTGCTGCTTTTGTGAAATTTTTGCCCGATTTTAAATTCAATCAACTGATCAACTTGATAGGATGATGTACTGAAAATAGTAATAACTTTTAGTTCGAAAATTGTAAATTTACTAGCAAATCGTATAACAGTTTTTTGTATATTTTTTTACGTGTTTTTGCTCAAATTTACTCATCAATCTTGCTCGAATTTTCCTTCACTTTTTTTAATTCCCCCGATGTACCCTAATACCACAAATATATTCAGGGCATTAAAAAAAAAAAAAAAAAAAAAATGGGACTGCCCTCCTCAGACTGTCGGAGAATATACCATTGTTGGTTAAGTTGTAACGTTTCCCTCAACCCTTCACGACGGGTTCTACTAAGAACAATGGACTGCTTTCAGCTCCTTGTCACGCCTCCGGTCCCCAGGCCACTGACTCTTTAAAGTTCTAACACAACTGAAAAATATACTCAAAGGAAAAATCACCGCCTATACTTTCTTTTTATGTTTATATAAAGTGTTATACTTTACATAGTCAGATAGTAGTTTAAATTGATGCGGGTCTATCTATTAATTGCTGACTATTTTACCGTCTATCAGTCTATCAGTGTATTCTGTTTTCTTGATTGATAAATTAGGCCCCTACTTTATTTGTCATCATTTTCTGTTATAATTTGTAATTGTTTCATTTGATTTAAAAGCTTGTTATGTAATGGAACAAATCAGGCCAAACCAGGAATTAAGTGATATCGTGTTCTATGAGCAGTTTTGACATGATTGATAGAACATATTGAGACAAGGGTTTTCATTCGATTGGGAAAATGGGAAATTATTAACAAGAAATTGATGGAAATTTTGATAAAATTATTGAAAATTGTGATAAAATTTGGCAACATTTCTCAATAATTGATGAAAATTTACCGGAAATCCAAAAAATTTACCCCAAAATAAAATAAAATTTTCCTAAAATTGTAGAAAATGGCACGAGAATGTAAGCACGAGAATGTAAGCACGAGAATGTAAAAAATTCCCAAAAATTGAAAGAGATTTTCCAATCATTGAAGGAAATTCCCCAAAATTGTAAAAAAACTTACCGAAAATCGAAGAACGAATGCTTCAAAAAAAGGAAAATTCCTGAAAATTGACCAAAAATCGAATAATAATTGCTTCCATAATGAAGGAAATTTTCCTGAAATTTAAGAAAATGGCACGAGAATATATGCACGAGAATGTAAGAAATTTTCTAAAAATTGAAAGAGATTTCCCAAACATTGAAGAAAATTTCCCCAAAATTGAAAAAAATTACCGAAAATCAAACAAAAAAATGCCCCTAAAAGAAGGGAAATTCCCGAAAATTAAAGAAAAATTGTCCCTAAATGAAGTAAATTTCTGGAAATTAAACGGCAATGAAAGAAATTTCCCAAACATTGAAAAGGATCTCACAAATATTAGAAGAAATTTTAAAAATTAAAGAAAATTTGCTGAAAATTGAAGAAAACATTGAAAGAAATTTATCAGAAATTGAAGAAAAATTGAATTTAAATTGAATTTAAATTGCCCCCCAAAAAAGGAAGTTTTTCAAAAATGGAAGAAAACTGCACGAGAATTACAGAAATTGTCTAAAATTGAACAAAATTTCCCACAATGAAAGGAAATTAACTGAAGACTGAAAAAATTGATCTAAAATCCCAAAAAAATTCCCCAAAATGAAGGAAAGTTTCCAAATTTGCACGAGAATGATGGAACTCTTCTACTTCCATGCCCAAGCAAATAAATAAAATTTCCCGATAATTGAAGAAAATTGATGCAAACCAAGACTAAGAATGATCTTATTGTAAAAAAAACATAATCGGAAAAATATTAGAGGACCATGGCCCGCCGCCCCCTCTGGATACATGTATCCGTACTCACATACATCTATTTTTTTAGCATTTTTGATATTAGAGCGTTAAAGGAATATTCCTATAGTTTTTTTGTAACATTTTACTTGAAAGAGCAAACATTTAGAGCCAATTTGGTACAATAATCAGGTTGATATCATATTTCATTAAAAGAATATTAATTTTTAAGTATTTCCCAAGTGCATTTCAAAGTTTTTGTACACTATGATGAATTCGTGTTTGATGATGTCATATAGACAATTCCATTGCAAATGTTAATGTATTTCTTTGAACGTTAATTGGTTGCTTCTGTATGATTACAAACAATTTTTCAATAGTTATTGAAGTCTAGGGTATATTTGGCAATGTATTTAAATACCAAACTTTCATCAATTTATTTTTCTAGCAGGTTTTACTAATAAATAAGGAGAATAGATTTTAATGAAATACATAAACTTTGTGGGAGGATGTGCTGCTGTGATGTCATACTGAGCCTTTTCCTATTCGTTTTTTGGCATTTTTTGTGAACCCTAAAATTTGAATATCCCCTGGTAGGAATAACATATCAATATGATTTTTGTATTAAATTTTTTCTAAAAATATTCTCTTACTTATGAAAGGTTACGAAAAAACATATGAATATTCCTTTAAAACTCCTAATCATATATAAAATAATATTCGTTTCCATTTGACTTTGTGAAAACTTTTGTGTAAAACGAAAACAAATTGGCTTTATTTCTGTATTACATCGTTTGGTACTTCCTTCAAAGGATCAGCCCATTGGAAACTGATTTGTCTTTTTTTTTTTGCCCGATTTCAGTTTTCCTGCGCTGCATGCGCAACAACGCAAAATGCAAGTTGCACATTTGCAACAGCCACGACTCACATAATTAGATTTGCGGCATTTGTTTGGTTGCTGCTGATGACTCATGCCAGTACTTTGCGAGAGTGTTCAAAGTTGTTGCGGATTATCATGGAAGAACACTGAATATGGACAATTTCGTCTTGATCTCATGTTTAAAGACATATGTGAGGAAAATATACCTTTTTATGTAACACTTTGAAAGAAAATGACCTTTTTTGTCACTGACATTTTGTCGAAAATTTTCGCGTTAAGGGTATTCGTGTATAAGGGATAGCACACTCTGTAGCAGTACTGTGTACTGTAATTTTTGTGATGCAGACAAAACATCGTGAACATTCTGCCATATTCACATGCACTGCATGATGCAGAGACAGGACTGATCATGCATAGCTTACTGTCTGATAATATAGCAAAGTTAGAGTTCCTAGGCCTATAACAAACACTAAAACAGTATCTGCAGACTGCACAGATGGCAGAAATAGGAGAGAACTGCTGATTCAATCTTGGTAATATTTTTGCTGGTCATCTCTGGTCAACATCATTTTGTGAGCGAGGTTTCGATACAACAGCCGCTTGCAAATTACAGTTTAAGAAAAATGGGGTTCCTTCATCAGTTGCAGATATTGCTATGGAAAAACTTCATCCTCAAAAAGAGAAGTCCAGTGAGTTGTTTACCTTTTCTTTTCTAAAACACTATTGAACTTGCTCGAGATTCTTCTAGCTTTGCTAACAAGTAACATTAAAATGCTTCTCATGTCAGGTCGATGTTGACCTCAAATTTGTGTACACTTTACCATAGGCCTACAGCAATTGCATGTGCCGAGAGGTGGCCATTAGTTTCTGCCCCTTTAGTTTTCGCCTGTCCCAGAAAACGAGTGTTTTCCACCCCTAAATACTTGGGGGGAAAAACAATGTTTAAGAATTAATCCTTTTTGGTTCCAATGCAATAGCATCAGGAACCTATGCAGTCATGACGGCGTGTGTGTATGTATGTATGTATGTGACGGTCAGCTCGTAAACACAATATTAAGACCAATACACTGGATTTAAGTCATATGTGGTACAGATAGCCCATGGTCTTCAGATGTGCGCTATTGTTTTTGATGATGATGTCATGCATATTATTCAGTAGGCTGGGCTTAATGTAAAAATCTTTAAATATTCATATTTTAACAACCACATGTTTTCACAATTGTTGTAATTATGATAGTAGCTGGTGTGTACATGTTCATGATGTAAAAACGTTTGATTTCATTAATATGCATAGTGGGCGGGGCTTAATGTGATTTTGCTGAAAAAGCTTGTAAACACGGTATCTCAAGAACAGAAAACTGAATTCATGTCAAATTAGGTACACAGATAGCCCATGGTCTGTCAGTAGACGTGCCTTATTGGTTTTTGATGGTGGTATGAAAAAAGCTTGTAAACACTAAACACGGTATCTCAATTCATGTCATATTTGGTACACAGATAGCCCATGATCCATAGATGTGCCCTATCATTTTTGATGCTGATATCTTGCATATTAATGATCAGGCAGAGCTTAATGTAGATATTTAGAAATGTTAATATTTTAACAATCGCGTGTCTGTTTTGTTTTATTTTTCAGAGAATTATGATGTTAGCTGATGTGTACATGTTCATGATGTAAAAACGTTGAATTTCATTAATATGCATAGACGGCGGGGCTTAATATGATTTTGTTGAAAAGAGCTTGTAAACACGGGTATCTTAAGAACGGTAAACTTGATTCATGTCATATTTGGTACACAGATAGCCAGATATGCTCTATTGTTTTTAGTAGTGATATCAAGCACATCATTTATCACTTTTTTTTTTTAAAGTGATACTTATGTTATCAGCAGATTTCATTAATATGCATGGTGGGTGTGGCTTAATGTGAAAGTGGTAAATTACGTTAACATCACACTGTACCCCATGAATGATACATCAGATTTATGCTTTATCAGGTACACAGATGGCCTTTACATATGTTCGAATGTTATGGTAATGATTTTATGAATATGAATGAGTAGGCGGGGCTTACTGACAAATTTTGAAATAGGATAAAGGAGCAACCGTTTTTGCATAATACTTGCTATGTTAATGTTGTTAATTATTGTACAAATGCTAATGTTGTCAACATATTTATTAATCTGCATAGTTGGGAGGGGGTGTTGGGTGTAACCTGGAACAAATATTTCATGTTATAAAATGACATGACAGTAAATACCAATTTTGCAAATCATTCAGCATATGAAAAAGAAGCATCAGAACCACAAAACCTTTTAGTTCTGGTTCAGTTATTTTGGTAACTAAACATTTTTTAACCACTTAACATGAAAGATTTACACCCTTACATCAGCGATGTTTTGTTTTTCCTCATGTTAAAAAATTGAACATCACAATGACACCAATTTTTTTTGCATCACTGCCCCCACACTCCACATATACAGTGTGCAATTATACATGCACTATACATGTACGTATATATACAGATTTAATTTCGGGAATGGTTTAATTGTGACACAGGCTCACAGCGTGCACGCTATTTAAGAAATATTAAGTGAGGACGCTGCGAGTAGCAATGTCGTAGATGTTGGGCACAATATTGGCATGATGAATTGTTCAAATATATCTCTACATGTAGCATTAAAAATAGATAAAATGATGAATTAATTGTTGGATTAGATCTGTTAAATGGTTTTAAGTGTAATCTTTCATAAAAAAATGATAGTAAAAGAGGTAAACTTTGAGTTAAAAGGCGGTATAAAAATCTGGTTATTATAGTGTGTTTATAGCATTGTTCTATGCTGAATACAAGGTTGATCAATCATTTACTCAATGAACTGAAGTTGTAATGCTATTTCTAAAGTATTCCCAAAAAACAAGGTTGATTAATCATTTACTCAATGAACTGAAGTTGTAATGCTATTCCTAAAGTATTCCCAAAAATGTTGCGACACCGTTTTTTTAATAGGGGCAGAAAACACCAATTTTGAGGAGCAGAATAACAGGGGCAAAATATAATGTATGCTGATAGGCCTAGAGAACTCTGACTGTGTGGTATGCTGATAGGCCTAAAGGACTCTGACTGTGTGGTATGCTGATAGGCCTAGAGGACTCGGACTGTGTGGTATGCTGATAGGCCTAGAGGACTCGGACTGTGTGGTATGCTGATAAGCCTAAAGGACTCTGACTGTGTGGTATGCTGTTAGGCCTAAAGGACTCTGACTGTGTGGTAGGGCCTGATAACAAAAATGTCAAAATAAGCAAACAAATATAATAAGTAATTTAGTCTCAAAACATTTTTACAAAAATTTGCTATTGTAGTGGCAAAGGTATCACCAAATTCACAAAAATTACCAATTTAAATTGGAGTGATATTTGGGTGGGTTATCAGCAATTTGGGTGGGTCATCAGCAATTTGGGTGAGTCATCAGCAATTTGGGTGGGTCATTTTGGTGATATTTACATGTAATGTACACCATATCACTTGATAAGCCTATATATATCCTGCTACTTAATGTACATGATTACGGAATTTCGACCAGGGGAAGAAAGTTTCCCCACCCCCGCTGATTTGCCATTGGCTGTACTTGTGTGTTTGAGTGTTTTTAACAGCACAAATCTAACACAGTGATGTGGAGATTTTCTGCAGGAATCAGATCTTGATTCCTGCTCTCTCATACAGTATTGTAGGTTTCTTTTGCTGCAGAAGAGTTTATTTTGTCTTTATCATACTTAAACCCTTTTGACAATTTTTAAGGTGTATATATTTAATGCAAATGGGTAATGTTTACTGTTGGTAAACAAATGCGATTTGTTCTGATATCACTAATTGCCCTAAAAGGGCTTCAGTAAACATGACAATAGGTTAGGGTTGTTGTTCTTCAGATTATGTGAGACACCAGATAAAGAGTAATGCCTGTTTCCAAATTGTTTTGTTTTCCAGTAGGTTCCGTCTTTCATTTAAGATTCAGTGGTCATTGGTCAAGCAAGACAATCTTAAGAGGACTACAAAAGAAGGCTAATACACAAAGTACAGAAATAATTCAAAACAGACCCCTAGCTTTGCTGTTTCACAGGGGCGGCCTGCTCTGCCCCTACATGGGCCTGCCCCACTTCCTGGGAGTCTGCCCTGCCCCTCAGTATAACAAAACAAAAACAAAAAAGGTTTTAAAACTTTAAAATCTTGATTAATTTTATAAATGAATTATCTTACATGGATACAGAACAGATTGGTAGCATACTGTAGTAAGCAATTGTCCTGTTTGGCTAATGACTGATCATGACTTATCAATCAGAGTAGTTTTATTCTGATGTACTGTATGATTATAGCTAAAATTCCAGAACTGCTTTACGAGGGGCCCCTGGACTCCATGCCGAAAAGACACATCACTTCCTGCGTGCATTATTGTGCCCTCCAACAAGTCTAGCACCCTGCCTCTTTTTAAATCAAGCTGGGGGTCTGCAAAAGTGTCATTCCCTATTTCGTTAAGAAGATACAGTACAAAAGTTATCATTTGTGTAGAAATGACTGAAGTCAAAGCTAATAATCACATCACATCCTCACATTAATTTTCTTTAAAATAGATATAATAGTCCGTGAGCTATGGGGTTAATCGATCCCATTTTTGCGCAACAAACTTTTTCACAACTTTTTTGTGTTCAGGCATGTCTGGGGGTCATGAATCACTTTGCTGGACCTGGGCCCAGAATAGGTTTTATTTTGTAAGCAAACATCATTTAGAGTATAAATAGGCTTTAAGTAGGAGCCAAAATATGACTTGAATGTAGCATTGGAAGAAATTAATTTTAGATCATTTTTTTTGATTGATGTAAGTTTGTGGATAATATTCCATTTTTCAAACCTCTCAATACATTAAGTGAGCCCTAAAATGGGGGTCAATTTTGATGTAGTTTGTCATAAAATAGAATATGAAGTTAACTAAAGGGCGGAAATTCAAATTTGTCACGTAGCCATTCGGGATGATTACATTTTCCTTATGGAGGCAGTTTAAGTATCATAAGTCATATATCTAGCCCTGGTGGAAGAGTAGCAAAACCTGCGAATGGGGCTTACACATTATACATGATACATGTTGTTGCATGAACCACAGTAAAGCCAATATGTAAAACAATAGTCCATGCAAAATGGGGACTAACCCACCACAAATTGCAATAGTATTGATTTTACTGCCAAAATGCCCAAGAAAGGTCCACAGAATGACAGAAAAAGTCTACCAAAACATTATGTGTTGAAAATTGCCCCATTTGCATAAATCCAAAATGGCCACTTTTTCATAAGCCAACTTGCTATTTTTCTTTTACTAGCACTTGTAATCCACAACAGATTACAATTTATTTCATTTTACCGTCAAACTCCTCAGAAAGATCTACAGAATGTCAGAAAAAAGTCTACCAACATCCTACGAGTGGAACATTGTCGAATTTACATAATCCGAAATGGCTGCCATTTTATAAGCCAACCTGCTGTTTTCCCCTATTCGCAGTAAATTGTAATCCACAACAGATAACAATTGCTTTTATTTTACCACTATATACATGTATTTCATCCTTAGCTGGCGTCCGTCACCAAAGTGATGGAGGGATAGGTGCAGTAAAGACAGGCCATCAGACCAATGGGATAGGTCTAGGGATGGGAAGACTGATTAAGAAAGTGGGACAGGGTTAGAGAAATCCCTCATCAATGGCATGAAGCTGTAGATCCCTCATGCACAACCGGTAACAAGGTGCACTAGATACCCCAGGAACACCAGCCACGCCGGCTCTTACGTGTGACACTGGGTTTTCCAAAATCAAGTCTGCTCGACCTGGACGGCTAATTGCCGCCATTTTCTGATCAGCCCCGCAATGTCTAAAACCGCCCAAGTAAGTGAGCGTCTGAGTGCCGTGCTGGGTCTGACTTCTGATGAAAGACCACTCTAGCCTGACTGGCGGATAAGGTTGAGGGCCTGGACTGTAAGGGTCTTTCCCGGGTCATCTGCCACCCACTATTAGCCAGTCGTTAAGGTACATAAAGATCACGATGCCCTTTTTCCTTAGGTATGCAGCAAACGCTCGTCACCTTCGTGAAGAAACGGAGAGCCGTGGAGAGACCGAATGGCAGGGCTCTTAAAGGGCTTATTTTGGTCCTTGAAGAGGAACGCCAGGAAGCGCCTATGGTCCCAGTGGATTGAGATGTTATACCTTAGTCATTATACTAAAATAACTGGCCATTGAAGTAAATTTTTATGCTGTGTGACATTTTATTAAAACATCCCCCATTCGGGGGCTCAGGTACTCTGCTAAAATCCAACCCAGTTATTTTCCCCTAATGTTACAATCATAGTTTAACGCTCAATAAACCTATCTACATTAGGTGATGTTTTAGTTAACGTTTCCCATCTGGGGCTCAGCTAATCAACTACAAAGAAACCCCATTTGAGGGCTTAACTACCCGCCTGGGAAGTCTACCAAAATGAGTCATGAACGACATACATACATGTAGCATGAAATCAAGGTGTGAAACTGTAGTACATAAAAGTATAAGCCCTCTTAGGTCCTTGCTTCAAAGACATCTATATTGGCTTTACTGTAGTTCATGCACATGATGGACTTTCAAAGCTATTAAAAACTGGTCTTTTAACCCCTTTGAATGAAACCACAATTTGAAATGAACGCCACTCTAATCTGTTAGTTAAATCACACAACACACTTGGCAAATGATACTTATTACCTACATCCCACACACTGTGTATTTATGCTCATGGTTCATTCAATTATAGAAATTTCTAATTGTCGGAACTACTTTCATTAGGCCTGTGCCTGTGGTCTGTGACCATATTGTTGTTAATACAGTTCAGCCAGGTAGGGTCAAGACAATGTGCCTGCTGCTAGTGCACTCTATTTTCACTAACAACATTTTGAATTATGTTGTGAGTTAGATAATGTGGGTTTGTAACTTTAACTGTAATTTTCTTTGTTCTAAATTCAAGATAAAATAAAGTGCATGCATGGAACAAATTATTTTTTACTGATAATCAACCACAATTTTTCTGAAGAAAATGTATTTGCTTCCTTACCATCATTAACTTTAATTTCAATATGGACATCTTTTACACATGTGGAAGTGTACACATTTCTGAATAGAATGTTCTTACATTTTGTTAAAAACTTTGTCTTGTTTTTCAGCTATGATTACTAATTAAAGCTTTAATAATCCTTCATTTATTACTCAGTAAGATTAAGTTTTTCCCAATTATTATTTCTTCACTTTCATATGTACTTTTATAGGAATGGTCAAATTCAACTGCTGTTGAAATCAAAATATTTTTTAAACTATATTATAACTAGGGACCTGTCCAGGTTTAAGTGGTTTGGGACCTAGCTAGTAACTGACAATCAGTGGCATTGCTGTGGAGGGAAGGAGGTGAGGGGGGGGGGGATCATTCCCCAGCTGTAAATTTGCCAGAACAAAACATTATTTCCAAAAAGGGAGGGGAGGGGGAAGGGGGGGGGGGAGTGTCATTCCCAGCTGGAAATTTGCCAGAACAAAAAAAATATTCTAAAAATATTTTTCTTTCTTCAAACATTTCAAAAATTTTGCTCAATATGTGTGATATATCTGACTTTTTCTACCTAATTAATTATTCTTTTATTGTGAAAAGAAATGTGAAAAATTTCTTCTAAATATTTTTATATTTACTTTAGTTTTCTCAGAGGCAACTTATTTTGTGGAATGAATTTCCCCTTCAATAGTGCTGTCACTTCTGTGTGGAAAGATCATGTTCTTTTTTAAGAAATGCACCCGAACGACAACATAGGTGTGATTTGAGGGGGAAAAGGGGGAACTTTTCTTCTACTTTGTATCTTTTGTTATGGTGATTTGCATCTTAGCATGATAATCTCCACTTTTGACTATGCCCCTTCCCCAACCCCCACCCCCACCCCCTCCCATTACTCACGCATTTCGGTGGGCAAATCCCACCCATGCTTCATGTAAAATTGTTTTTGTTCAATAAATCTTTAACCATTTCACCAGTGATTGCAAAGTTTACATTATGTTCATAGCTAATTATGTTTACATTTATATCAGTGTTAATCATTAACAAAGACACCTATTAACTGTATGCCTCATATAATGACCTCATTTTCTTTTACTTTTTTTTGAAGTTGCAAATCAGCATTAATAAGCCTCATTCAGCACAATGGGTTTATTTATCTTCTCACTTCACCTGAGTGCTCTTTTGTAAACTGCAAAAGCTCCATGTATTGTAACTGATAAGTGGCCAATTCACATAACATGTGGCTTTGTGTATGGCTTTCATTAACTTGATATAATCCTGTTTTAATGCACACTTTTAAGGAGTTCATGTTTCTAGATATACATTTATCAAAGCAGTAGAGTAAATTAGGTTGAACCAGGGAGTTGGAATGGTTAAACTTGTTTGTTTTTGTTAGTTCAGTGTGTACTAGAGACAGATTTCCTCACTGATGGCTTAATAACAAGTCTAGTTTCTTTTAGAAAACAGTCAATAGTACAAGGGGAACATAATTTTGAATTTGTAATGAAAATCTGGGTCGAGTCTTGAGGGTTAATTTTGCAGGTGTGGTGGATGTTATAAGCCTCAGGATCAATGGCTTTAGTCAGTAAGCCCCAGGATTGATGGTTTTAGTCAGTAAGCCCATGCCTGTTCTTTTTTTAACTGGCTTGTTCATATTATTTGTGAAAAGAGCACACAAGTTGGCTGAAAGTTCTTAGGAAGCAGGAAAAAGATGGGGTACCAGGGGCTTACCTCCTTTTCAGAGAAACTATTAAGGATTTCATGAAATAACCAACAATACTGATATTTTGTAGAATTTTGTTGGCAAAATTATTTTAATTTCTTCTTAAGAAGGATAACTTCTATAAGAGCTTCAGGCAGATTTGTCTCTTAGCTGAAACCCCAAATCCATTTTTCAGATAAACAAAAAATAGTTTTGCTTCTGTCACTGGCAAAAATTGACCACGATATCTTTTCATTTTCTGTGTTAAGAAATAATTGTCAAGAATTACAACCTATGCCCTCCCCTCCAAAATACCCTGCCATATTTTTGTTTTGTTTTGTTGAGGGAATGCAGGACAGTTTGAATTATCCAGTGGCAGTGATTTCTTACCAACATTGGAAGGGAGAGATGGGGGGAACCAACCCACAACCCAGACAGTGGTGTAGCCAGCCATAAAGGCCTTATCTTGTACTGGGACATAAGCATATAGTCCCCCAACAAAATTATTAGGAGTGGGGCCTTGTCCCCACTTTCACCCATGTGCATATGCATCTTATGTTCTTAACAGCATTTGCTAGACTTAAAGAAGAGTTTCATTAGTTGACATACCTATCTCTCATCCATAAAACATGTACTAGTCACTCATTCATTAGTCAGCATATTCATGTAGTTTTAATGTTTCTGTTCATTTAATTTATTGTTAACTTGAGTGTTTCATTAACAACCTTTGACTTTGTTCTATTTTTTTGCACCATTTGTTTTCCTTTGTTACGATTACTTCAGTAATCTGTCTCACCATGGAGAGAGATACTATTCCAAATAGTATCTCCATGGTCTCATGGTTTCGTGATAGCATTGTTGCTATCATAACCGAATATGCAGTCGACGACCCCGTCATTGTAATTGTGTGTTTACTCGTCATCGGCGACTGACCACTGAGTTAATTCTTTAATAGATGCCTTGGGAGAAGTTCTGTAACTCTTGAACAACTAAATACATTTCTACAGAAAATCTTGATTGTGTACTTGCTTTAAGAAACTGCATTATGATTGCTACTGAATGGAACAATCTTAAGATGTACAGTATAAAAAGCTTACTTAATCCAATAAGATGACTCGGACACTTCTCCTTTAAAGGATGAGCCCAGTGACCAATGCCATACAGTAAATCTTTCTTTACCGTACTGTTGTGTATTTGTATTGAAATTTAAAGCTTGTACTCATTGGAAATGATGTATTTATTCTAAAAAAATTCTGGTGGTATCAAATTATAAATACTGTTATAGTACTTTTGTAACATACTGTACCCAATGGTTATACGCTACAAATTTGTAGGAAAAATGCAATAGAATATCAATACAAAGATTTTTGAGGAATGAAGATGTACACGTAATTTGTTGCAACTTGCAAGTAGTCTGATTTCAGATGTTTCTACACGAATGGGTCAGAATTTTAACTTGAATATCTCCTTGTCAGAATAAGATTTTTGAATGTTTTCTTCCCCACTAAGTTTCTTTTTAAATAGCATATAAAGGTGTAACCAGGGATCTAGATACCATATCCCTTATGAAACTAGGAAATGATTCAAATACTTGGAACTTGATTGGTAAACATTGTGGTTGATACAAACCCAGATAGTACCTCACCACATTGTGCATGGGATGTGGAATTATAGTAATACCACATTGGTGCAGTGTGGGATGTGAATATACTGTAGTGTGCACAGTAAAATACTGTGCTGTAGCTTCTAGCTAATCAGTACTGTAGGTGCCATGGTAAATAGTGATGGTTAAAAAGGCAAGCAATTTTATTGTGTAAGCTATACTTATTGTAACTGTATTAAACTATACTTATTGTAACTGTATTAAGCTATACTTATTGTAACTGTATTAAACTATACTTATTGTAACTGTATTAAGCTATACTTATTGTAAGTGTACTAAACTATACTTATTGTAACTGTATTAAACTATACTTATTGTAACTGTATTAAACTATACTTATTGTAACTGTATTAAGCTATACTTATTGTAACTGTATTAAGCTATACTTATTGTAACTGTATTAAACTATGCTTATTGTTACTGTATTAAACTATACATATTGTAAGTGTATTAAACTATACTTATTGTAACTGTATTAAGCTATACTTATTGTAACTGTATTAAGCTATACTTATTGTAACTGTATTACACTATACTTATTGTAACTGTATTAAACTATACTTATTGTAAGTGTATCAAGCTATACTTATTGTAACTGTATTAAGCTATACTTATTGTAACTGTATTAAGCTATACTTATTATAACTGTATTAAGCTATACTTATTTGATTAGCTTTTCTACTGTTGATTACTTGAATATTTTCTGAATAAACTTAAATCCATTGGCCAGCTTAAGTGTATCTGAGCTGCATACATGCACAGTATGTAGGTGTGTACATTGGTTGGCTATTCTTTAAAATGTGTTAATTTGCTGTAATTGTCAGTACTGTACAGTGCATACGTACTGTAGTCCTGACTAATTAGTTCATTAGGTGTAATTGTTCCTTCAAACCGAAGTATACGTATTTTAGGGTTATGCAGTGTCGTAGTTTAGATCCATTAAAAAAGTGTGTGTTTGTGTGTGTGTGTGTTTGTGTGTGTGGGAGGAGGGGAAGGGAGGGGGTTGAGACAGTTGCCTAAAGGTATTTGGACAGGTACAATAGTTTTCTGTTCAACCACTGACTGCAAAGAACATTAAATTCTGAGTTTAATGGTCTTTGAGTTTTGAAAATAGCATGTGTAGTTTTCACGTTATGAGTAATCAAAGTTTGATGATTTTTTAATTTATTGAAAACGTGATGTATGAACAGGAAAATGCCCCAAATTGCAATTGTTTTCCTTCATAATTCTTTCCTCAATTTCAGACGTTGAAAATGTTCAAAATGCCTCCTCCAGCTTGAAATTGGTAGAGAAAAAAGAAAGAAAAAAAAAGTGTAATAAAAGGGTGTGGTAAAGATGATGCCTTCTTCATTAGAATTATCTTCGCTTTTTACAAGAGAAATGCCCGAGGGTTAAAGAACAATAGATTAACATAAGAGAATAGAGACTACTGTATGTCCATTCATACATCACAAGAGTCACACACAAAAATTTGCATATTTGCACAAAAATCTTCAAAAAGCAATGGCCACTTTTTAACTGATTTTGATGAATTCTTTTGCTTTCTTAAAGTTTCGTTGGGGATTTCAGAACAATTTAGCAAATGTTGCCTCTATCTGTCCATATGCCATTAAAAGGTATATGCATTTTGAGTTCATTTTGTAGACAAATTCTATACAAGTTCTGTATAAGACCGATTATTATCAGTATTGTTAGATAGATTCCAGAGATTCTTAGATTGGAAAGATTTGTGTTATTCTTATCCACATCTCTTTAACCCTTAAATGCCTGAGCCTCCCATTTGGAAGTTTCTGCATTTATGGGAAACTTTTTAGATAATGCTTATTTTCCACATTTTCCTTTCCTTTGCTATCATTACAAGCATGTGTTAACTGAAAGGCAAAAATTTGATCTTTACAATTGCCCACATAATTGTTCACTGCAAATTAGTCCATTTAATACACATCCCCAGTAAACAAAACTGCCTAACTTAGTGTTTATATACTCTCTTGTGGTATTTTGACCTATATCATCACCTATTGTCAATTTTTCAAACATGGGAAAGCTACTGCATATCCTAGAAATGAAGCTTTCTTGTTTGTAGGCTATTGAAAATGTTGAAAATCAATTGTATGGTATTTATAAATTTATATATATTTTTGCATACTAATTAATATGCAAATTACCTCAAAATAAGGAATTGAATAAGATTTGAGAATGATTTTATGGTTGGGAAAATGCAAATATCAATCCAACTTTGACTCATTTTCTTATAAAAAGGAGTTTCATGACCCAAATAAACTTTTTATTATAAAAGCTCTATATATATTCTCACCCAAGATGGTTGATTTATTTGTAAAATTAGTAATATATACTCCATAATTTACTTTAGAAATGTATGAAATACTATGTATGGTCATGATTTTGCAAAACAGGTATATGGGATTTACACACTGAGTCATTAGACCTGTAAAGAATAAAAAGAAAGCATACTGATTTACCTTTACTTGAGACTGCCTTCTGTTGTGTTCACCTCTTTCAGGCTATCTTATCATACCGTATGTCCTACATGTTCATCTTCAATTACATTTTTTACACTGTTTATTTTGTAAAACAAAGTCTCTTTCCGGAAATTCCTTCTGTCAACCAAAATCTTCGCAAAATTGCCATCTTTGGAAAATTGCGATGAAATGATCTTTTTTTTGTTAGGGAGCTATGCAACAACATACATGTAGCAACTCAACTAAAAGCTTGCTTCAGTAGCTTTCAGATGGCGAGAAAAACATTCCGTTCTGATTTTTTGTTCAGGAGCTAAATTAAAAAAAAGAATGTAGATTCAAAATGGACCCATAGTGGTAAAAAAAAAACAGTATAAAATGCCCCAAAATTTCAAATTTGAGATAGATTTTTGCAAAATTTGATTAGAATTACAATATTTGATATATGTGAATGACTTTATAAGTTCATTCTAAATATTTATAAATTTTGGTGAAATTTGGGTGAAAATTTGAAAATTACTCATGTTTGGCTCTATTTTACTCTGAAAATCTCAATATGACCCCATCAATAATAGTTAGAATATAAAAGAATCAAAGGAGTTCTTTCAAATGATATACAAACTGCCTTCTTAAATGGTATGGTCCTGAAATTATTTAAAAAAATTGCTTTTCCATGTTTAAGGGTTATTGCTTTACTGTAGTTAGGGTTGTCAAATTAAACACTATTGAGTACTTTCTGACTGTCATTTTCAGTTCCGATACTATCAGCATCGGGAACCTATCCAGTCCGGTTGTATGTATGTGTGTGTGTGGGGGTTTGGACCCCATTCCCTCATGGCTACTACACTGGATGTACTATATTGTTGTGAGAATTGGGTGCTGTACCTTTTTGTGTTTTGGCAGTAGATCTGTGACAAAAGGAAAACTTGATATTTTCTTATTATTTCTATATTCTGCTGTTCTTCATAAATACATATTTCTTACAGTAAACACCTGTACCATTTACTGTAGCTGTAAGGTTCATTTTATTTGTACCTGATATTAATACAGCAATACTAGACTTGATGTTGGTGGTTGGCAGTCTGCCACTGTTTACTGAAGCAATGCTAATGCATATTTAAATGTTTCCCAAGATTAGAGTGGAATCAATATTGATTTTTGTAAGTAGAAGGTAGGTCAGCAACAAACCAAACCAAACTTGTATTGTGGTACCACAAAGATGTTTCTGGTTACCATTGATCCAAGAAAATATATGTGAGTATTAGAGCAGGGAGTGATAGTCCCTAGTTGAAGATAACCATCCCATGACCGTTATTGATGTTGTGCTATTGATGAGCCCTGGAACATACTGCATTGTAATGATGATTGGAAGGGAATGTTGTTTAGAAAGAATGTTCTTCTACAATTTAGTTCCCTTACTGTCCTTCTCTGGTAATGCAGAATGGCTTCTGCACTGTGTGGAGTTATTGTATGTGTGCTATACTGTAAATGATCATTCCTCTGCAATTGCAACTTATTCCACCTGATCTAACCCTTACCCACAGTCCCTTTTCTATCCTGCCATTCTATTTCTCCTTCCCCTTTTCTTACCCCTATTGGCTTCCTTTATTATTCCTAACTTTTGCACCCTAGTTTTTTAACACCCTCTTGCACATATGACTGACTGTCGCAGCGCCTTTAAAATCAACAAAAAACATCAAAATAGAAGTAATTGTTGGACAATCATAAACTGAAGGTATTTGATCAGGAGTTGTTATTGAGTACATATAAGCAAAAGTCAACCCATTACCTTGACCTGGGAGTTAATGACAAAATAGCATGGAATATCAAAGATGCAGGGGCATGTACTGTACAGTTAGTCTGTATAAGGAGGTCGTTGAGTTTAAAGGATAAGTTCAGGGGTAATGAAGTCCATCTTATATGAAAGAGGACTTTAAAAGAAACAAAATGGTGAAGAAACCGTTCAAAAATCTTATTTCGTTAAGGAGATATCCAGGTTTAAAGCTTTGTATTATCTTAATAGAAATGACTGGTGTAGTAAGTCTACTATGGAAGGTTGGTGCTCATATCCCCACATTCTTAACAATTGTTAATGTATTTTAAAGAAAATATATTTAAGTGTTTTCCTATTTCAATCATTTTCGCTCAAACCGTCTTCAGGTGATAAATTATAATTATACTTACAAGATTCTGTTTGACTACTTTTCTGACATATCCAATAATTTTTAAGCCACAAAATTGAAGGACAAAATATGATAGAATACATAAAGAATTTGAGGAGTCTGAGGCTATGTATGACATCACAACTACAGTAGTGTGATTTCAGTTGTTTCTACACAAGTGATGCCAAGCACTTCAACTTTAATATTTCCTTAAGGGAATAAGATTTTTGAATGCTTTCTTCACCATTTTGTTTTTTTTGAAGACCTATTTCATATAAGATGGACTTTCTTGACCCATGAACTTATCCTTTAAAAATGCTAAAAACCATGAAAGAGCAACTCCTTGGGCATGCCAGTTAGTTACTGCAGATACATGTAAATACACTAAGCAATTTAACATTTCTGATGAGTCAAGATATTTCTATTTTTAAATTCATGGAAGAGAGGGGGGGAAGGGGGTGGACCCATGGGATTGTCTCTCCCAATAATTTGATACATACATTTATAATTTGCAAAATGAATAAATTGTTAATAACTGATAAAATAAAATACTGTAGCTTACATGTAGTATGTTGCCATTCTGCTCTAAATGCTACAGTATGACCTTCCACCTTCGCCAAAATTTATGTTACATGTATATCAATAAGTGCCTCGGAAATAATGTCTCTAGTGCCATTTGCTTCCATTTACTGCTGTGTCAAGCAATTGTGTTAAGAGAGAGTCCTTTTTTAAAGGATCAGTTCAGTGGTCAATTAATCTAATATGAAAGCATGCATTAGGAAACAAAATTGTGAAGAAAGCATTTAAAAATCTTATTACGTTAAGGAGGTAATGTATTTAGGTTTGAAATTTGGTATCATTTGAACAACTGAAATCACACTACAGTAGTTGTGATGTCACATGCTCAGATTCCTCAAAGTCTTTATTTAGCCCCCCCCCCCCACACCCCCACCCCATTTTAACATTTATTCTCCTGCAATTTTGTGGCTTAAAACCATTGGATATGGCAGGAACGTAGTCAAATATAATCTACTGTAGTAAGGGTAATTATAATTTATCACAGTCTGAAGAAAGTTTGAGGACAATTAATTCAAATAGTAGAAACATCAATGGATTTTTTTTTAAATACATTGATAAATGTTACGAATGTGAGGATGAGGGTGAGGATTACTACACCAGTCATTTCTACACAAATAAGGGAGCTTTAAACAATCTCTTAACGCAATAAGATAAAGTAGTTTCTTCTTTTGTTTCTTCCTCTTTCATACGAGATAAACTTGCTTGACCACTGAACTAATCCATATGCAACATAGTACATATTTTTTTTTTTTTAGTCCTTTAAACGAAACAAATTATGAAAAGCATTTAACATAACATAACATAATAAGAATATACTGTAAGCTAAGAAGGGTTAGTCACCCCATAAAAAGCCCAAACTAACACCACCACCACCACAAAAAAAAAAAAAAAAATCAAAGGCGCCCAGATTGTCATCAGTGTCAATACGATTTTGAGGTCTTTGTTTGTATAGATTTCACATTCTTATCATTAAGTCCCTTTTAAAATTCTTTTATAGTATACATTGACAGATTCATTCAATCTCCTATGTGTACAAGAAAGAAATTGTACTATAGTTATCCCTTGCAAAGGAATAGATTCTAAATTAAATAATCATTCAATGAAGCAATGATTTTTGTTTGAATTTCCTGTTCTTTTTGCAAACCACTTCATTAAATTTTTGTAGTGTATTAATTACAATAGTTGTAAAGTAGCTCAATAGTTTGTTTGTTTAAAGACTTAATAATGGTGGAAAGTAAAGAAAAAAAGTTTAGTTGTTGTGTTTGTATCAAATTATCAGTGATTGATCACCAAAACTCTGTATGTACGGTATCATTTATTAATGTTTTTTCAGAGGCCTGTAGTGAATGAGACAGGAAGGGGGGGGGGGGGGGTGAGGGGGTTGAATCTGTATCCTATTAGACCCAGCTGCACCATCCATGCTTCGTCTCCACACAATTGTCAAAATGGGTATTTCCTGAATGAAAATTATAGCAATGGACTGAGATGATGACTTCCGTATCTATTTGCCCTTGATCATACTGTGTTATGAACATTTCTGATTGCCTGTCTAAGTTTAGTGCTATTCTATAAATCGTTAACTGATTAGTACTAGGTAAAAGCTTTCAAAATGTCAGTTGTATAATTCATACATGTGTATTCCAGACATCAATTTGAATGTCTAAAATTGTGTTTGTTAATGGTCTGCAATGCAATTGACCTTCTTTGCCAAGCTCTCCATGATTCATGGACAATTTTATTTGCTTAATAGGTGTTGTCCATTAATGCCTCATGTCGAGGAGGCTGTGGCCGTCAGTGCAAAGAAAAACACGTCATGCAACCTTCATACATAGCTATTAACATATTACACAATGTTATCTTGCAGACGATAAAAAAACATTTCTGCGGATGATTAAGCTTTGCTGGTCATTTATCATTGAAGTACTGTATGTGCCATGCAGAAGGAAGAGATTTGTCTTTCTTAATCAAATCAAGTGCCAGAGTTTTACTTTTAAACATTACTTCCAACAGGAAGTTGTCTTCTAAAGGTCAACTCCCTTCTTAAAGAGGTTGATGTGATGAAAATTAATGGCATTGTTTTCTTGCATATCTATGGGATTTTAACAAACTGAAAGGAGGTCAAGGTTGAAAAGTTCAGGCTCTTTTTTTTTTTTTTTTTTGGCAAAGTCATGGAAAGTTTCGAACAACACAGGTCTAATTTTTGATTTTTATGTCAGTGAAAAAAACTTAAAAATATTGATTATACATTTGAACAACAAAGGTTTTCAGTACCATCACATGGACGTGAAGTATGTTTCAATATTCTTGAGACTCAATAATAATACACCCTCTGTAAAAGTACTGTTCTTGATTATAGACCTGTGTACCTATTCAAGCTCATACAAACACTTGTAATTGTGTGAAAAACATGAACTCTTAAAAGTAATTAGGTTGGGAGTATTAAAGTAGCACTCATTAAAGTAATCAGGTTGGGAGTATTAAAGTAGCACTCTTAAAAGTAATTAGGTTGGGAGTATTAAAGTAGCACTCATTAAAGTAATCAGGTTGGGAGTATTAAAGTAGTACTCTTTAAAGTAATCAGGTTGGGAGTATTAAAGTAGCACTCTTTAAAGTAATCAGGTTGGGATTATTAAAGTAGCACTCTATAAAGTAATCAGATTGGGAGTATTAAAGTAGCACTCTTTAAAGTAATCAGGTTGGGAGTATTAATGTAGCACTCTTTAAAGTAATCAGGTTGGGAGTATTAAAGTAGCACTCTATAAAGTAATCAGGTTGGGAGTATTAAAGTAGCACTTTTAAAGTAATCAGTAATCAGGCACTGTAATCAGGTTGGGAGTATTAAAGTAGCACTCTTTAAAGTAATCAGGTTGGGAGTATTAAAGTAGCACTCTTTAAAGTAATTAGGTTGGGAGTAATAAAGTAGCACTCTTTAAAGTAATCAGGTTGGGAGTATTAAAGTAGCACTCTTTAAAGTAATCAGGTTGGGAGTATTAAAGTCGCACTCTCAAAAGTAATCAGGTTGGCAGTATTAAAGTAGCACTCTTTAAAGTAATTAGGTTGGGAGTATTAAAGTAGCACTCTTAAAAGTAATAAGGTTGGGGGTATTAAAGTAGCACGATTTAAAGTAATAAGGTTGGGAATATTAAAGTAGAATTGATGATATTCTGAACTATTGCATGCAGGAGTAGTATCAATTTTTTTAAGGACCCGCATAATAAGTATGCCATTGTATTAATCAGGTATGGGCGCTGGCTGGAGACCCACCAAGGCTTGAAACTGGGACAGTAGATTGGAAAGCTGGAAGCTTTACCACACTGCCAAGGGTAGAGCAGTATTTAAATTTTAGAAATTGAGCTGTTTCAGATTAAGTAATGCTGATCAATCTGTACTCCCTCATAACTGCAGACTTTTTTTTATAGAAAAGTGCATGGCGGGGGTAACTACTGTACTTCCTCATACCCCCCATCATATGCGGTGGAACAAGAAGGGGGATCACAGGGGAAACATCCCCCAATTTTCTCTAAAGTTTTGAAAAGTGCCCTGGAAAAGTGCCCTTTTTCTGAGGGAAAAGTGCTCTTTTTTAGAAGAAAAAGTGCATTTTCAAACATTTAAAACTTTTTTCTTTAAAGAATAGGCCTGTACATGTATATCTGATCTTTCATTAAAAAAAAATAATACAAATATAGCCCAAAGAAGTATAAAATTGTGAAATATCATGGGATTCGCATGCATGCACTATTCTGAATTTTCCCTAGGACAAAGTTGGCGGCCCAACAGCCCTACGTACATACTGACATACTGTACTGGACTTTTTCATACTTAAAAAGCCTTCACCTCTGCCTACCTTTGTTTTCCCAGATTATAATTTGTACAAACTCTTCATAATGGGGCCTTTCTATAGACTGTGAAAGACTGGGGCCACCCCAAAATTTATTAGTGGGGCATCTTTGGAATGGCCCATGCAGGGCAAAACTTACTATTTGGACCTGGGCCATTGTCATGACATAAACTGACATGCCCTCCCTCATCTTCGTTGTAATGTTCAAAAGGTGCCTCTTTACACGGATAAAAAAGTGTTGTTTTAAATATTGAAATATATTTAAGTCCCCTCGTTATAATTAATCTTTTTATTGCCAGATTGAAGAAAGTAACACAAACATCAAGCGAAATACCCCAAATTTCTGCTCCTATCCCACCTTTAATTTGGGTTGTGGAAAAAAGGTACAATGAGGACCCTTGCCGCTGACTCACTGAAGACAAATGATGGCCTTTGGACAGCCTGAATATTTCTTAGGACCCCTTACATACTTTTCACATTATCTTAGACAAATATATTCCGAATCATGACCAATACAATTGGCTAATCATCTTCTACAGTATAAGTCTAAATCCTTCAGATTATGAGAATGATGATCTACAAATTTTCTAATTTTTGCAGATTTTGGTTTAAATTGTTCTATTTTACAAATTTTGGACCAAATATCTTAACTTTTGTTAAGTTGATGTATAACTTTTGAAGCTGTAAATTTAAAAAAAGAAGGGAAAATGTACCACCAGTTATTATTGGTTGGACCAACAAAAGAAATATTAGAAATATTCTGGTGGTGGTGGTGGAGGGACAGTGGGAGGGACGAGGGAAGGGACGGGGAGGGACAGGGGGAGGGAAAGGATTGACCCTATTAAGTTACATGTATACTGC
Source organism: Chiridota heheva (assembly GCA_020152595.1). Classification (NCBI taxonomy): domain Eukaryota; kingdom Metazoa; phylum Echinodermata; class Holothuroidea; order Apodida; family Chiridotidae; genus Chiridota; species Chiridota heheva. Next base: position 1,129,919 of record JAIGNY010001158.1, on the reverse strand, counting down.
TGTGCTACATTAATATTCTTAAAAATTCAACAATTAGAAAGTGCCCCTCAGATCCTGTGCCCCCCCATATTCCAACATCTTCCGCCACCAGGTAGCCCGATAAAGCTAGTTGGTAGCCTCAGTCATATTACTGTACATATGTAAGACAGAGTGGGAGCCAGCCCGTAAAGCTCTTAAACATTGTCATTGTACACAGTAGGTGCCTGAGTGAAATTCTTGGTATGCCCAGTCATAAATCACATTGTTTCCATAAAAAGAGGGTCAATTTTACAACTAATCTTGATAGATTTTTCTGCTACTATGTTTTAAAGCAATTAATTACACAAGTGTAGCTTGGGTTACTTCTACATGTCCACTGAGTTTTAAGGTCTATGAATGCCTACAGGTTAATCCACAGACCTCTGAAGATCTTTGCATAGGATATGGTATGTGTTTATAACACCACTGTGTGTTTACATTTCAGCTTTGCATGAGAGCAAAATTTTGTAATTCTGGGCGACTCCCAAATGTTACTGTTGTGTAAATAAAATTGTATTGTGTTTATTTCATTGTATATTTTATTTAAGTCACCATAGGCGAGCAAAACATAATAGTGGCAAGTAAGAAATATAATATACTGTAATATACTATAATATACTCGACACACTTAATTTAGGCCTTGCCAAGTTTAGCGAATGACTCTTTTTGTATTTTTCCAACCCTGATGCAACGGATTCTATATTATTATTATTATTGTTATTGCTCTTGTTATTGTTTTTGTTATTGTTCTAGTTCTTGTTCTAGTTCTTGTTCTAGTTCTTGTCCTAGAGTTCTTGTTCTTGTTCTAGTTCTTGTTCTTGTGCCAGTTCTTGTTCTTGTTCTACTTCTTGTTCTACTTCTTGTTCTAGTTCTTGTTCTTGTTCTTGTTCTTGTTCTTGTTCTAGTTCTTGTTCTTGTTCTTGTTCCTGTTCTAGTACTTGTTCCAGTTCTTGTTCTAGTTCTTGTTCTTGTGCCACTTCTTGTTCTTGTTTTAGTTATTGTTCTACTTCTTGTTCTAGTTCTTGTTCTTGTTCTTCTTCTTGTTCTAGTTCTTGTTCTTGTTCCTGTTCTTGTTCTTGTTCTTGTTCTAGTTCTTGTTCTTGTTCCTGTTCTAGTACTTGTTCCAGTTCTTGTTCTAGTTCTTGTTCTTGTGCCACTTCTTGTTCTTGTTTTAGTTATTGTTCTACTTCTTGTTCTAGTTCTTGTTCTTCTTCTTGTTCTAGTTCTTGTTCTTGTTCCTGTTCTAGTACTTCTTCCAGTTCTTATCCTAGTTCTTGTCCTAGTTCTTTTTCTTTTTCCAGTTCTTGTTCTTTTTCCAGTTCTTGTTCCAGTTCTTGTTCCAGTTCTTATTCTACATGTAGTTCTCGTTCTAGTTCTTGTTCTACATGTAGTTTTTGTTCTAGTTCTTGTTCTTGTTCTTGTTTTAGTTCTTGCTCTTGGTCTTGTCCTAGTTCTTGTCCTAGTTCTTGTTTCAGTTCTTGTTCCAGTTCTTGTTCTACATGTAGTTCTTGTTCTAGTTCTTGTTCTACTTCTTGTTCTTGTTCCAGCTCTTGATCCAGTTCTTGTTCCAGTTCTAGTTCTTGTTCCAGTTCTAGTTCTTGTTTTAATTCTTGTTCCTGTTCTTGTTCTAGTCCTTGTTCTTGTTCTAGTTCTTGTTCTAGTTCTTGTCCTAGTTCTTGTTCTAGTTCTTGTTCCACTTCTTGTTCTTGTTCTTGTTCTTGTTCTACTTCTTGTTCTTGTTCTTGTTCCTGTTCTAGTACTTGTTCCAGTTCTTGTTCTAGTTCTTGTCCTAGTTCTAGTTCTTGTCCTTTTCTAGTTCTAGTTCTAGTTCTTGTTCCAGGTCTTGTTTCAGTTCTAGTTCTTGTCCCAGTTCTTGTTCTAGTTCCTGTTCTTGTTCTTGTTCTAGTTCTTGTTCTAGTTCTTGTTCTTGTTCTTGTTCTTGTTCCAGTTCTTGTTCTTGTTCTTGTTCTAGTACTTGTTCCAGTTCTTGTTCTAGTTCTTGTCCTAGTTCTTGTCCTAGTTCTTGTCCTAGTTCTTATTCTAGTTCTTGCTCTAGTTCTTGTTCTACTTGTAGTTCTTGTTCTAGTTCTAGTTCTACTTGTTCTAGTTCTTGTTCTACATGTAGTTCTTGTCAGTTCTTGTTCTTGTTCTACTTCTTGTTCCAGTTCTTGTTCCAGTTCTTGTTCCAGTTCTTGTTCTACTTCTTGTTCGAGTTCTTGTTCTAGTTCTTGTTCTAGTTCTTGTTCTTGTTCTTGATCCAGTTCTTGTTCTTGCTCTTGTTGTAGTTCTAGTTCTTGTTTCAACTCTTGTCATGTTCCTGTTCTAGTTCTTGTTCTAGTTGGTTTGCATGCGAAGCATTAATGCAAACCTATGTAATGGTGATTATGTCCGTCCGGCTGTCCGGCCGTCCACAAATTTGTCCTGTGATTTCCTCAGAAATGTTAAAGTTTTTAAAGAATTCCTCAGAAAATGTTTAAGTTTTTCAGAGGTACTTAAGACAGGATTAGAGACTAGTTCCTTAAAAAGTCTACAATACATTTGATATTTTCTTAGAAGATAACTGTAAAATGATATAATTTTCCAATATTCTTCAGAGATCCTCAAGTCTCTCTTGTGGCACTTGAGATTTAAAATCCTTTAAATTCTTTAAAATATTTAGGCACCAAACAGTTATATTGGGCATGATTTTTTAAACTCCATCTTTATTATTGTGCTCATTTGCATAAAGTTGCTAAAGTATATGACCAGACCAGACGGCATTACCCGGAAACTTCACACCATTGGCCTCAGAGGCCACCTCCCCATCTTTATTCAAAACTTCCTCTCACCCAGGCAGTTCCAAGTTCGTATTGGCCACACCCTCTTCAAGCCGTACCCCCAAGAAGAGGGCGTCCCCCAAGGCAGCATCCTCTCCCCCACTCTCTTCAACCTGAGCATTAATGACTTTGGGAATGACCTTGGCCCCAGCATCAAACGTACCCTCTACGTGGATGACTTCACCATCTTCTACTCCTCCCCTAGCTTTCCTATTGTTGAAAGTAGGCTCCAAACCAGCCTCAATCAGCTGCAAGTCTGGAGCAACAATAACGGTTTTAAATTCTCCAAAGACAAGACAGTCTGCATGCACTTTTGTCATTTCAACAACCTCCACCCCAACCCGAACTTTGTGCTCAATGGGAATCGCATCCCTAAAGTTGAAAACACAAAGTTCCTTGGTCTAACTCTAGACCCCAAGCTCACCTACAAGCCACACATCACCAACCTGAAACTAAAATGCAATAGCTCCCTCAACATCCTCCGACTGCTCTCCAACACTACTTGGGAGAGCGAACATATGCTCTCCTCAAAATTTTCAGGCTCACCATTCGTGCCAAGCTTGACTATGGCAATATTGTTTACTGTGTCGCTCACAACTCATACCTCAACCACATTAACACCATCCAAAATGAAGCCCTCAGGCTTTGTCTAGGAGCCTACAGGACCTCCCCAATCACTAGCCTTCATGTTGAAGCCAACGAACCCCCCTTTCTACTTAGATGTAAAAAGCTTAGCCTCTCCTATGCTTTTAGAGTCCTCACCAACACCCAGAACCCCCTGTTTACAACCTCATTAGGTACCCCAATTTCTCCTCCCTCTTTGATAGGACTAAAACCCTATCGCCTCCCTTTAGCTTACGCATTAAATCAGACCTCTTTCAACTTGGCATCAACCCCGCCACTCTCGGCACCTACTCCTGGCCCACTTTTTCCGCTTTGGGCCACCCCCTTCCTTCTGTCCACCTAGACCTCTCCACTTATAACAAAACTCAAACTCACCCTAATCTCTTCATCAATCTCCACAACCAAATCAAAGACCAACTCTCAAATTACACCTCCATCTATACTGATGGCTCCAAGGAAGGCAACAAGACAGCTGCTGCTGCCATCATCCAAGACATCACCCTCAGTAGCAGACTTCCTGACCACTCATCCATCTTTTCAGCCGAGGCTAAGGCCATTCTCCTCGCCCTCACCTTTATTGAGTACTCTCCTCTTAGTCACTTTGCCATTTTCTCTGACTCAAAGGCTGTTCTTACTTCATTACTCAATCTTAAATGGGATAACCTCACCTGCCACCTCCTCCTCCGGAAACTCTTTTCTCCCACCCTCTGCAGGAAAAGTGTTCTTTTCTTCTGGATACCCAGCCATGTTGGCATCCCTGGCAATGACAGTGTTGATACAGCCGCTAAGCTTGCCCTTAACCTCCTCCCTTCCCCTTTTCCCAAAACCCTCTCTGACATCAAACTGCTTATCGCTTCTCTTGTTCGTGACCGCTGGCAAACCTTATGGAACTTCCAAATTGATAACAAACTCCATGTTATCCAGCCCACAATCCCGATCAAATCCACCATCAACAACCTTTCTCGTATCGACAACGTTCATATTACCCGTCTTAGAATTGGTCACACCCACCTCACTCACTCCCACCTCCTTATTGGTTCCCCCCAACCCCTCTGTAACAATTGCCACTGCATCCTCACAATCCAACACGTTGTCCTTGCTTGCCCCTGTACAACCTTCCCAGAGCTTCCTCGCTCCCCACAACTCAATTGCTGAGTTCTTCCAAAAAAATCCTCCAGATAAAATAGTCTCCTTCCTTCAGCATGCATCCCTCTACAACCATATTTAATTCTCCTCTTCCACCCCCTCTCTACTTTGTTTTTGTTTTACCCATGCACCTTCTCTCTCGATCACAGCTTTCTGGCTTTTGTTCTTGAATTTCTCTCATTCTTCCCCTGGTCTCTTTCCTTACTACCTCTAAAATGATCTGACCTCTCAGGCACAATTTGACCCTCGTTGTCGTGGTGCCGTTAAGACCTCATCAAACAAACAAACAAACAGACCAGACTTTTTTATCTAGTATGCTTAGTCAGGGAGTGTGACAGGATGTGATTGCATATACACATAGAGAGGGATGCCATGTGGGACATGGATGGGGGCCATGAGGGACATATGATATGATATTTACCATGTTGTATACACCAAGGGCTATATTAGGCATAATTATTTGACTCCACCTTTTTTTCCTATTCAACAACTCATTTGCATATAAGTTATTATATGAACTGACACTTTAATACATAGTATGCTCAATCAGGGACTGTGATAGCAAGGATGAGACTTCTTATGGAGCTTATGGGATGTCATGTGAGACATGGGATGACATGTGGGATGCCATGTGGGACATGGGGTGGGATACCATGTGGGACATGGGGTGGGATGCCATGTGGAACAGGGTGGAATGCTACGTAGAATATGAGGTGGAATGCCATGCAGGACATAAGGTGGATTGCCATGATATGGGATGTCATGTGGGACATGATGTCCCACCCCATTTCAACAAGTCATTTGCATATAAGTTATTATATGAACTGACACTTTCATACATAGTATGCTCAATCAGGGACTGTGATAGCTAGGATGAGACTTCTTATGGAGCCTATGGGATGCCATGTGGGACATGGGGTGGGATGCCATGTGGGACATGTGGTGGGATGCCATGTGGAACAGGGTCGAATGCCATGTGGGACATGGTGGGATGCCACGAGTAACACAAAGTGACATAGGTTGTGATGCCATGTGTGACACAAGGTAGGATGCCATGTGTAACATAAGGTAGGATGCCATGTGGGACATAGTGTAGGAGGTTATGTGGGACATAGGGTGGGAGGCCATGGGAACATGGGATGTGATGCCATATGGGACATAAAGTAGGATGTCATTAGGACATTGGGAGGGATACTATGTGGAACATATGGTGGGATGCCATGTGGGACATCAGGTGGGAAGCCACTGATGCAGGACACAGGGAGGGATGCCATGTGGGACATGGGGAGGGATGTCATGTAGTACATATGGTTGGATTAATATGGGACATACATGTAGGATGGGATCCATGTGGGTCATAGTGTGGGATGCCATGTGGGACATATTGTGGAATGCCATGTGGGATATATGGTGGAATGCCATGTGGGACATATGGTGGAATATGTCATGTGAGACACTGTATGGTGGAATGCCATGTGGGAGATATGGTGGAATGCCCTGTGGGACATATGATGGAATGCTATGTGGGACATGGGATGTTATGTGGGACATGGGGTGGGATGCCATGCGGGAGATATGGTGGAATGCCATGTGGGACATGAGGTGGGATGCCATGTGGGAGATATGGTGGAATGCTATGTGGGACATGGGATGGGATGGGATGTCGTGTGGGACATGGGGTAGGATGCCATGTGGGACATGGGGTGGGATGCCATGTGGGACATGGGGTGGGATGCCATGTGGGTCATTAGATGGGATGCCCTGTGGGACATATGATGGAATGCCATGTGGGACATGGGATGTCATGTGGGATGTTATGTGGGATATGGTGGAATGCTATGTGGGACATGGGATGGAATGCCGTGTGGGACATGGGGTAGGATGCCATGTGGGACATGGGGTGGGATGCCATGTGGGACATGGGGTGGGATGCCATGTGGGTCATTAGATGGGATGCCCTGTGGGACATATGATGGGATGTCATGTGGGACATGGGGTGGGATGCCATGTGGGAGATATGGTGGAATGCCATGTGGGACATGGGATGGGATGTCGTGTGGGACATGGGGTAGGATGCCATGTGGGACATGGGGTGGGATGCCATGTGGGACATGGGGTGGGATGCCATGTAGGACATGAAGTGGGATGCCATGTGGGACATAGGTGGGATGCCATGTGGGACATAGGATGCCATGTGGGACTTAAGTGTGAGATGCTATTTTTATAATTGGCCGGATCATATGATATGGGTGTCAATATGCATGGGCATGCGAACCATGACGGTATTTACCGTTCCAGTTCTTGTTCTTGTTCTAGTTCTTGTTCTTGTTCTTGTTCTTGTTCTTGTTCTTGTTCTTGTTCTTGTTCTAGTCCTAAATTTTTTCTAAAATTCATGAATAAACATGCTCTTAAGCACTGTACAAGAGATATAATCAGAAATTATAGTCCACATGCTGGCTTAAATAGATAATGTTTTTAATATAGATTTAAAAGTGTCCAAATCTGCAGTATTGGACATCAGTTCTGTAGGTAGGTTGTTCTAGAGTACTGGTGTGATTGTTCTAAAAGATTTGTCCCCATAATTGACAGTTTTTGTTCGTGGTACCAGGAGAGTTGTACATGTAGATCCTCGTGATCTGGGTGCACGTACTGGTGTGTACAGATGAAACATCTGTCAGATATTGAGGTGATAAGCCACGCAATGCCTGGAAAGTGTGCACGATGATCTTATACTTCATACGGTGAGCCACGGGATGCCAGTGGAGCTCCTTGATCACTGTGTGATGTGTTCAGATCTTCGAGTGTGATTGATTACTCAGGCCACTGTGTTTTGAACGCACTGCAATTAACAAGTCAAAGAGTCTGTTGCACCATACAGTAGCATGGTACAGTAGTCCAGTCTCCATGTAATCAGACTGTGCACTAAAGATTTGGTAGCTTCTGTATTCAGCAATGGGCGTACAGTATGTGTCCGATGTTCCTGATGTGCGCATAGCAAGACCGGGTGACTAGGTTCACATGCACATCCAGTTATTGCCGGTGTAATAGTAAATTTTGCCCCCCAGTAAATTTTGGGCCCCTGGCTCTTATTTCCTAGGAAATTTGGGCCCCCCAGACAATTAAGCCATAACCATTCTGTAAATTTGGTCCCTTCTCATAGTAATAATGGTCCGCTAGGAAATTTGGGCCCGGCCCTTTTTTCCTAGGAAAAGCCTAAGGCCCTAGGCCTGATGAGGCATAGGCCCTAAGTTTATTTCTCCCACGGGCATTAATGACCCTACTGTTGGGAGTTTCGACTAGGACCTGGGCCCAAAGGATTAACATTAAAGTTAAATTATAAATGATCATTACAATTTACAGTTCATGCCCTGGTTAACCCATGACTTAGGCCTACCTCCTACACCACAATGAAGCAATGTTAAGTATTTTCTGCTCTCCTCAGCTGACGAGACAACAACTTGTCCCCCTTGTGCAAGAAAAAGCCTTTCTTCTCCCTTCACAGTAAATCTTGCTGCTGTTTTGCTTAAAGCACGCTTTTTTTTCTTTAGTGTATCCCGATGGGTACTGTCCAGATTGAAGAAAATATTCTATTTCTTTTTCACTGAAGTGCTTACTGGAAGCCAATTTTTGTTCGTGGGCAAATTCTACGATTACAGCGGTGTTGTATTCTGTACATAAATATTACCAACTTCGGTTTAAGCTTATCACTTCAGTACACAAAAATAATTGAAGGAACCGTACAGACACACCAGTAAATTATCTAGTAAAATCAGTCCAAGGGACCAAATTTACTAGACATTCCTTAGGAAATAAGGACCAGGGGCCTAAATTTACTCTTGTCTAATCACAGTTCAACTTTAAGATGTTGTTTCATCCATTTCTCTATGACATACAAACATGCCTCTAATCTGCAAATATTGTTGTTTTGGTCTGCAATGTATTTGGGCTGAAAGACTGATATACCTGCTTATCATCAGCGTACATGTGGTAGGCTAGCTTGTGCTTACTGATAAGGCTCCCCAGTGGTTTTGTGTACATGGTGTAGAACGTGGGGCCTAAAATCGACCCTTGGGATACACTCCAAAACAGTTGGCTCAGAGGCATGGTTGTTGATGATAACAGCCTGATGCTGATCACAGGAGACGGAATGTTAAAAAGGAAATCTACTGATTGAAGGAAACTTGGCCACAAATATGCAAATAAATGAAAACAGCTGGTGACTGGTGTGTGGAAATGAAAACAGATGTTTGGGAACTAATGTTTGTGTCTAATGTTACTATAGCTTCCTAGTGTTAGTATCTGATGGTTTACTTCATATGGCTACAATATTTAGTTTTAGCAGTACAGTCTCTGTTTGAGACTCATGAATAATGCAATGACAATTCGAAGACTGCCCCTCCTGGCTCCAAGAAAAACAAATTACCAAACTAAAACCCTTAATCAAAACATCACTTACCCAGAGGCCAGAAAGCAATTTCTCACTTCACTCCACGCTATACCATCTTACTCGAGCGCAGTCTCCTCTAACACCAATATTGTTCCCCCCCCCCCTCCCTAACACAACTAAAACTGACTCACATACTCAAACAGACCTCACCTGGCTGTTCTTACCCAGTCCTAAGCCCATCACCATTGCCAACAACCCAACCACACCCCATTACCCCAACCACCTCCACCACCACCACTTCTCTCTCTAACCTTCCTTCCTCCTCTAAGACTCCCGCCATCCCCTACCCTAACACCTCTAATGCCAACAGACATCAAACTCAAGCCAGCCTGGCTAACAATCATCCAATCAACAAACAACAAACCAAGAAACAACCAATCAACAAACAGCCCACCATCCAAACCTACACATATGACACGGAAGAGAACATGGATTGTTCGATTACCTGACATACTTCTCGTCCAACTTTCAAAAACAATCGTTCCCAAAGAAACAGGAACAGATCCAAAGTAAAAATAAACCAACTTAGATCCAACAGATATTCTCAAGATAACCCCCTGCCTCCTTATGGCATGCAACATAAACAACAATAACATTTACAACATTATACATTATTCAACACTAACTCCCCGACCAACCTTCACCCTACCACAGGCTACCTTACCTGTATTGACCTGTCTATCTGTTCCCCCAACCCCCTCCTTGATTTTAGCTGGAGAGCCACTGCTGATCTCTGTGGTAGTGATCATTACCATCTTATACACTCCAACCTTCAAACCCTCACTGACCACACCCCCAATTTGAACCTCGAGAAGGCTGACTGGCCCCTTTTCGAAACCCTCTGTGACTCACACCTCCCCCCCATCTCCTCGAGAGTGAGAATCCCATGTCAAACTTCAGTAATATCCTTATCAACATCGCCACCTGCTCAATTCCCCAAACCTCCAAACCCCCTAATCATCCCCCAATCCCTGGTTCTCTGATGACTGCAAAACCGCCATCAAGAACAGAAAAAGAGCCCTCAGGAACTTCAAAACTAACCCGACCACCTACAACCTCAACCTCTTTCGCATCAGCCGTGCCAAGGCCAGGCGCACTATCAAGGGCAGTATAACTAACACTTGGAGCAACTTCATCTCTTCTCTCACCACCAACACCCCCACTAAAAGATTTGGAGAATGGTTAACAGCTTCCACGGCAGGGTGGGCAAGTCTCCCATCTCGGGAGATGCTTCTGTTTGCTAACACTTTCCGTTAACATGTTCATTTGGGCGACTTATCCATGTTCAAGTGACATTTTACCTTGGTTATTACTAACAGGTAGTTCCCTGTTCCTTCGTTATAAGTAGGAGTATTTTACTATTGTTTAGTAATTCCTGTTCAGAGGTTTTTCGTCCTTAAGAGGATAAGAAAACTAATCCTTTAAGTAAGAGAACTAGTTCAGGTGTTAGCACCAGCCTTTGTGGGAATCAACCTGAACTCCCTTTCTTCCGATCCTCGGTTGCAATCTGATTGCATATTTATAGTATGGAAGGTAAGATATAAGTTGAAGTAAATTTACCCCACTTACATTAGCTGGGATATTACGAGAGTTATACTTATCTTCCATGTGTCCCGGCCCGCCTCCCCTCTCATTCAGGCCTCGGTGGAATGTTAAGTGAGGGATGTATAATGGAGGGTCAGGGCTGGGTTGGTAACTACGCTTTTATTTCAGTTAGGAGTGCGGTAAATCAGGTCATTGGACCAGATTGCATATTTATAGCATGGAAGATAAGTATAACTCATGTAAATATCCCCGCTACTGTAAGCAGAGTAAACTTAGGAGTTTTATTACCTGAACTTTGAGTTAGTCGACGAAATTATAGTCGAAGGAACTTTTTAAGTGTTTTATACATGTGGTTGTTTGTGATGTTTTGGTGGGCAATATAATTTGTGAAACTTGCCTACTGTCGTCCAGTGTACTTTGTTATAAATTGTATATTGACAAGGAAGGTTGACAAAAAAAATGGAACATTTTTTATAGGCGTCTTTTTGGTGAATTTTTGAAATATACATTGACATGTTTTATCTTCCAAAGTGATAAAATGTTATTATTGTTAATGAATCTTAGATAAATACTTACTGTACTATTTATTAAGATTATAACATTTCTATGGAGTATTTGCATTGTCATGACTATGCTGCACGACCTTATGTATTTAATGCACAGTTGAAAGGATTTTGCCCTTGCAAATTGCCCTCCTAAAGTCAGACCATTCTACTTGTGTCAAAGTCCTTTGCCCTGTGCATTAAATGCACATATAAACACCCCGCCATATAAGCACCCCGCCATATAAACACCCCGCCATATAAGCACCCCGCCATATAAGCACCCCGCCATATAAACACCCCGCCATATAAGCACCCCGCCTTATAAACACCCCGCCATATAAGCACCCCGCCATATAAACACCCAGCCATATAAGCACCCCGCCATATAAACACCCCGCCATATAAGCACCCCGCCTTATAAACACCCCGCCATATAAGCACCCCGCCAAATAAGCACCCGCCATATAAGCACCTCGCCATATAAGCACCCCGCCATATAAGCACCCCCATATAAACACCCGCCATATAAGCACCCGCCTTATAAGCACCCCGCCATATAAACACCCCGCCATATAAGCACCCGCCATATAAGCACCCGCCATAAAAGCACCCCGCCATATAAACACCCCGCCATATAAGCACCCGCCAAATAAACACCCGCCATATAAGCACCCGCCATATAAGCACCCCGCCATTTAAACACCCCGCCATATAAGCACCCCGCCATATAAGCACCCCGCCATATAAGCACCCGCCTTATAAACACCCCGCCATATAAGCACCCGCCAAATAAGCACCCGCCATATAAACACCCGCCATATAAGCACCCCGCCATATAAGCACCCCGCCATATAAACACCCCGCCATATAAGCACCCCGCCTTATAAGCACCCCGCCATATAAACACCCCGCCATATAAGCACCCCACCATATAAACACCCCGCCATAAAAGCACCCCGCCTTATAAACACCCCGCCATATAAGCACCCCGCCAAATAAGCACCCCGCCATTTAAGCACCCGCCATATAAGCACCCGCCATTTAAGCACCCCGCCATATAAGCACCCGCCATATAAGCACCCGCCATATAAGCACCCCGCCATTTAAGCACCCGCCATATAAGCACCCGCCATATAAGCACCCGCCATATAAGCACCCGCCATATAATCACCCGCCATATAAGCACCCCGCCATATAAGCACCCCGCCATATAAGCACCCCATATAAGCACCCGCCATATAAGCACCCGCCATATAAGCACCCGCCATATAAGCACCCCGCCATATAAGCACCCCGCCATATAAGCACCCCGCCATATAAGCACCCCGCCATATAAGCACCCCGCCATATAAGCACCCCGCCATATAGCACCCGCCATATGAGCACCCCCCATATGAGCACCCGCCATATGAGCACCCCGCCATATGAGCACCCCGCCATATAAGCACCCCGCCATATGAGCACCCCGCCATATGAGCACCCCGCCATATGAGCACCCCGCCATATGAGCACCCCGCCATATGAGCACCCCGCCATATATATATGGAAAAAAACAAGTTAATATCTTATTCCTTCAAGAAATTAATTGAATTTGAATGATTTTTGTCCGAATAAAAATGACACTTTTTACTCAGTCGAAGTCATCATGTCATCAGAGCACTTCCTGTACTAAACGCTATGTATTTCTCTGAAAGTTAATCACCAGAAAAAGGGTTACATAAAGAAATTCGAAAATATTGTTGTAAATTTTATTCTACATTATTCTGAATACTTATAGAGCACAAAAATGTTCCCAACTACATTATATAGAAAATCTGCAATTAATTTTTTTTAAATTCATAAAAAATAGTACAGGAAGTGCTGTAATGACATCATAGTGATTGCTTAGACTCAGTACCAAAGTCAATTTTGTGTGGACAAGAAAAATCTTTAAAGTTTCATTTCTTTTATTTGTTTCTTCACAACATTCAAAACAAACAAACAAATAATAATAATAATAATAATAATAATAATAATGAAAATAATATACTGTACATATAACAAAAATTTAGAAAATTGTGAAAGGGAGTTTAATAACTTCTTTTAGGAATGGAATATTAACATGATATCAACATGATTTATTCACCTATCTGTTTCTTAAATATGTTTCTATTAGATTTAAAAAAAAAAAGATTCATAGCGATATTTCTTTAGATCAAATGTTCAATGCGGAATCAGCAATATTCTTACAGACTGAGGTAGAAACAACATTAGCTAAATTGCTTCAAAATTGAGTAAAGAACCAACACAGCTTTACATATTTTTCACAATACAAATTTTGACACAAATTATTATTAAAATGTTTGCATAGAATTGTCTTCTAATTAAGACAAGAAGGTTTACAAAGTTGCTAACTGACCAACATATTAATTTTGATGGAAATGTTGCTATTGTCATATTTTAGGAATAAGTTTGAAAAACAATTAAGCTATCTTTGCCATTGAGCCTTGAAGGGAGGCAGGTACATGTACAGTAGCTCAGTCGACTGAGCTTACAACTGAGATGCTGGAGGTCCCAGGTTCGAGTACAATGTTGATTTAACCAGCGATATACGCTGACATCAAGCGCAGTTCCCCACCTGACCTTTATGAAAAGTGGCCAATGGTTGGGTGGCACTCACCGTCCTTTGGAGGGGATGTAAAGCTGTTGGTCCCGATAGTAGGAGTTTCACCCCTGTCTGGGTCTCTAAATACTTCTCGAAGAGAGCAGGGTGTTAACCCGGTGTTTATCCACTTTCCATCCTTGCACATTCATTGGGTGCACTTTGAAAACAAGTCATTGTGACTTACGTGTGCTTTCCCTGGCTTATGCCTAAAAGTAAAATACAAATTTCGTGCTGATTTACAGTATCTATAAGTCATTAATTTAGCTGCTGTGTGTACTGTGCATTATATTTGCAGTAAGTCTAAATATGAATCTATGCATTTTCTTCCTGTGTGTATTTGAATTACTAATCATAAATGCCATAAAACTAGGATTTGTTTTTTAAATTTAAAATTTATATTTATGAAAAAGACCCTCTTCCTGCCAGCCTTTGTTTCTCCATTAGGGTTTTAACTATTACTTCCTTAGAGGTACAGCACTGCCTATCAGGTCATAAAAAATCTGTATAATATATTTAGAGAAAAAAAGGAATGTACAATATACTGTACTGTACATCAATTGAAAGATTTGCTGGATGTACACAACTACCAGGAAGTTAGTGGTTTTTTTTTTATGTACAGACAGAAACATGTCTCTTAAGTTTTTTAATGAAGAAAAATATTTTTGGGGAAAAATGCTGGTCAGCATTTGCTGGTCAGCATTTACGGAGAAGCTATAGTTCAGTTGGTCAGTGGCCATATTTGTTAATCCAATGTATGACCAAAATAAACAATGCATATATGTTTTTTTCAACATCACACAATAAATGAAAAACCGGACGTTAAAGTTAAATTTTTGGAACATTTTTAGAGCCAATTTGGTCAAAAATCAGGTTGATATCAGAGATTTTTGTAAAATTTTATTTGAAAGAGCTTATTTTAGAGCCAATTTGGTACAAAAATCAGGTTGATATCATATTCCGTTCAGGAGATATGGATTTTTCTAAGATTTCCCAAGTGCATTTAAAAAAAAGTTTTTGTACAGTATGATGAATTTGTGTTTGATGATGTCATAAAGGCAATTCCATTGCAAATGTTTATGTATTTCTTTGAATGTTAATTGGTTGTTTCCGATGATTAGAAACAATTTCCAAAAGTTATTAAAGTAGGGTATATTTGGCAATGTACCTAAATACCAGACTTTCATCAATTTATTTTTCTAGCAGGTTTTACTAATAAAAAAAACGATGGTATATTTTAATGAAATACATAACTTTTGTGGGAGAATGTGTTGCTGTGATATCATACTGAGCCTTCTCCTATTTTATTTTGGCATTTTTTGGTGAACCTTAAAATTTGATTATCTCCAGGTAGGAATAAAATATTAACATGATTTTTGTACTAAATTGTTTCTAAAATTCCATATTTGTCAAAATTATATTACAGGAAAAGAACAATAACATTTATTCTGATTCTTCTGCAATGGCGTACCCAGAGGGGTAGCGTATTTTTGTTATTGTAATTTTTTTGTAAACTTTTGCTGAATACCTTTTGGTATGAAAACTGGCAAGCTACTGGTTGATTTTGCTGGTGGCAATTACACTTTCTCCTTTTGGCTCAATTTGACTGATGTAATTGCTACAACTCATTCATTTAATTTCCAAAAATTTGTTCATATGTGTAGAGGATTCACCAGGGTTGGGCAAATCAATTTTAACACAACTTACCACCTGGGATGGAATTCTGCACTTATTGTTGTCCAGAAAGATGATCAGGTAGCTCTGAGAATTTGTTGTGCATACTGTTTAATTAACGCAATCTGTGCTCAAAATCTGGTTGTTCGCTAATGTTTACACCGGGTCCAAAAATCCGACCGGTACCTGACCTACATTATCAGTCATGTATGCGACGTGCCGACAAGGCCTTTTCAATATTCTTTACGGAAGTAGTATATGCGTTAAAATCTAACAGTGTACCTTGTAAAATCTTGTGGTATTTCTTGTTTTTCAATCGTATCTTTGTTTTTGTGAATAAAGAAACAGAAAACAAATGTTTCTGGTCTCTTTTATTTACCTGTCTTCATAAGATACCGTAAAATAATAATATACTCAATTCCTGGAAATTTCACGGGACGGGTCACTTTGTATTCTGGAATATTAAATACCTCATTAAATTACTGGGAATTACTGACTGATTCCACGATTCTGTTATGTGCATGCTCAGTAACACGTAACAATTTCATTTGAACACAACTTGTGATTGGTTCATAATAGGTGTGACAATTTTTTCAGCAAATAGCAGACACGCTTTAAAAATAGTTTGGTAATGTACAACTGTAATATATATTTTCTGCAGCATACTACATACACTGCATCTTGCACACTGGTTTGGATATTTTTTTTTTTTACAGCGAAGGTTAAAGAGTTTCAAGTTTTGCGTTTCTAGTATGTAGTACTACTAGCGTACTAGCCATATCTCTCGTTCAACATCATTTCTGCGATCTCTGACAATATTTTGTGATTGTTTTATTGTATTGTGTTGGAATAGAAAGGAAACATACACTTTTTAAGTCTTGTAAGTTAAGGAATTATTCTTTAAACATATAATTCTGAGACAGAAACAGTCTGCAATTGGTAATATTATGAAAATCCATACCTGGGTTGTATTTTCGGAAGAGGGTAATAACACAATCGGTCGGGTACCTGGATATTTCGGGTACCTGTATAAACACTATTTTTCTCTGGCCCTCCCGGCAGAACCAGCAAAAAATATGGTTCCCTGGAAATATTTTTTGGTTGTCCCAGGCAGCCGGAAGAGTGATTTGTCTATTAGTGATGAACCTGCCTGACCGCAGCCCTCATCCCATACTCCTGATGTGAGTCTACCATGTACTGTATATTGAGTTAAAAAACCCATCCTAGGCATCTAATGGTAATAATTACGGGAGATATGTTTTCTCAGATTCGGTCTTCGAGGCGGCCTAAGAGATAACCATCACCAGGGATGCCTACATGTGAAAAAGATAGGAGGGGGAGGAGTCTTTATTTACCATACCTTTGTGAGGCACAATCTGGTTCGCATACTATATTTGAAACAGCTAAAGAAACAGGAGGGGTGGTACTGTACTTTTCATGTCAAAAACATCTATTGTTCGTTTTGTCAGACGTTAAGAGTATTGCAACCAGTATCGGTAAGGCTTCACAAAAGAGATAACATTCCACCAAGAGCGCATCATACCCATTGAATCATGGTCACACTTCTCCATACCCTGGAGGACGGATTCCATTGCCTTGTGTCATGGTCACACTTCTTGCTCCTGTTTTTTTGCTCTGTTTCCCATACCCCCACGTGGTTCATTAATCATTCCTTCACATCCAAATCAAAATTGCAAAGAAAGAATCTTAAAGAGCTAGTCCCTACCTGAGTAGGTGGCACCAGGATTTCTCTGACTGGGAGCCTAAGCATCCCTGATTGGGGCTGCAGCTTTCTGACCACATGTTGCCACCGCCCCTGTCTACTCCCCTTGTTTTAACTTATTTTCTTTGTCTTTTTCTCTGCAGCTTGTCATGGTGTTTGAACAAATCATACCTCTAGTACTGTTCTTCATTCTGATTGCAATCCGTAAGAACAAACCAGTGGAATATGTCACACAACGTAAGTACTTGCTTTGGATAACTAACACCATCCTTCATCAATTTAAGTACTAATTAACTTAATTGGAAATTAACTTACATTGGAAATTGACTTAGATTGGAAATTTAATTTTGCCATAATAGCAAGTGAAAAGGGCTTGCATTATCTTGCAGTAGCTATTAAAAATGCTTAAATGTGCAATTAATGTTTGGTTCCGATGTGATAGCATCAGGAACCTATGTGGCCATGATGGCATGTGCATATGTTTGTGTGTGTGTGTGTGTGAATGTATGTGTATATGTGACGTCCAGCTCGTAAACACAATATCTCAAGAACGGTACAGTGCATTCATGTCATGTTTAAGCTTTAAGTTTATTACACTTATATGGCGCATTATCTAAATAACTTATTCTAATGCGCCTTACAAAATATGCATATCAAGAAGACAAATACAAATGTGTAAATAAGATAAGCATGAAATATAAAGAAAACAAAGAATAAAAAAATTATGAAGAGGACTTGAAAGCACAATTAGATAAGTGAGTCTTAAGCAAGGTGTGGAATTGTTTAAGGGATTGAGCAGATTTGATTGAAAGAGGTAAGTCATTTCAAAGTTTGGGCCAAATATTTGCAGAGAGCGATCGCCATAAGTAAGTTTACTTTTTAGAACATAAAGGATGAGGTGGTTTTGAGAGCGAAGGCATTAACTAGTTTGTTTATAATGAAACATTTCGGTCAGATATAACGGGGCATGTTATAAAGGGATTTAAAAATGAGGATTAGAATTTTGAATTTAATTCTATATGAAGATTTTGCAGTAGATAAAGTGATAGAGTGAAACGGTTGCTTCTTGTGACGAGCCTTGCAGCATGATTCTGAACATGCTGCAACTTATTCACTGTAACACCTGGCACCCCTGCAAGGAGGACATTGCAATAATCTATGCAGCTATGCACAAGTACATTTACAAGTGATATTGCAGAGCTTGTGTCCAGAACTTCATGCACCTTCTGATGTAAAATAAATGGCAAAATGCAATTTTGCATTTGTGATTGACATGGTCAGCCATTGTCATACCTTGATCTAACCAAGCGCCCAGATATTTGACAGTGGAAGATAATTTCACGCAATACTGCCAATATTTAATTTAGTTAGTTGGTAATTGGATCCCAAAATAATGACTTCACGTTTTGAATCGTTCATTTTTAGTTTGTTGTAAATCATCCAATATTTCACTATTTTCAAACAACCTACAATTTCAGCTATGACTGAGATCATATTTGATGGATCATTAGCATTGAACGACATGCATAAATTGTGGTCATCAGCATAACCATGAATGCTGCGAGAAAAGGCTATCAAAGCATCAAAAAGAGAAGACGCACACCATGTGGATAAGAGGGGTCCACAACAAGAGCCCTGACGCACACCATGTGAATAAGAGGGGTCCACAACAAGAGCCCTGAGGCACACCAAATTATACATCAAATGCCCTTGATTCAGCAGTGCTGATAAGGATTTTCTGTTTCCTTAGAACTAAATAGGATCTCAAACCAATCTAAGATGGTTCCATCAATGCCAAATCGCTTATTTAAGGTTTTGAAAAGCATATTATGATCAATTGTGTCGAATGCCGCACTTAGGTCAAGGAGTATTAGATTGACACATTTTTGTTTGTGTAGTTGCAGCAGTATGTTTGATTAAATTTTAGCTAAAGCAGTGTTATGGAATGGGCGAAACCCTTATTGACAGGAAGGTAATAAGTCATGCTGCTGACTATGCTTGATCATTTGTTCAACAACAGCACGCTCAACTATTTTAGACAAGAAACTAAGGTTGCTTACTGGTCGATATTTAGCATAAGTTACATCAAGCCCTTGTTTTTTCTGTACGTGACCTCTCATATGTGCCTACTAAGTTTTGCTTGAAAATGCATTTCCTAGGTTTTAACAGTTTTGCTCTTGAGATTCTGGCTTTTTTGTATCAATAATAACCCTTGTATTTTGTTAAGAGATATTCCAAAGGTTTTAATAAAGTTAGATTTCATGGCTCTATCCTATTCGCGTTTCGTGCCGTGCCGCTCCGGCTATTTATTGGTCAGTTGGTATACTTGCTACATGTATGGACAAATGTTTAATCATATCGCAGATTTTCTAATCAGAATTCACATTCTGTTATGCAAATTCTGAATCTTATTAGGTCACGCTTGTATCGGATTGGCCTAGAAGATAACGTGTAAATCATTTCCGATATTCTCAAGTGTCAGTAAGTTTTGTGCTACATTGCATCGCTGATAATGCTTAAATGCATTAACGTTAAGGTTTTGTTGGGTTGGTGGACGAGCGGCATTGTAGTGGGGGCAGCAGATTGCCAGAAATAAAAGTTTGTTTCCATGCACTAGTAATGGCTTTACTAAATATAATATTTCAAGTGTTTCCTTAAGTTTGAACAAACAGAAAAACGGGGAAGAACCAATTTTAATTTCATATTAAAGTAGCCATGCTAGTTACGCTAAACTTACGGGTTTTTATTTAGGTCCTATCATCAATGATGACTTGCAATCGACAGAGGGCGGAGCTGGGAAGGGGGATGTGCGGGCTTCAGCTTCTTTCCATTGCTTATGGAATTTTCCTTGTTGCAAAGAAAACTTTTGTTAGAAGCATATTTTTTCAACTGTCACTATTCTTAAATAAAAGATTAACCAGTTAAGTAAGAGTTGGAAGGAAACATTGATATTCTTCTTTAATAATTAAGTGGGTAGTGGGTCGAGGATGCACTGAGTAGATTTGCTTTTAGTATCAAATTTTATACATCTTCCTCTGTCAAGAGCTGAAATGAAGTCCATACGGGAACATTTCTCCAGAACTCAATGGGTGTGATCACAACCTACTGTATCTATCCAGCTCATGTCTAATCTTGGCAATTTTTGCAACAAAGAACTTGCCAAATTCTAAGGCAAGATGAGAAGCATCATTGTGAGGAGGTAGTGGGGTGATGGGCTTTCGATCAAGCAGAGTATCTATGATTCTACAAAAGTTTCTTTTGATCACCATTTGTTTCAGCAATAGCATTAGAGTAGAATTGATGTCTGGCATTATTCAACTCGGTTGTGTAGATGTCACACTTTTCCTTGTAAGTAATCCAGCTAACATTAGATTTTAAATAGCGCCACATTTGTTCCGCTTTACGTTTCTCTCTTTTTAGATCTTTGATCTGATCATTGTACCAGGGTATTTTTGGACGAGTTACCAATGTTTTTACATGTTCAGGTGCATGATTGTCGATTACCTGTCTTATACATGAGTCATACATGCAGGCCGCCTCTTCAACATCCTCAATTTCAGACATTGAAGCAAAGCTTTTAGACAAATTCAATTGAAATTGAAATGTTGGAGGGGATATGGTTTTGAATTTTCTGTAAACAATTGTATTTTTATCAGGTTTTGGTTTAGGGAATCTTAGGAAAGTTGAAATAAAACAATGATCTGATATGTAAAAATCCGATGTAGGGAATGATAACTGGAGTTCAATATTTGAGCGTGTTATAAATAAGTCTAAAGTGTGACCACTTATTTGAGTGGGAGTGACATGTTTTTCAAGGCACATACTTTGGAGTTGGGTACAAAATTTCAAATACATGGTATAAATAAAGTTCATGGTTTGTAGATGTGCCCTATTGTTTTTGGTGGTGATGTCATGCATATTAATGAGTAGGCGGGACTTAATGTAACAATCTTGAAATGCTCTTATTTTAACAACCGCATATCTGTTTTGTGTCATATTTGGTACAGTTATGAAGTTAGCTAATGTGTACATGTTCATGGTATGAAAGCGCTCAATTTCATTATTATGTATAGTGGGCGAGGCTTAATATTATTTTGCTGAAAAGAATTGAAAACACGATATCTAAAGAATAATAAACTGGATTCAAGTCATATGTGGTACACAGATAACTCATAGTCTGTAGATGTGCCTTATTGATTTTGGTGGCGATGTCATACAGGTTTCTAGCTACGGTAGGCCTGCCCAGGACTCGCAATTCTCCCCCGGCACTCGGCTCTAAGATTCACTCTTCCACCCGGTACTCAAAAGTTCAATTCAGGTAATTAATTAAGTGTTTAAACAAATCTTTTAATCTCGCTCTATTTATGTCATACACTGATTTGCACACATAAGATAACATACATTATGCTTAATAAATTCCGATCAAAACAACTGAACAATATAGGAATTTAACACAATTGAACGTACATATCATAAAATCACCCATACATGTCACCTACATAAAGATACTCACATGCACACAGTTCAGGTTCACATTTTAATCCTTGTGAATTACTGCTGGCAGCTTGCCAAATCCGTCATTTACCACACAAACAAACTTTAACAAAGTGAATATTACACCCCCAAGGGCCCAAGGCATGCTTATAGACCGGTCCAAGTGTAAGTAACCAATCACATTTATTATAAACCCCATTTGCACTTCACATTATAACGGACCGATCTATATTCTTGGGAGTTGTTGCGTAGTTCATAGGAACATGTGCCGCTAGTTAACTTGAAATAATGTATGGCTTTCGTCGAACGATACTGGGACAAAAATAAAAGCGGTAAAATGTTTGGGCAAGATGAATAACAATGGGAATTGAGAGAAGAGTATCTAATAAAGAAAGATTTTGAGACATCCGCCCCATCCATTCAGCCATACATCCCAAATTTCTAATAAATTAAAAGCTGATCAAACTCAGAAACATAAACATCCTACTTTCAAAATTCAGAAACTGACACTCAAATTGTGATTCTCTTTCACCCAACCTTAAAGGACCTGTGTAATAATGTATTATAAATTTAGGCATAGATCCTGGGGTGGTGGGGAGGGTTGGATGGGGTATATAATATCCTCCCACTTTAACCCCTAATACAAAACACTTTTTTTCACACAGTTAAAGTTTTGAAAAGATTGCAATTATTCCCACCCACACTTTTTGGTACAGGTCTACACCCACGGAGTAATATGAGAATGTCTTTTGACGGCATGTTGGATTGTTGAGCTGTTTCATCATTGATGCTGTGGTGACTGATCTACTGTATTTGTATATCTTCTCCTCAAGGAGAAATAATTCATGTAAATCTTACATTCACACATTTGACAATTATTTAAATCCGATAAAAGCTAATTCTCCCTGTTTGATAATTTCATCTTTTAATTTTGTTCACATCATAATAGCAGAAAATAAAGGAATTCAGTGGAACACAGTACAGTATTCCAGGAATATCCTGATGAAAATATTCCAGGAATATCTTGATAAAAATATTCCTTGAACAGATTAGATTTTGGTTGGATTAAATCTTATTAAGGAATTTGATTGAATTTGGGTTGTAATACATTTAGGGTTAATTAAATTTGTAGCATTCATTGATCTATGTAAAAGCAAGCTTTGACGTGACAACTTAATAACTGTCTTCAGATTTGCTGGTGTGTCCTTCTGTCATTCTTACAAATATCCCCTTACGACGATATCCCCCTACGACAACCTTGCTCGACGATATCCCCAAGATAACCTTGCTCTATGATATCCCCTTACGATAACCTTGCTCGATGATATCCCCCTACGATAACCTTGTTCGATGATATCCCCCTACGATAACCTTGCTCGATGATATTCCCCTGCGATAGCCTTGTTTGATGATATCCTCCTACAATAACCTTGCTCGATGATATCCCCCTACGATTGTAAACACTGCCGTTGTCTATTAGTTTTCCTTACCAGAGGATCAATGATGTTGAAGCTCACCTTTATCACAAAAATGTTTAAATGAGTAGTAAAGATGATATCAAAGGAAGATGAAATGGAGAGTTGTCATTTTCAAGCAGTGTTTTGCATAAAAAAATATCTTTATGGTCTGCCATCGTTTATAGTATTTCATAAGAAGCAATTTATTCTTTGCAATATTCCCATTGATTATACTTAAACATTGTACATCCCTTCTTTCAATTTGTTTGCCTGAAAATGCACCAATCATTTTGTGAAACCAAGGATGTGCGAACACATCCTTAGTGAAACTAAACAATAAGCAAGGCTTTGACATGTCTGTTTTATGAGGCCATGCCCCTATCCAAAAGACCAAGTTATTTTCCATTAAAATGTGTAAATTCAGCTGGAGGCAGCTGATGTCAAAACCACAGCTGTTTGGAGATTCAATTGACTTTTGTCCACACATGTGTCAGCTAAAAATAATAAATTCCCTCCAGCAATGGAGAAACCTGTGAATTTGGGGATTGTCCCCCCCCCGCCTGGATTAGCAGGAAGTATACTTCATCCCCCTCACAACACTTTCTCAGAGAAAACAATATTGAAATCTTTTATACTGACAATACTTGTCTTTGCTATTTAACTGGCAATTTTCTTATTTTTGTCAGCTGAAAGCAGTTTACTTTTCTTAAGAGAATGCAAAACTATAGAACTTCAGGGGATTTTCACAATGGAATCCAAGGAAGTACACATTAGGCCCCTCCAGCAATAAATCTTTTCATCATTCATAAGATAATATAACAAGATATATCTTTATACTAAGGTTGCATCTTTATTTTTGTTGTTAAATTTCCTCAAGTAAAGGATAATTCCATACTTTTTTTTTTTGGAGGGGAGGGGGTGGAGGGTCTTCTTCCTCCAAATTACTTAAGAAAGTAGCTTCATTTCCCCTTTTTTTTCAGAAGATTACAGTACTTAATTTGAAATTTCAACTTCAAAAGCAAAAAAGTTTCATGAATCAATATGGTTTTTTTGGTCATTTGCTATACCTTAGATTGAAGAAACAGCAGAGCTGCAAAAAAAAAAAAAAAACTTTTTAACTTTGCAAATTTAGTTTACATTGCAACAATGAAACAGGTCACTCAGGTAAAAGTAATGAGCGAGGGTGATTAAGAGGAATAGTATTCCACGCTGTCCACGCAACAGAGGATATTGTGCACTGTAGTGTAAACAAAGTGTTACCTCCTTGGTGTCTTATCATTTCCCTGGATCTACCTACTGTGGTGTAGCGGTTATCATACCTGTCTACAAACCACGAGGCCCCGGGTTCAATTCTGGGGTGGGTAGACACGCCAGTGCACCACAACTGGTTATCAAAGGCCGTGGACATTGACTTGGTTGCCGATGTTATGTCTGTCCGTACGTCGTACCTGTGTTCTCGTCCGAGTCGTATTAAGCGTTTCGTGATAGCATTTGTACTATCATAACCGAATACGCAGGCGACGACCCCGTCAATGTAATTGTGTGTTCAACTCTCTCTCTCTCATTTCCCTGGTGTGAGTAGTCAGCTGCAGGCAATTATTTACACATCAGCACATAATTTCCAGATTTGACTGTAGATTTTCATTAAAATGATGAAAATGAAAATTGCTCTATTTCAGGTATGCAAACAGTAAATGAAAAACTGAATATTGTGTAGAATAAGTGGAAATTCTCATGCTCTTAAAGACTGCCAAGTCTTTGGTCAAAAACCTCTGACTAGATACATTTTAAAAATGGGAGACGAGAGTTAATAGGAATTTCCCATTTTATAACCTCAACTTCCTAGAGCTAAAAATGGAAATACTATGCTGAATTTTTTTATTGATCTGCTGACTGTGAATTCTTGAAAATGACCGACTTAGTTGATTTTAATGACTTGTTTTAAAAGTGTGATCCTTTTCAGGGTTTCATCATAAATTTTACCTCAAGACATGCAAGAGCCTAGTAGGCACCTCTCCTACAGTACAGTGGGCACAAAAGAGCATCAAAATTTACGCTGATGCACCTAATAACTTTTGCCTAATGTAACCATACAGACATTTTTTGTGAAAATGGGTAAAAATGGTCAATTTCTGGAAGAAGTTTAGTGTCTTGTGCAAAGGATGATAGCGTTGCAAACATGCGCGTACAGCTTGCAAAAGGGAGGGGCAAAAACGGGCACAAATGCAACAAAAAATCACCATGCACGTTCGTTACAAGACGCGACAATTGTGTTGTTGCGCACTATTATAATTACTCGAATTTGGACTAACTCACTGCTTTTGTTCTTGTGTTAATAGTAATACGTACAAATTGTAGGCGTTGTACATAAGTTACACGTACGTAGCATGCACAATGGTGTGATCTTACGCTCAAGGCTGCACAGAGGATGCAGATAAGCACTCAAAATATGTCAATAATTTCTTTACACAAGCGTTCTATTTTATTGGTTGGGAATAATGCTTGTAACATTTTTGTCAAGACACTCGAAGAAAATGTGTCAACTTTATTTTTGAACGAAAAATGTGTTATTATGATATTTACAAGGTGTAAACAATTTCAAAGATATTCAGAGCAATGGTGTTGGAGTATGACAATTCATACTAGCAAGAGCCAAGAATCCAATGCAATTAATTTTGAACATTAACACTAGGCCTATAGCTAAGCCTAATGTTAAAACTAATTCCAGCATGAAAAATGTTTTCGTCAGCCTGAAACAGTCTGGCACATAAGACAGCCTGGCACATAAATTAACGTTACTTTATACTTTTTCTCATTCTGATGTTAAACTTTTTCCAATTAACATTAGAAAATTAGTGCCGCCTTTTTTTGTAATGAGTCCAGGCCTTGGCCTAATGAGGCATCACAGAGCCTGAGCTGGTCAATATTTTAGTTAAGGGTTAATTTGTTTATTGTAATTATTCAATGAAACATTATTAGGAATAACATAGGCCCATTCATCAGTCCATAACTTCCATTTTCAGCTTTACATCCCTTTAAAGGGATTTAAGCTCATGCGATGTCTAACGTAAGAGCCAGGTTCTCGTCCGTATACCTCCAGATTTTTGCAGTGTGTATTTAATCCTATGCGTTTTTGATATTTCGCTGTGTTGCTATGTTTGCTTTATATATAGATCGATATGTTGATGCAATAACAATTCACATTGTTGCGTAGTTTTAACAAATTCTGCATTCCAAAATGTACTAAAAAATGTTTCAAATACTCGGATTTTACTCTGCACAATCTGAAGGAATTTAGTGTACATAATAACATTGGCTCGGGAAATACCACTGAATATCTCAGATTGGAAAAAAAAACTATGTTTTCATTGGCTGGAGCGTTAAAATACCATCTGGCACATAAGCTTATCGAGCTTGATATCCTGTTTGGGATGACTCTCAAAGTGTAGTCCAATTGGGGATTAGCTTTTGTAGTTGAAAGCTCATTTGGGCTATAAATTGGGTTTAAAAAAATGTATTTAAAAGCCAAGAATGGCTAAATAGCTTAAAGGCTTACTTCAGTGGTCAAGCATGTTTATCTTATATAAAAGAGGACTATCAGTGATCAAGCCAGTTTATCCTATATGAAAGAGGACTTCAATTGAAAAATTGCGTTCAAAAATCTTATTCCGTTAGGTAGATATCCAAGTTTAAAATTTGGTATCATTTGTGTAAGAAAGTTTATTGACTGTTTTCACTAATTTAATGATTTTTCCTGAAACTTTCTTTAGGTGGTATGGTATATTATAAATACCCTTCCTAGAGTCAGTTGTACTACTAGTTTAACATCCAATGGTTCTTAAGCCACAAAATTGCAGGACAAAATATAATAGAAGACTTTAAGGAATCTGAGGCTATGACATCACAACTAGTCTGATTTCAGTCGTTTCTACAGAAATAATACCAAACTTTAAACTTGATTACATGTATCTCCTTATTGGAATACGCAATTAAATCTCTGGCTGTAAAATCATCAGTGTTAATAACTCAATGACAAAGAAAGGAAAAAAAAAAAAACTTTGTATTATATTCCCCCCCCCCCCTTCTCCCTTCCTCAGTAAAGTTTGCTTTCTTTTGCTACATTTCCAAACAATTTTCTGAACATTTTTGTGAAAATTCTTTTCATTTTCGGGCAATAATTCTTTTATTTCTAGAAAAATTTCTTTGATTATCGGAACATTTTGCTCTTTTTCAGAAATTTTTGTTTATTTTTGGAACCATTTGCTTCTTTTTGAATTTTTTTACTAACTTTCAGAATGGCTAATACACTATCAATAGTTAAAATCATGTCTTGTTGCAAAGATATAAAATCCATCTTGATTTTATACAAAAGTAGTTTGCTGTTATTATGTTAGGTTTATGAGTTTTATTCACTTAAAAGCAAACATTGTTAATAAAATTGGCATCATATTGATGTTGAGGCTTAGCCTTTTTAGCCTTACTTGAAAAATAGTTTTCACATATTCAAACGATATTAAAGCTCCCATACAGTCCCATACGCAGTGGGGTAAATAGTCCTGTGGACCTGTAGGGATTTTGGCCTCTGCAGCAATGTTGAAACCATGGCGGGGAGGAGGGGTGCACTTCCCCCGGCCCAGGAGTTAGTGAGCAGAAGGTGCCCTTTTGAAATTGTGCGGACGGGGGCAGCTGGTGCCATTTTGAAAGTTGTGGGCGGACCGGTCTGGAACCTGGAGACGCCTGTTTGAAACTTATTTGAATTTATTTTAGGTCATTCTTAAAGCTTGAAAACAAATAAATATCCACTCACTCACAAATACTACATAATACACAGAGGTTGACACATACATTTAGTATTCATTTGACATAATTAAAGCATACCATTTTACCAGAGGCACCGACAGTGTGGGCTGTGGTGGGAGAAAGTATGCCCTCAATAATTTTCTAAGCAGCAATTTTCAAAAGAAGCCTCCTACTTTTTCGCCTGATGGGTAATTGTCAACATTGGTAGTGGCTTTCCAATCTTTGAACCTAATTTGGAATCTGCTCACCGAAAGTGGGAAAGTCAAAAGTGACAGCAAAAGCTGTCAACTGACAAGAGTGCCCATTTTTTAAATGAATATTGCCCCTCAATTACTGTCAAAAATATGCATATGAACTTGATTTTAAGTTCTCTCCGCTTCCCGAGTTTCTTTTGACACCTCTGGCACTTTGGGTCCCATAACAAAGATATTACAGTGTCATTGTTAGAGGCTAGACCCATATCAATTTTTCCCTGGGCCTGTAAGATTTACCCACCCTTCCGGGCATTCCAAAACCTTTTGTTGCGCCACTGCTAATCAAACTTGCATTCTTTTCCTAACAACCCAAGCCTACCCAAAAAAAAAGTCTTATACCCACCCCCAAAAAACATATATTGAGCTACTGCATTATTTATGTTCTAGCATCACAATGATATTAAAGCTCCCGCTTGCATTTTCCCCCCCAAAAATAAACATCAAACATGTATTTCTTTCCTAACAACCCCGGCCTACTCAAATTGTCGAGTAAACAATCCAACAAAAAAAAAAAAAAAAAAAAAAGAAAAAAAGGTTTAAAGCACCACCAAAATATGTTGAGCTACTACATCATTGATGTTCTAGTTATCCATCTGTTTTTTATATTTTTTTTATTTAAATTTATTACAATGTTAAGTGTAAGTTGGGTGAAATTCGACCGCCAGGTGCCCCCTAAAAGTTTCAAAGCAGTAATCTGTTGAATCCTCGCAAAATAATTAATTTTGAAGTATAAATTTCATCGCATGCTGCATGCACAGGCCTAGTTTGTGAATATCTTGAAATAATTTGGCAAGCCTAGTAGTGACAATTATCAAAACTCAAAAGACCAATAATGTAAATGAAATGATTCCACATACCCAAGTAGAGCAGATATACAAATTTATTGATATATACACATATGCTTTAGCCTACATGTACGTCAGTCTGTCAGTACGTTACATGTTCAGCTGCTGTTTATGTATGTTAGTATGCAGATGTGAGTCATGACATGGACGTACATACAGCAACATACGTATACGCGAAACGCTTTTAATTTTGTGTAGGCTAGGCCTAGCCTTTGGATTCGGAAATCTATAGTTGCGTCACATCACGCACAGTGAAATCAATTTGACTGAGTTTCTTTCTATGTTGCTTCAGGTTGTATTACGTTAACGAATAAGTTACTATTGTTTTAGAAATTAAAATGTATTTTGGTACTTTTTCTTATGCAATTATGAACAATTTCAAAGACTTCAATGATTATTTTAGCTCATGTATTGCTATTATGCATATCTTTAGTTTGTTACTTTGTGGATGAACACTACACATTGAAGCTGAGTCAATGTTATTGTGAGCATCTTGAAAAATGATTATAAAAATATTAAATTGTTTTTAATGTTTCACGACTTAAATTTGCTGAATTGTTTTCAAATTTTCATTAAATAATTTGTAATATATATGAGCAGGGTTAACGAATAATGCGCTATGCGTTCAGTACAGGAGAATGCATAGAAGCTGGTTATACAGATATTGCTGGATGCACTACGGCTCTGACCTCGTGCATCTCTCAATCTTTGCCCAGCTTTTATGCATTATCCTGTAGCATAGCACATTATTTATTAACCCTTTAATATAATAACATAACTAACGTGGTAGTTGAAGTCTCTGATCGGCGTTCACACGCATTTCTTAAAGATCCCATCTGTGGATCTGATTGCCTGCTCTGGATCATGATCGTGCTTGCCTATGAAGATGTAACTGCAGTCAGATCCGGCGAGCAATAATTCTGGCTAATATATTGGTAAGATACATACAATGGGTTTCACCATGGGCTAGTATTCAAGGGGGAATTAGTACACTCGTACTTTTAGATTTTTGAGCCAATTTATATTTGTAGCGGCATTGAGCTTGCTAATGACGTTTCCGCTGAAAAGGCAATAATCTGGTTTTCTCGCCCTTGCTTAGACAGCAACCTTCATTTCTGATGGGAAAATCGACTCATTTTAAAGGAAAGCAACCTTGAAAAGATCATGAGAAGGAAATTGCAAACAGCGGTAAAAGAAGAAAGCTTTGGACTCCAAGAAGGATGGACACCTAGAGGCTATTAACTACATTGCAGAAAAGTTCAAGAAATAACACATTCCACCAAATTTAATTTTCAAGCTTTGCTATATTCAAAAAAGATGCAGATGTTAGAAGTTCTTCAAATTCTGGCATAAAATCGTTGTTTAAGGAGCTGATGTCAAACTGACAACTTTTTCCTTCATTTGAAACCTGGCCCTCAATAATAATCAGAAATGGTAATTGAATACAGTAATTACAGGCTAATATCTATAATTGCAAAGTTATAATCCATTGTCAAACTACAAAGTAGCACGAATAATGAAAATGCCTGGATTGAATTGAAAAAGTTTGACAGTCAGTTTTTAAAAGGGAGGCTCAATTGTTTAAGGCTTAAAGCTCTGTCTGATTTCTGTAGAAATAGTTGATTTGGAGGTTGGCGCCCTCATCCTCATTCTTAACATTTGTTAATGTATTTTGAAGAAAATTTATTTGACTTTTTAGCTCAACCAACACTAGAGTGTTGGGTTCACGACTTGATGTATAAAATCGAACAGGAAATTCACTTTTTGGCCTTTAAAATGGTTCAACTTTTTTGTTTTAACTCCTCTGGTCTTCAAATTTTGGCTCATAGAAGATGTTATCTTCAATTCTATTCTTTGTATTTTGTTACAGTACAATAGGTGTAAATCAATGTAATTTTGTAGTTATAGCTAAAAAAAGGACACAATTTTCATACTGTGACAGATTTTTGGAGATATTCCACGGTGTAATGATTCACACAAGCTCCCCTCAGGCATTTTCTTTCATGAACAAACTGCCATCGTGCATGAATAGTCATCAGGTAATCAAACAGCCTTTATGATGAAACTGCCCATTGTGCATGAATAGACATCAGGTAATCAAACAGATTTTATGATGAAACTGCCCATAGTGCATAAATAGACATCAGGTAATCAAACAGCTTTTATGATAAACTGCCCATAGTGCATGAATAGACATCAGGTAATCAAACAGCTTTTATGATGAAACTGCCCATAGTGCATGAATAGACATCAGGTAATCAAACAGCTTTTATGATGAAACTGCCCATTGTGCATGAATAGACATCAGAAAATTAACCAGCTGGATAAGATCCATTGTTTATATAAAACATACTGTTTGGAAATTCCTTAAAATCCTTATCTCAATAGATCTTGTTTCCAGTAATGATACTTATTCTTGTTGCAATTGGGAAGTGCAACTTTGTATGAAACTTCATGGAAAATAAAATATCTATATGAATGTACATGAAGATTGAGCTTAATTTGAATTGAGCCTTACTGGAAGAAAATTAAGTACAAAATATAAAAAAAGTATACATTTTCATCAAAATCTGTGAGAAATTGACCAATTTACATCAGTTTTTTAGCTCCACCCATTACACAGAGTGCACTGAGTGGAGCTTATCAAATCGTGAGCTTTCATATGTGCCTGTACAAAGTTTTGTGTTAAAATGCATCTCCTAGGGCTTAGCAGTTTTGCTCTTGAGATTCTGGTTCAAGCGAGATTTTTGTATACCCCATAAAACTTGTATTTGTAGTTTTTAAATTAAAGCTCCCTAAAAGTAAAATTTTTGTCTACAAAAGTGTCAGACTTCAATGGCGCTAAAAATAGCTCTTTTAGCTGTAGACAGTAATCCTATTTGTGTTTCGTACCCGTACCGTGTCGGGCTGTGATATTGGTTGGCTGGTCCTACTTGTACCGGTACTGCGCCGGGCTGTGGTATTGGTATGGCTGGTCCTCCACCTACCAGTACCGCGCCGGGCTGTGATATTGGTTGGCTGGTCCTACTTGTACCGGTACCGCGCCAGGCTGTGATATTGGTATGGCCGGTCCTCCAGGTATTGGTTGGCTGGTCCTACTTGTACCGGTACCGCCGGGCTGTGGTTTTAGTATGGCTACCAGTAGCTGTGATATTGGTATGGCCGGTCCTCCAGGTATTGGTACCGTGCCAGGCTGTGATATTGGTTGGCTGGTCCTTTTGTACACGCCTGGTACCACGCGCCGAGCTGTGATATTGGTATGGCCGGTCCTCCACGTATTGGTACCGTGCCAGGCTGTGATATTGGTATGGCCGGTCCTTCACGTACTGGTACCACGCCGAGCTGTGATATTGGTATGGCCAGTCCTCCATGCCTATTACTTACATGTACAATCTTGTTAATCATATCGCAGTATTTTCTAATCAGAATTTGGACATTCTTCTATGAATATGCAAATTCTTATTTAGGCCACGCTGTATCGTATCGGATTAGAGTACGAGTTCTTAATAGGTCATGACAACATGGAAGAAAAGATAAGATGTAAAGCTGTTGTTTGATCATTTTCACTTGTCGTACAGTATGTCTCAAGTGTCAGTAATCGCGGGATTATACTTCAATGTACTATCACGGGGGTTAGAATTTTAAACTTATAATGCACTAAGAATAAAGTTTTGTTGGGTTGGTGAACGCACGTGGCATTGCGTAAGCCAGGACTTGTTGCTAATGTGTGGTATGGGCAGCAGATTGCCAGACATAAAAGTTTGTTTTCAAACTTGTTTACTGTGTTCGTGGACACGTAGAAGAATCATCGCTGGGTAGTATGCAATGTGGCATCCCAGAGCTGCTAGGAAGGTTGTGACGCTTATCTGTCTGTTCTATCATCTGTTTAGGAAATCATGCACCGTGTAGACGAATGTTATTTCAATTTAATGTTTGTTTTTTAAAGTTTGCATAAATTCCATCTAAACCATCAAACAAACCTTCTTCTCATGTCAATCTTTACCTTCTAAAGTTATTGCCTTCACATTTTACCTGGGGTCCATTTGCATAACACTAAACATTTCCACGGTACCTGGGATCGGATGAAACGCAGCTAGTTTGTGCTCATGAAGGTGCTAGGCCCAGGCTAGTTAGTGCTCATTAACATAACCTGTCAAATATACAACAAACAAAGATCCGCCCATATTGATTCATTATCAAATCACAGTACATATCTCCCAACCACGTGCAAATCTTTCGATCACAGCCACACTGTAGCTCCTAATAAGGTCATGGGGATACCGTACTTACTTGTTTAACATTCCAAGTGGAAGGTTAAGAATCATTGAGTGGGCCACGCAATACTTTACTGTTTAAGTTCTTTTGGGTAAATAAATTTATATAGACAAATAGTTGTTAATGAAATATTCTTTAATTGCATGGTTGACTTATTCAGTAATATAATCAAGGTACAAAATACATCTGAATGAGTTGCATTTACATTTAATTTGGTCTATGGTGTATCATTTATTTTGCATGAAATATAATGATAAGACTGGTGTGACAATGGCTGTTGACGTTGTTGAACTGCCAGTGGGTGGCATGACAATGCAACGGAAACGTAATAATAA
Organism: Chiridota heheva; assembly: GCA_020152595.1. Taxonomy (NCBI): domain Eukaryota; kingdom Metazoa; phylum Echinodermata; class Holothuroidea; order Apodida; family Chiridotidae; genus Chiridota; species Chiridota heheva. The sequence continues at coordinate 1,096,280 of JAIGNY010001158.1, read as the reverse complement.
AATCACAAGATTAAATAATACTGTAAAAAGTCAGGCTAGTACAAAATTAAAATCAGGCTAGTTGAAAATAGAGCAGTGATGCCCGATGGGCTAGTCAAATTAAAATGCTAATTTTGGACCTATATTTGGCGATTTTGGCCTACTTAACTTTGTTGAGAGTGCTTGGATTATTATCGAGATTATTGAAAATAATGTTTGGTTTAAATTATTTTGCAGGATTGCTTATGGTATGTTCCTTACATATTTTCTTCAATGAAGTCTCTCGAAGTCATTTCATCATGTGTAATGAAAATGATGGAACTCTGGTGGTGTGTGTTCCCTTTCCATTAGTACCATTTATTTTCCATGAATTTTTGTCTTGCATTAGTTAGGATATAAATTTACCACAATCATTTCCAATCAGTTGGGTGGAAGCTCTTTGGTAGGACTGATGCCAGCCGTGTTAGCATGGCTGCCATCAGTGATGGCTGGCCGTCCAAGGGTACGACAAAAATCTATACCCTGGTGTACTGTTTTAAGCCTTGTGTTAAAACAGGATAATCTCAGTTTTAAGATCTTTGTGAAAACAAAACCATTTTACCCTTTTTTCACCCACAATGTTTATTCATGATGTTTAAAGCCCATCCATGTCTTCAAAAACTTTTAGGAATGTGTAAATGTTAGAAATTTTGTTATGTTTGCAAAATGTATTTTCTAACCATAGTTGTGGTGGAATTGACCTTTGACCTCGCCAATGTCAGTAATCAGCAAGACATGATGGCACCATGCATTAAATGTCACATAGCTTTTGTTAGAAGCATAATTTTTCAGGCATCTGGCAGTCATTCACAACTAACCTCATTTAGCACATATGATCTTACTGTTACGGTGCCATTAAACCCAAATAAAAAACAAACTGAATACAACTCATACAGGAAAGTTGAAACTCTTGGATTTTTTACATGATGAATAATTGCCCAAAAATGAAATAGACTTCAAATATAAATAAAACAAAAAAATCATAAAAATATCAGATATGTCAAAAATGAAATAAATCAAAGCAATCAATTCTTCTTGCATTGTTATGGGTTGAGCTATCATTGATGTCTAGCATTTTTCAGGCCTTGCTGTAATAAACAATAGAAATTTTATATAAATTTTGTGACATAAGAACCATACAACCTGTCAATCTCCATATGTTAAGTTGTTAACTTATTGTTTTTCAAATCTCCACCAATGTTATTTGAATGGGAGCAGTTGAATATGACAAAGAAATTTTAACTTGATCTTCATCATATATTCTAGCTCAAACCAAAGTATAGCAGGAGATATCTTGATCCCATCATATATCATGGCTCATCCCATCATATATCATGGCTCAATCGAAGTATGGCAGGAGATATCTTGATCTCCATCATATATCCTGGCTCAATCAAAGTATAGCAGGAGATATCTTGATCTCATATATCCTGGCTCAATCGAAGTATGGCAGGAGAAACTGGTCAGTTTGATGATTTTTAGTGACTGAGATTTAAGACAGAAATATAAAGAATTGCATTAAAAAGCTCTTAGCTACAAACAATCAATATCTTTATTAATAAAAACAATTATTTCAAAAGACTTGACATCCATAACCCTCATCTTTTTTTTAATTTTATTGACAACAAATCACCATCACAGGCTGGACACTCAAAACCTTTTCTCAAAATTGAAAGGGTTGAGCATCTGCATATAAAGGATGCTCTGGTTAACTATTTGCATTACATTTCCTCAAACTTTCTTTAGGTGGCAAATTATAATTACCCTTTTACTGGATTGTGTTTTGCTACTTTTCTCACATACTGTATGCAATGGTTTTTAAGCCACAAAATTACAGGACGGTAGAATGCTACACAAATGACACCAATCTAAACTGAAATTTCTCCTTAACGGAATAAGATATTGGAATGCTTTCTTCACCATATTGTTATCCTCTCGCTAATGAAGTTGGTGAAGAAGAGATATAGCATCTCTACCGTTCATCCGTCTGTCCATCTGTCCACATCTATAGTCCATCCAACCTCATGCATCGTTCAGCTTCTAGGAACAAAAGATTGCTGCCCTACAATAGGAATTACAACTATTTTTATGAAAAGAAATTTATATAAAGGAAAACAAATGCATTCCAGACTTGAATAGAAGCAATTAAAGAATTTGTTCTGGGATGAAAAAAAAATGTATAATAGATCCGATGATTGAATGGAATTTATAATCAGTCTTTGCTTGAATAGAGGAACACATAATAGTTCTGCTCAGTGGGCAAGTTGCCTTCAGGTTGATTGCTGTATTTTGATGGTGTCTCTTTAACCTAAAGGGCAAGTGTTAAATTAACACTTTACATTGAAACTAAGCATCCATATACACTGTACACATTCTTACATCAATAATTTGAATTTTATACACAATTTACATAATCTGACCCAGATTTTAAACAGCTGTATAATGCCAAGTATATTTCTACACATGGGATCTTTTGTTATGAATGGTTTGGAATAGATTTTAAAAAGTAGCTACTGTAATGTTGCCTATAAATATGTACATATGATTAACATATACTGTACATTTAAAAAAGGCCCATACGATTATTCATCCCTCTATCTTTTTTCCAGACAAGATTTAGTTATGTTATTATATTTTCATTTAAGGAAATACTTCTTTCTAAAATACATAAAAAAAACACCTCTCCAACAGATGGTCTAACATTGTAGCTTGGAACTAACATAATTTAACCATAATTTCCATAAACAATGTATCCATAGCAACAGACAGGAAGTTTAAACAGATACATGTGTCCAGAGCTGAATCCTTACATGTTAGAAACCAGGGGATGTTGTGACAACATTAAAGGAATGACATTTAGGGTAGTGTACTAAGAAGTCACCTGATTTTATGAAGCAACAAGTTAAAAGTGTGGAAGTTTTAGCAAGTTAGCAGAATACCTTAACAGTGAATGAGAGGACTGAGTTCAGTACATGTTTATCTTATGTACAAGGACAGTAAAATGATCATGCTAAAGAAAGTGTTCAATTTTGTTCCTATTTTTTCCATCAAAATTCAAGACTACTTGTGATGGCACATTCATATACTATAATGTACAAAATTCTCTCAGACTGTTGTAACTTACAACCACTGGATTTGTCAGGAAAGTAAATAAACCAGAGACTAACTATAAAATAAATGTGACCTGCCCTTCACAGAGTGTTTGAAAATAATTTCAACCTGTGAAAAAAGTTTAAGTTTACATATTTTTAGAAAAATATATCAAAACTCATTTCCTGTTTTCATATGAACTTGTGACATTTTTAAAATGTGGTATATCTCATTCATGATTGGCTTCCCCAACCCTCTGCAACAATTGCCATTGCACCCTCACAGTCCATCACGTTCTCCTTGCTTGCCCCCTGTACAACCTTCCCAGAGCTTCCTCGCTCCCTACAACTCAATTGCTGAATTCTTCAGAAAATCCTTTAGATGAAATTATCTTCTTCCTTCATCATGCTTCCTCTACAACCATATCTAAATCTCCTCTTCCCCCCTCTCTCTACTTTGTGTTTTTTCACCCATGCACCTCCTCTCTCGATCACAGCTTTCTGACCTTTTGTTCTTGTATTTCTCTCATTCTCCCCATTTTCTTTCCTTCCTACCTCTAGAATAATCTGACCTCTCAGGCACAATTTGACCCTCGTTGTTGTGGTGCCATTAAGCCTTCATCAAACAAACAAACAAACAAACATGAAACAAGGTATCAGATATAGTTGTTTCACAGTTGGATCTTTCTTTTTGTCATCTTACACACGTACTGTACACTTATACATTTCCAATTTCTGACTTACTGAATTAATCATTTCAAACTTTGAAATATACAGGAAAAAAAATATAAAAAAATTCTGACATTGCCATTTCTAGTAGCCTACCCAAGACTGTTCCTAGTAGCCTACCTAAGACTGTTCTTAGTAGACTACCCAAGACTGTTCCTAGTAGCCTACCCAAGATTGTTCCTAGTAGCCTACCCAAGACTGTTCCTAGTAGCCTACCTAAGACTTCCTAGTAGCCTACCCAATACTGTTCCTAGTAGCCTATACAAGACTGTTCCTAGTAGCCTACCCAAGACTGTTTTAGTAGACTCTTCAAGACTGTTCTACTACCTAAGACTGTTCCTAGTAGCCTACCCAAGACTGTTCCTAGTAGCCTACCTAAGACTGTTCCTAGTAGCCTACCCAAGACTGTTCCTAGTAGCCTACCCAAGACTGTTCCTAGTAGCCTACCCAAGACTGTTCCTAGTAGCCTACCCAAGACTGTTCCTAGTAGCCTACCTAAGACTGTTCCTAGTAGCCTACCTAAGACTGTTCCTAGTAGCCTACCCAAGACTGTTCCTAGTAGCCTACCCAAGACTGTTCCTAGTAGCCTACCTAAGACTGTTTTTAGTAGACTCTTCAAGACTGTTCCTAGTAGCCTACCCAAGACTGTTCCTAGTAGCCTACCCAAGACTGTTCTTAGTAGACTACCCAAGACTGTTCTAGTAGCCTACCCAAGACTGTTCCTAGTAGCCTACCTAAGACTGTTCTAGTAGCCTACCCAAGACTGTTCTAGTAGCCTACCCAAGACTGTTCTTAGTAGACTACCCAAGACTGTTCTAGTAGCCTACCTAAGACTGTTCTTAGTAGACTACCCAAGACTATTCTAGTAGCCTACCCAAGACTGTTCTTAGTAGACTCTCCAAGACTGTTCCTAGTAGCCTACCTAAGACTGTTCCTAGTAGCCTACCCAAGACTGTTCCTAGTAGCCTACCTAAGACTGTTCTTAGTAGACTACCCAAGACTGTTCTTAGTAGACTACCCAAGACTGTTCTTAGTAGACTACCCAAGACTGTTCCTAGTAGCCTACCCAAGACAGTTCTTAGTAGCCTACCCAAGACTGTTCCTAGTAGCCTACCCAAGACTGTTCCCAGTAGCCTACCCAAGACTGTTCCCAGTAGCCTACCCAAGACTGTTCCTAGTAGCCTACCCAAGACTGTTCCTAGTAGCCTACCCAAGACTGTTCCTAGTAGCCTACCCAAGACTGTTCTTAGTAGACTACCCAAGACCGTTCTTAGTAGACTACCCAAGACTGTTCTTAGTAGACTACCCAAGACTGTTCTAGTAGCCTACCCAAGACTGTTCTTAGTAGCCTACCCAAGACTGTTCCTAGTAGCCTACCCAAGACTGTTCAAAGTAGCCTACCCAAGACTGTTCCTAGTAGCCTACCTAAGACTGTTCCTAGTAGCCTACCCAAGACTGTTCCTAGTAGCCTACCCAAGACTGTTCCTAGTAGCCTACCTAAGACTGTTTTTAGTAGACTCTTCAAGACTGTTCCTAGTAGCCTACCCAAGACTGTTCCTAGTAGCCTACCCAAGACTGTTCTTAGTAGACTACCCAAGACTGTTCCTAGTAGCCTACCCAAGACTGTTCCTAGTAGCCTACCTAAGACTGTTCCTAGTAGCCTACCCAAGACTGTTCCTAGTAGCCTACCCAAGACTGTTCTTAGTAGACTACCCAAGACTGTTCCTAGTAGCCTACCTAAGACTGTTCTTAGTAGACTACCCAAGACTATTCCTAGTAGCCTACCCAAGACTGTTCTTAGTAGACTCTCCAAGACTGTTCCTAGTAGCCTACCTAAGACTGTTCCTAGTAGCCTACCCAAGACTGTTCCTAGTAGCCTACCTAAGACTGTTCTTAGTAGACTACCCAAGACTGTTCTTAGTAGACTACCCAAGACTGTTCTTAGTAGACTACCCAAGACTGTTCCTAGTAGCCTACCCAAGACAGTTCTTAGTAGCCTACCCAAGACTGTTCCTAGTAGCCTACCCAAGACTGTTCCCAGTAGCCTACCCAAGACTGTTCCCAGTAGCCTACCCAAGACTGTTCCTAGTAGCCTACCCAAGACTGTTCCTAGTAGCCTACCCAAGACTGTTCCTAGTAGCCTACCCAAGACTGTTCTTAGTAGACTACCCAAGACCGTTCTTAGTAGACTACCCAAGACTGTTCTTAGTAGACTACCCAAGACTGTTCCTAGTAGCCTACCCAAGACTGTTCTTAGTAGCCTACCCAAGACTGTTCCTAGTAGCCTACCCAAGACTGTTCAAAGTAGCCTACCCAAGACTGTTCAAAGTAGCCTACCCAAGACTGTTCCTAGTAGCCTACCCAAGACTATTCCTAGTAGCCTACCCAAGACTGTTCCTAGTAGCCTACCCAAGACTGTTCCTAGTAGCCTACCTAAGACTGTTCCTAGTAGCCTACCCAAGACTGTTCCTAGTAGCATACCCAAGACTGTTCCTAGTAGCCTACCCAAGACTGTTCCTAGTAGCCTACCCAAGACTGTTCCTAGTAGCCTACCCAAGACTGTTTCTAGTAGACTACCTAAGACTGTTCCTAGTAGCCTACCTAAGACTGTTCCTAGTAGCCTACCCAAGACTGTTCCTAGTAGCCTACCCAAGACTGTTCCTAGTAGCCTACCTAAGACTGTTCCTAGTAGCCTACCCAAGACTGTTCCTAGTAGCCTACCCAAGACTGTTCCTAGTAGCCTACCCAAGACTGTTCCTAGTAGCCTACCTAAGACTGTTCCTAGTAGCCTACCCAAGACTGTTCCTAATAGCCTACCTAAGACTTCCTAGTAGCCTACCTAAGACTGTTCTTAGTAGACTACCCAAGACTGTTCCTAGTAGCCTACCCAAGACTGTTCTTAGTAGACTACCCAAGACTGTTCCTAGTAGCCTACCTAAGACTGTTCCTAGTAGCCTACCCAAGACTGTTCCTAGTAGCCTACCCAAGACTGTTCCTAGTAGCCTACCTAAGACTGTTCTTAGTAGACTACCCAAGACTGTTCCTAGTAGCCTACCCAAGACTGTTCCTAGTAGCCTACCCAAGACTGTTCCTAGTAGCCTACCCAAGACTGTTCCTAGTAGCCTACCCAAGACTGTTCCTAGTAGCCTACCTAAGACTGTTCTTAGTAGCCTACCCAAGACTGTTCCTAGTAGCCTACCCAAGACTGTTTCTAGTAGCCTACCCAAGACTGTTCCTAGTAGCCTACCCAAGACTGTTCCTAGTAGCCTACCCAAGACTGTTCCTAGTAGCCTACCCAAGACTGTTCCTAGTAGCCTACCCAAGACTGTTTCTAGTAGACTACCCAAGACTGTTCCTAGTAGCCTACCCAAGACTGTTCCTAGTAGCCTACCCAAGACTGTTCCTAGTAGCCTACCTAAGACTGTTCCTAGTAGCCTACCCAAGACTGTTCCTAGTAGCCTACCCAAGACTGTTCCTAGTAGTCTACCTAAGACTGTTTCTAGTAGCCTACTCAAGACTGTTCCTAGTAGCCTACCCAAGACTGTTCCTAGTAGCCTACCCAAGACTGTTCCTAGTAGCCTACCCAAGACTGTTCCTAGTAGCCTACCCAAGACTGTTCCTAGTAGCCTACCCAAGACTGTTCCTAGTAGCCTACCCAAGACTGTTCCTAGTAGCCTACCCAAGACTGTTCCTAGTAGCCTACCTAAGACTGTTCCTAGTAGCCTACCCAAGACTGTTCCTAGTAGCCTACCCAAGACTGTTCCTAGTAGCCTACCCAAGACTGTTCCTAGTAGCCTACCCAAGACTGTTCCTAGTAGCCTACCTAAGACTGTTCCTAGTAGCCTACCCAAGACTGTTCCTAGTAGCCTACCCAAGACTGTTCCTAGTAGCCTACCCAAGACTGTTCCTAGTAGCCTACCCAAGACTGTTCCTAGTAGCCTACCCAAGACTGTTCCTAGTAGCCTACCCAAGACTGTTCCTAGTAGCCTACCCAAGACTGTTCCTAGTAGCATGCCCAAGACTGTTCCTAGTAGCCTACCCAAGACTGTTCCTAGTAGCATGCCCAAGACTGTTCCTAGTAGCCTACCCAAGACTGTTTCTAGTAGCATGCCCAAGACTGTTCCTAGTAGCCTACCCAAGACTGTTCCTAGTAGCATGCCCAAGACTGTTCCTAGTAGCCTACCCAAGACTGTTCCTAGTAGCCTGCCCAAGACTGTTCCTAGTAGCCTACTCAAGACTGTTCCAAATAATTATAGACCAATTACAGTACATTCACTGTTGTTCATGCTGAGTATAGTGTTTACACAAATTTGAATAGCTCTCTTGCTGGTTGGTAGAATATAAATACGACATCATTTCTCCAATGCAGGGTTTTTAATAGAAGTAACTTCTCCACCATGGACAATTGTTTCGTCATACATACAGCAATATCCAAATTACTTCGTAATTTTAAGAGGAAATTGTATGCCACATTTATAGATGTTAAAGGTGCGGTCGATAATGTAAATAGAGTGATCGTGTTCAAGGAACGCTTTGTCCTCTCACCCGCACGTCCCAGGTTCGTATCCCGGTGGGTCTGCTACCAGTGAGTTCACAACTGGTTTTCAAAGGCCGTGGCCGTCTTGATCTAATGTCTAACACTGGATGCTTTTGGGACGTTAAACATTGCTATGCTATGCAATGCTAATTGTCTGTTATAGGCAGATAATTTAGTTATCATGACTAAAAATACTTGGTCTTTACGTAAATTTCTCCAAATAGGTAGCACTTATTGTATAGCCAACATTAGGTAGCACTTATTGTATAGCCAACATTAGGTAGCACTTATTGTATAGCCAACATTATGTAGCACTTATTGTATAGCCAACAATAGGTAGCACTTATTGCATAGCCAACATCAGGTAGCACTTATTGTATAGCTAACATTAAGTAGCACTTATTGTATAGCCAACATTAGGTAGCACTTATTGTACAGCCAACATTAGGTAGCACTTACTGTATAGCCAACATTAGGTAGCACTTATTGTATAGCCAACAATAGGTAGCACTTATTGTATAGCCAACATTAGGTAGCACTTATTGTATAGCCAACATTAGGTAGCACTTATTGTATAGCCAACATTAGGTAGCACTTATTGTATAGCCAACATTAGGTAGCACTTATTGTATAGCCAACATTAGGTAGCACTTATTGTATAGCCGACATTAGGTTAGCACTTATTGTATAGCCAACATTAGGTAGCACTTATTGTATAGCCAACATTAGGTAGCACTTATTGTATAGCCAACATTAGGTAGCACTTATTGTATAGCCAACATTTTAATGTAACTGTAAACGGTGATAGTAGTAAAGTTTTGGTCTAATCTAAAAGGTGGGTACCTTTCAAAGATGTCAAATTTGATTTGGGTGGTAGAAGACTTTAAATTGTCAACATTTTCACTTACTAAGCTTAAAACCTTAACCCCGAAAGAAGGATAAGGTCTTCTGCGAAGAAAGCACTGTTAAGCTTAAAGGGCATCTTTGCAAAACTATACCTAATTTATTTGTCAGCAAAATGTTTTATATATTTGACCAAAAGATTCTAATAATTTTGACATATGGGGCAGAAATCTGTGATGCGATCCCATAGAACTACTTACTGTATGCTGTGAGTGTTTATAATGTGCATTTTAGGTTATCATTCAACTCAGTCAATATTGTCCCTCTTGGTGAACTGGGAAGATCATCCTTTGTGTACTGCACAAATGCTGCTTAGAATAAAGAGTAATCTCTAACAATAGCATTGGTTCATGGAGTCTTCTTATTGTTCTTTTGGATTTGTATGGCTTAACCAGGGGGTCGGAAATGAACCAGGATCTTATCAAATATTTAAAAAGGAAAGCTACTTTGAACCATATGCCATGGTATTACATGTAGATGATTCTAGCAACAGTAGGTTAGTAGCTAGACTACTTTGTGGAACTTTTAAGCTTAAGGTCCACATAGTGGACCAAAGTCAACATCGACCAATTAGAAATAGCACAGAGAAGAGCAGCGCGCTTTGTGTTCAATGACTACTCTACATACAGCAGAGTCACACCAATGCTTCAAACCCTCAACTGGCCCTCTATAGCAGAAGGAGAGCCTGCTGTAAAGCAATAATGATGTACAGGATGGTCCATGACCTTGTTGCTATACCTACTACCTATATCCAGCCAATAACATCAACCGCAAGGCTCCAAGGGGTCACACTCAGAAGTTTCTCATTCCCTTCGCCAGGACCCAGACTTACAAGCACTTTTTTCCCCAGACTCCATTAGGCTATGGAATGGCTTACCTCTTCATCTAGTACAAAGCTCATCACTTCAATGTTTCAAGAAGGTTGCACCAGACATCCAGCTTCTGCCTTAGGTGGCCTTCTTTTACTTGCACCATGTATATAGACTACATAACTTTAAGTCATCGATGAGATATACTGTTTAGTTCATCGATGTATGATATACTGTTAATATGATCTAATTGGAGATATACTTTAATATGATCATCGATGTATGATTTTTAATATGATCATTTCTTTTAGATATGAGATCATGATCATCGATATACTGTTAATATGATCATCGATGTATGATATACTGTTAATATGATCATCGATGTAAGATATACTATTAATATGATCAACTATGTATGATATACTATTAATATGATCATCGATGTATGATATACTGTTAATATGATCATGAATGATATACTATTAATATGATATGATATACTATGTATGATATACTATTATGATCATCGATGTATGATATACTTTGTTAATATGATCATCGATGTATATACTGATATATCTTTATGATATAATATGATCATCGATGTATGATATACTGTTAATATGATCATCGATGTATGATATACTATGTAATATGATCATCGATGTATGATATACTGTTAATATGATCATCGATGTATGATATACTGTTAATATGATCATCGATGTATGATATACTGTTAATATGATCATCGATGTATGATATACTATGTCATAATATGATATATGTATGATATACTGTTAATATGATCATCGATGTATGATATACTGTTAATATGATCATCGATGTATATGATCATTAATATGATCATCGATGTATGATATACTGTTAATATGATCATCGATGTATGATATACTGTTAATATGATCATCGATGTATGATATACATGTATAATATGATCATCGATGTATGATATACTGTTAATATGATCATCGATGTATGATATACTGTTAATATGATCATCGATGTATGATATACTGTTAATATGATCATCGATGTATGATATACTAATATGATCATCGATGATATACCGTTAATATGATCATCGATGTATGATATACTGTTAATATGATCATATGTATGATATACTGTTAATATGATCATCGATGTATATATACTGTTAATATGATATGATCATATACTATGTATATATACTATTAATATGATCATCGATGTATGATATACTGTTAATATGATCATCGATGTATGATATACTGTTAATATCATCGATGTATGATATACTGTTAATATGATCATCGATGATGATATACTGTTATGATCATGATGTATGATACTAATATGATCATCGATGTATGATATACTGTTAATATGATCATCGATGTATGATATACTGTTAATCGATACTGTTAATATGATCATCGATGTATGATATACTGTTAATATGATCATCGATGTATGATATACTGTTAATATATATACTGTTAATATGATCATCGATGTATGATATACTGTTAATATGATCATCGATGTATGATATACCGTTAATATGATCATCGATATATCATCGATGTATGATATACTGTTAATATGATCATCGATGTATGATATACTATATGATCATGATATACTAATATGATCATCGATGTATGATATACTGTTAATATGATCATCGATGATGATATACTGTTAATATGATCATCGATGTATGATATACTGATATGATCATCGATGTATGATATGATATACTGTTAATATGATCATCGATGTATGATATACTGTTAATATGATCATCGATGTATGATATACTGTTAATATGATCATCGATGTATGATATACTGAATATGATCATCGATGTATGATATACTGTTAATATGATCATCGATGTATGATATACTGTTAATATGATCATCGATGTATGATATACTATTATGATATGATATACTATGATCATGATATACTACCATTAATATGATCATCGATGTATGATATACTGTTAATATGATCATCGATGTATGATATACTGTTAATATGATCATCGATGATGATATACTATGTATGATATACTATAATATGATCATCGATGTATGATATACTGTTAATATGATCATCGATGTATATGATATATATGATCATCGATGTATGATATACTGTTAATATGATCATCGATGTATGATATATGTTAATATGATCATACGATGTATGATATACTAATATGATCATCGATGTATGATATACTAATATGATCATCGATGTATGATATACTATTAATATGATCATCGATGTATGATATACTGTTAATATGATCATCGATGTATGATATACTGTTAATATGATCATCGATGTATGATATACTATGATCATCGATGTATGATATACTGTTAATATGATCATCGATGTATGATATACCATTAATATGATCATCGATGTATGATATACTGTTAATATGATCATCGATGTATGATATACTGTTAATATGATCATATGTATGATATATATGATCATCGATGTATGATATACTATGTTAATATGATCATCGATGTATGTATGATATACGATGTATAATATGATCATCGATGTATGATATATGTATGATATATGATCATCGATGTATGATATACTGTTAATATGATCATCGATGTATGATATACTGTTAATATGATCATCGATGTATGATATACTTAATATGATCATCGATGTATGATATACTAATATGATCATGATGTATGATATACTAATATGATCATCGATGTATATACTATGATCATCGATATGATATACTGTTAATATGATCATCGATGTATGATATACTATTAATATGATCATACGATGTATGATATACTGTTAATATGATCATCGATGTATGATATACTATCATATGATGATATACTGTTATATGATATCGATGTATGATATACTGTTAATATGATCATCGATGTATGATATACTGTTATTAATATGATATACTGTTAATATGATCATCGATGTATGATATACTGTTAATATGATCATCGATGTATGATATACTGTTAATATGTTCGATGTATATACTGATATGATCATCGATGTATGATATACTAATATGATCATCGATGTATGATATACTGTTAATATGATCATCGATGTATGATATACTGTTAATATGATCATCGATGTATGATATACTGTTAATATGATCATCGATGTATGATATACTGTTAATATGATCATCGATGTATGATATACTATTAATATGATCATCGATGTATGATATACTATTAATATGATCATCGATGTATGATATACTGTATGATATACTATGATCATCGATGTATGATATACTGTTAATATGATCATCGATGTATGATATACTGTTAATATGATCATCGATGTATGATATACTGTATGATATACTGTTATGATATCGATGTATGATATACTGTTAATATGATCATCGATGTATGATATACTATTAATATGATCATCGATGATATATGATATACTATTAATATGATCATCGATGTATGATATACTGTTAATATGATATACTATGTATGATATATCAACAAACCAAACCATCTTTACATTTGTGTTGAGGATAATAATAAGTTTTGTGCTAGCTAGCATACTGCAATTACAATATGTGTTGACATACATGTAGCATGTACTGATTTAGTGATACACCACTGCCACTATAACACAGAACCCTCTTATATCTAATATATTTTCTGTATTATGCGATTTTCAATTGTGTGAATCACCCCTACACCCCCGGACAAGGTGAGTCATTGCACCATGGTGGGTCACCGAAATATGTACATTGACACACCCCTCAGTCATTTAGGTGACTGACATTTCTTTTGAAATGACATACCATATAAAATCACTCGCCTCTGTACAAAGTAAATAGGCCTACATGTAGGTTTGAAGTAGATTGACTCACACCAGAGTCACTCTGCTGACTGACAATTTGGTAAATTGATGCGCATGTGATTAAAGTTTCATATGTCAATGACTCACATTTGACTGGCATTGCCAGTGCTAGTCATACAACTGACAAGTGCATTGCTTCTGCATCCACATAAAGCCTAAATACCTTTACTAAGGTGCTCTCCAGTGAATAAGACGTGCTTGGAAAGGTACAGTGTAAGGAAATAATCCTAGAAATTTGAAAGCTTTTTAGATTCTGCAAGGTAGTGGTCTAGCATACCTTAATAGTATTGTTTTATATCATATCAATATACTGTAAAAGAATTCAGTACATTGAATCTCTTAATTAATTGGCAACTAGCACTGTTAGTATAGTATTATCTTAATGAGAAGAATCAAACAAATTATATTCTGGACCAGTGATGTCGCTAGCAGGAGGGGCACAGTCTAGTGGTGTCACTAGCAGGGGGCCACAGTCTAGTGATGTCGCTAGCAGGAGGCACAGTCTAGTGATGTCGCTAGCAGGGGGCCACAGTCTAGTGATGTCACTAGCAGGGGGCACAGTCTAGTGATGTCGCTAGCAGAGGGGCCACAGTCTCACTTAGGTGGTTCCTAAATAAGCCTACAGGACTCTCTTGATCCTTATGCATGGCTATACATACAGGAGTCAGGTAGCTCAGTTGGTACAGCGCACGACTGAGATGCTGGAGGTACCGGGTTCAAGCCCGGTCAGTCAGGTCTAACCCATTTTGCCACAGCAATGCAGACAGATTCGCCGATCTGTTGAGAGAAGTGATAACAGTTGAATGGTGCTTGCCTTCCTTCGGATCGGTCCCGATGGTAGGACAGTCACACCCTCCCTACCTGCTTCTCTGAACACTATTCGAGAAGAGAAGCATGAAAACTTGGTGTTCATTCACTTCCCTGAACTAATGGATGGATGATGCATCGTTTGGGCAGCTCTCCCCTGTACTAATGCTCTGATGTTTGTAAAGCACTCTTGAATATATTTATATGGGAAGGGCGCTATATGAAATAATTACTATTACTATAACAATATGTTAATAATAACCAAAAATGACAGAGATTCTGATAGTAGTGTGAAATTTGCAAGACAAAATATTGAAACCTAACATACTGAAAACAAAAGTTTGAAATCGAAAGGAAATCATTCAACTTTACTACTTCCTTTGGTTCCGCTTCATTTACAAATATTATAGTTAAGAAATCAACCATGATGAAGAACTTATACATCAAACAAAAAGATGAAACTAACAGAAAGGAGAGGTTTTTATAATTAAATAGAAATTATTAAAGGTTAGTTCAGGAGTTGAGCAAGTCCATCTTATATGAACAAGGACTTCAAAAGAAACCAGACACCGCCACAAATAACATGCTTTCCAGCCTCTGTCACACCTGCCATCTCACCATCTGTTCCACATATCATACCATGCTAATTCCCTCTCTGCATGAAATTATACATGAAATCCAGATACCACAACATGACCTGTATGCCATCACACCTGCAATCAAGATGACATCCTACCATATTCCACATGCCACCCTGTCCCACATGCTACCCTGTCCTACATGCCACCTTGTCCCACATGCCACCCTGTCCCACATGCCACCCTGTCCCACATGCCACCCTGTCCCACATGCCACCCTGTCCCACATGCCACCCTGTCCCACATGCCACCCTGTCCCACATGCCACCCTGTCCCACGTGCCACCATGTCCCATGTGCCACCCTGCCCCACGTGTTACCCTGTCCCACATGCCACCCCTGTCCCATGCGCCACCCTGTCCCACGCGCCACCCTGTCCCATGTTCCACCCTGTCCCACGTGCCACCCTGTGCCACCCTGTCCCACGTGCCACACTGTCCCACATGCCACCCTGTCCCACGTGCCACCCTGTCCCACGTGCCACCCTGTCCAACGTGCCACCCTGTCCCACGTGCCACCCTGTCCCACGTGCCACCCTGTCCCACGTGCCACCCTGTCCCACGTGCCACCCTGTCCCACATGTCACCCTGTCCCATGCGCCACCCTGTCCCACGTGCCACCCTGTCCCATGTGCCACCCTGTCCCACGTGCCACCCTGTCCTATGTGCCACCCTGTCCCAGGTGCCACTCTGTCCCATATGCCATCCTACCCTGTCCCACATTTCTTCCCATTCCATCCCCCATGCCATCCCACCTTTATCCTAATTCCTACATTTACCAATCATTCTACCATCTTCCACCTCACATTCTTTTCTCTCCCATTCCCTCACTTCTATCAACTCAACATGTCTGATTCACCTACCACCCCCCTTCACCTGCCATCCCCGTTCATCGACAATCTTCCATTCACCTGCCATCCTTTATTCCCCAACATGCCCTATTCACTGTACCATTCCTTATTCACCTACCATTCCTGATTCACCTAAGATCCCCCATTCACCAACCATCCTCCATTCACCTACAACAATCCACCTTTTGCCATCCACTCATCTACCAAATATACTCATAACCAACTCATCATTCCAACCTTCACCATAACCTCCGCTCTCTTCATTGCACTACAGTCCCCCTTCCCAGCCTTAACTTAAATCTGACACTTCTAATAGAAACATGCTTAACTTTTTTTCCCTGATAAACCAGATAGAGCTGAACTTTTTACCGAACCAGAATGAAAATTCAGTACAGATTAATTTGCAGATTATCCTAAGTCTATTATATGTCCAATCTATTCAAGCGAAGACATTGTTTTTTTGCTATTCATTCGCAAGACACTTCATTATAAATTTCACTCAGTTCTCAGTTCTATATTATTCAACTTTGAAAATTCAGTTTTGTCTATCAATTCTGCATGCCAGCAAATGTAATTGTGACTTAAATTATAAAAGAAAAGTGTTAGAATCATTTTCATGATAACTTGCACCAAGTTACTGTGTTTCTCTTCACCAAGATCTGAATTGCCGTTCTACTCTTTGGAATCACAATGAAAAAAATATCCAATTATTAAAGAAACTTAAATACAGATTTTCTCAAATCCATGGGGTTTTCCTATATTCGTCACTATGCGGAAAGTGGGACGATATATTGAGCTCTGCATGTGTTCTTGTATGTACATGCATATGCGCAGAAAAAATATCACGTTGCCCTGAGAATTTTACAGTATTTGTCTAATACATACTGGGCCAATAATATACAAACTGTGCCAATAGCTTGCTTGTCCGACAGGCAGACTCTGCAAAAATTGTGGTTGCTCGGATATGATTTTTGGTTGCCCGCGGGCAGCCGAGTGAGTGATTTGTTGATTCCTGGACACTCTTTTCGTGAGTGTGAATAAATTTGTTTATGATTCTGAAAGAGAAGAGCTGATTCAGGAAATGTTGGATCAGGAAATGTCAATTTCAATGACTTAAAGGAATATTTCCTTGATTTTTTATTTTCAGCTCGACCATTGGAAGAATAGTAGAGCATAATTATATTACCCCCGGCGTCGGCGTTCAGTTAAAGTTTTTGGTTAGAGATTTTGGTTAAAAGTTTTCATAAGTTATGAGTGGTGTACATTCATGTAACTTAACATAGGGGTAGAGGACATGGGTACTGTTCAAATGAGCATGATTGGTGCGGTGCGTTGTGTGTGCATACGAATTAGCTTATTTGCATAACAATGAAAATGTTTGAATCTATGATGGGTACTGTTCAAATGAGCATGATTGGTGCGTTGTGTGTGCATACGAATTAGCTTATTTGCATAACAATGAAAATGTTTGAATCTATGATATTTCTTAGATTAAAGTGAATGTGGGGATTTTGCTTGTACAAATGATCATATATGTGAAGACCATTGTCTACACTAAAAGGTGATGTGTAATGTGGATTTTATTTTGGTTATTTACTTAACAATAGACTCATACAAAATATTTAGCCTGATATAATAACTTGGTATTTGGTTTAGTGGTAGAGGGCATTGGTACTGTCAAGGAGCTTCTACACATGGAGATCTGACGGTCGTAAAACCTTTGAAGTAATGTGTGTAGCCGCCGTCGTAAAACTCCCTAAATCACTCATCGAAGGTCGTAAAAAAAAACTCCAATAAATCACTTCACACTATGCGCTTTGACACCGCTCTCGTGGAGCTGGCCCGAC
This sequence comes from Chiridota heheva, assembly GCA_020152595.1. Lineage (NCBI taxonomy): Eukaryota > Metazoa > Echinodermata > Holothuroidea > Apodida > Chiridotidae > Chiridota > Chiridota heheva. The sequence goes on along the minus strand of JAIGNY010001158.1, from coordinate 1,078,121 downwards.
ACGTAATAGGTGTACCAGCTTGTAACGCATCGTATATACACAATTATATATACTACATTTCTTGGTAGTTTGGGGTGCTTAAGTGAACAATATTCAGGCTTACGGAAAAGAAAAGAAGCTTTTTGTCTTCTGACTTACCATATCACATGTACCCAGGCAAATGTCTTTTACCACTTTTTAACAAGATATAAAAAAATCAGTGCATTTTGGGGAAAATTTGCCTCCTGTCGCCACACTTTTTTGATGAGAGGCCTAACCCCCACCCCCTCCCTTTCTTTTACACACACTTTCCAAATGAGAATTACGTCTCTAGCTGGGTACTTGCCAAACAGTATGTAGGACTAACATTACTCGCTGTGGGTACTCACTCTGACATTGACAAATTTTGAGCCAGATTTGTTTACGGGGGTTGTGGGGAATGAAGCAAGTGAAAAGGGATTTTGTCAAACACAAGTAAGGACCAGGTACTCACCCTGTGACATTTACCTACTACAATGAGTCACCCTATGTGACATTTACCCACTACGAGGAGTACCCACTCTTGATATATATCAAATCCGAATCAGACTAGTTTACGGGGTGGGAATGAAGTGCAATGGGCTTTAATCAAACACAAGAGGCCAGGTACCCACTCTGTGTGACATTTACCCACTACATACTGTATGTAATATTTACCCACTGCGGCATTTAGTACCAACTCTGACATTGACCAATTCCGACTTGTTCATCGAGGTGAGGAATGAAGCATTTGATGAACTCTAGAGAGGACCAGGCCAATAGGCGGAATACCTTTCCTTTTGTCCCCTCAAATTCAATCTATAGGGCCCCAGGCCCCTGAAAGCTCTATTTGTTTGGCGGTCTTGGGAAAGTGACTGTATGGAATTCAGGATTTTGTGAAATTATGCCTTAAAGGCCTTACCTTATAGCCCTTAAGGACAACAGTATATACCAGCTAGGTATAAATTTACAAGTCATCATTAATCCCCACCCCCTACCAACACCAAAAAGGACAATAGAAAGCAAATCCAGTAGTCAAAACAAGATTTATTGAAATAGATCAACTTCTGCAAAAAATATGAAGAATACTCAACTATCAAGATTGATCTCCATAAATGCAAAATAAACGATTATGAATTTTGCAGCACTTCTTACCTGGAAAAATAGTAACTAAATATTCCAAAGTTATCCAATTATGATATGCATTTCACCCACAAACCAATCATGTTAAGTGTTACAAAGAAAGACTAAAGATAAGCAAAGTAAAATGTGTTAATACATTTTCAAAAACATTTTCAAATACATCATACAATTGACACACAACGAGTCTCTTATAAATGAAACTGACGTATTCTCATAATTAATATCTTTCCAATTCTGTACAGTTACAGAAGAAAATAGATTAAAGAAAAATTACTGTTGAGCCTGTAGCTGAATTCTAAGTTGTTGAAGACCTTAAATACCTACTTCTTTCCTGGGATATAGTGCATGCAACTTGTATTTTACCTGACAAATAATTCATACAGTAAGTTGATGCCCACGTATAATAAAACTCTTTCTGTCTCTCTTTGAAGCTTCTCAACCTCAGCTTCATAATATCATACTTGAAACAATGAAAATGTGGACTCATTTATTTATAGCATATAGCATTTATACAGTACTAGTTGCTCTGCAAATGTTAATGAAACCTTTAGTGTTTACATTTCCAAAGGCACCTACTAGCATCACCAACCAAATTAAATCAAGTTCTGTTGTGTGCCTTTGTTGTGTGTAATCGGTTTCCCTTTGATTTGCTTTAAGTTTATCTGTAAATATTCATCTTTTCTACAGTACCATACAGATAACATTTGCTGTAAAATCTGAACAGCTTAAGACTAATTAATAGTCACATTAAACATTTTAAGTGAAATCGGTTGAAGTAAGTTTCTATAAAACTTCCCTATCAAATTAAGAACGAACAAGTATAAAGATTCGAGACACAATTTACCTTTCTAAAATGGTGAAAGCCAATAAACTTATAAATAAACCTTATATTACACTCTTGCATTTATCATTCAACTTTTTTTATTATAAGAATCAACAAGACACACATAAGTTAACTATTAATGTGCAGTAAACATTTAGCACAAGACACTGCATAATACTGAATAAAACTGCCTTACAATTGTAAAAAACATAACCAAAAGCAAGAAAAGCATAAGCAAAAGCCATACCATCAATATGTAATTTTTTTTTGTTTTGTTGGTCGCCCATAGTCAAGGTTTTGTGAATGCAATAATTCAACACTTTCAGTGGTGATTTACATACATAACGGGTTGATGTTGTCTTATTTTGCCAACCCCAAGATATTTGCGCATAGACTACTAATCCAATCAATAGTGGCTGAGGAAGTAGTGTTATAAGTATGAAGCACAATAAACATCAGGATCGTCTACTAACTGTGGTGTAGCGGTTATCATACTTGTCTACAGACCACGAGGCCGTGGGTTCAAGCCTGGGTTGGGTAGACACGCCAGTGTACCACAACTGGTTATCTATCAAAGGCCGTGGACATTGACTTGGTTGTCGATGTTATGTCTGTCCGTACGTCCTACCTATGTTCTTGTCCCGGTCGTATAAGCGTTTGGTGATGGCATTGTTACTATCATAACCGAATACGCAGGCGACGACCCCGTCATTGTAATTGTGTGTTCACTTGTCGTCATCGCGTCAGGATATCAAGCAACTTTCTCAAAACCAGATTCCCTCTGTAACTGTAGATAGCCTACTAGTATGATAACAAAATCAGTCAGATTTGTATAAACATCAGATCTATAATGATATTAGAAAAATAATTTACAGAAGGGCTAATGCAGTTCATCTGATATTAGGCCTATCTGATATTTGACCACCTTTTCCTGTTTGGCAGAGGCTCGTCACTTATTTCTGCTTCACTTGGTTGACAGGCAGTTACATTGCTTTTTAATGCTCCAATTTCTACCTGCAACAACATTGGTTTAGCATGTGATGTCCAAACTGCTCCATTGTTGGGTTGTCATGGGAACCTCTGGCTCCAAGCTGTTCAACAAAAACTCTTCAATGGGTTCCTGGTTGAACTTGTCGCTTAGTACAAATGTCTTACCTTCTACTTGCAGCAATTCCTTTCTAATTTCAGCAAATGAGTTCACTATGAAAGAAAAGAGAACAACAACTGTTGTAACTTGAATTTTTAATGCTGATTTCTTTTAAAAAAACACAGTATATGAAACCTGTGACATTGATGTGAAAAAAACCATGAGTTTTTCTTTTATCTATTTTACATATTATTATTATTTATTTTGTGGGGAAGGGGAGGGGAGGAGGAAGGGGAGGGGAGGAGGAAGGGGAGGTGAGGAGGAAGGGGAGGTGAGGAGGAAGGGGAGGGGGAGGAGGAAGGGGGAGGAGAGGAGGAAGGGGGAGGAGAGGAAGAAGGAAGAATTGCATTTTCTCAAATTTAAATGATTTTTGAATTTTCTTAATTTTTATACAACTCTACATTATTAATGATGGAAAAGGTCCAAGTTAGTAAATTACTTGTGATCCAAAGAAGGTCGAAGGAGCAATAGATGTTGAATAGAACACAACATGGTAGAGTGTGTGGTTCAGTCTATATCACACACAGAGCCTTTTCTATGGCACACTCTAAAACTGAGGTATTATGCTTATCAAAGGTGTCCAAACAGCAGAAGGCATCCAAACAGCAGAAGGCATCCAAACAGCAAAAGGCATCCAAACAGCAGAAGGCATCCAAACAGCAGAAGGCATCCAAACAGCAGAAGGCACCCAACCAGCAGAAGGCATCCAAACAGCAGAAGGCATCCAAACAGCAGAAGGCATCCAAACAGCAGAAGGCATCCAAACAACAGAAGGCATCCAAACAGCAGAAGGCATCCTTAGGCATTTATTTTTTTAAACAAAATAATATTTAACACACCTGTTACGTGAAATCCTTGAGGTGACACGGCTTATGTACTTCTGATTCTCCCTCTTACTGATACCAACTGCTCCTGATCTCTGCTTGCCATTCTGACAAAATACCTAAGGAAGTCCTTTACCAACCACTGAAATTAAAACAAAAGGGAGTCATTTATCAAAATATGTCATTCTAAATGTTACAGAAAGTGTTTATTACAAGTACCAGTAGAAGTAAGTCTTGGCTACACATATTCAAATCCATTATCAGTCTAAAGCAAACCCTGTAAGCATATAAGCATAGCACAAAAAATGCTTTCTAGCACTAAATTTTCACCTGCATCCCTTCTGAGACACAGCACCTTGTTAGTTTTAAGAAAATGCATTTAAATTAAAGACTTCCAGGAATTGAAAATCCTTTTTAAGAAAAAATATCATTTGTCCAAATAATGATATGCCATCAATCCTACAAAAGTGTTCATACACTCAAGGAGTGATCTTTAAATCCTCCTGCCCATGCTGCAACCAACAAATGTCCTAAAAGCTGATGATTGGACATCATTTTAGTAAACATACACATAAAAGTGAATATAAAGCTACAAAAAAACACATAAAAAATGCTTACCTCAAGCCTTCCAGGTTTTGCTTTTAAAATTTCGTTCCACAGAGATGACGAAGAGACCTTAAGATGAGATGATACATTTCCATCTAAAATAAAAAAAATAATGAGACAAAATACTAAATAAATCATCATCTTTACAGTATGTACAAATTCTGTGCGCACAGAGTGGTATGAGTAATTAGTAATGGCCAGAAACTTAGCCTATTTATTATATGATTTACTAACATAATAACTACTGCAATATCTTTTGTACAAATGATTACACAGATCAAATGATCACAAACTATTATAGAGTATCTCTAAGCAAATGCTGTACATACATGTACATGAAAATTGATAACTTGTTAATAACTTCTGCAGTTAAAATGCATTCCTAACTTACAGTAATAACAGTTGATATTGACAATTTAAACACAATAAGATGGCCAGGGATTCAAATCCACAAGTTCACACAAGAGAGTCTCCTTTGAATGATGAATCTGAAATGCGACAGCATTTTCATAAAGTGCTTTTTGTTCATTCAACTTTTTTCAATTCACCACTATTTTCCACTTTTTGTATAATGATTAAGACCCACTTGATCAAATCAAAACAAATCATCCTGGTGGGAAAATTTGGGAGGAACTTTAGAAGCGGATTCTCAAAAAATTATCAGACTCATGAACTTCAGAGGTGAATGATGTAATCTTATCAATTGTTAAAGAATAGTTTGTGTAATCTTATGGCTCCCATGCAGCATCCCCGGCTACAGTAGCATTTAAGTCGCATGGTCCAGCATCGTACTAATCCTAATAAAAGAACGATGCATATTCATGAAGAAAAAACTTATTATGTATGTTCAAACTATGGCATAATCCTGCCGGCTGGGCAGCAAAGTTGCAAGACCGCCAGCTGTACTAAGCTAGCTTAACTATAAAATAATGCATTTTTTTTTAATGTATCAATCATAATAAAGCAAATTGAGTATGACACAAAAATTACAGCCTGAAACTATCTAACTATGCCTTTCAATCATTTTAAACCTACAGTTATTATTTTAATGCCATGAAGTGCAGTAACACATCATGGAAAAATGATATAAAAATTCTTTTAACAATTTAAAAATGAGAACCAAAATATTGCATGCAAAAAGAAGAGGAAAAAAAAAAGGTAGGCCGAGTCCTACACCTATTACCCATTGTGTATTGAATCATTGTTTTGTAGGCTAAATGAAAATAAATAAAGGGAATTTTGTTTTGCCTTAGCCTGCACAAACTTCTGAGCCACATTACTACAGTGCATCACAAGTGTAGTCATTTTTGAAAGAATCTAGCATTCGATCGCTAAATGCAGCTTCAATTATTTTAGACCTAGGGGCCTAGGCCTAGAATGGGTCCATTTTCTTAGTTAGGCCTAAGGCCTATTTTGGCACACTATCTTGACGAAGCACTGCAGTATTAACACCAGTGGGGCCTAGCATCAGTACCACTTTCTTGACCTTCGATTTTTAATCTGATTCCTACTATTTTAAAACCCAATTATTGAACAATTTCTAAACGTTTTTCAATATAACCCTGGATAAAAAGTAGTTGCCATGGAAACAACCTGAAAATCTGACCAAAAGTGCCTCAAAAAGTGCGATTTTCGTTTGGAGAACATTGCACACATACTAGCGCTGTCAGAAGTGCATAAAGAAAGGTAAACAAGCCAACTTGACCTAGCGTCATTCGCAGGAACCTGCAGGAAATAACCCAAAAAACACAATTTAGGCAAGCTATTTTCCCAAATTTGCTTAAATTAGTAACCATAAATGTCACCAATAATATCAAGATAACTTACCGTTAAAAAATCCGATCGATTTCGGTTTTTTCAGTACTTTTGTAACGACTTGCTCTACAACTGCACATGACTTTCATTGAGAAACTACGGCAAATGACACACTGCGCAGCTGTATAACCTATGGCCAGGTCACTTGCAAAATTACCAGAGTATAGTAATGACGTCATTTGCTCGCTTGCTCTAGCGCTCTCAGCGGCTACACACATTGCTTCAAAGGGACTTTTATAGGGCCCATGGGATGTGGTTGTTGAGTGAATTTGCAGAGGATTAAGTTAGAGTCGTGGCGGGGGGTTTTGTCAGTTTTTCTTTGCCGGAGGCTACGTTTTACGACCGTCAGATCTCCATGTGTAGAAGCTCCTTGGTACTGTTCAGTTAAGCATGATTGGTGGGTTGTATGTACATACTAATTAGCCTATTTGTATAACAATGAAAATATTTGTATACATGGTATTTTTTGAATTAAAGTGAGTATGATGACTTTGCTAAGCAATTGATCATACAGTTTATGTGAAAAGCATTGTTCACACTTAATAGTGAGGTATAGTGTGCATATCAATTGGAATATTTGCATAGCAATATAGACTTTGCTGCAAAATGTTTGACCTGAGATCAAAAAAATATGGCTTATGACTTACTAACTTTACATTTCTAGTTTTGTTATAATATTGACATTCCTGACATAAATAACAATCAAAGTGTTTGTCTTGCCATGAATAAACAAGCAAAAAACAATTCCTTCCCTTGTTAGATTATGGGTTTGGGAAATATAAACAATAAGTGGAATGTGTGGTAGAGGATGACATGATGATAAAGTAGCTGAAGGAATTAGGATAAGGATGAGATTTCTTGTGGGACAGGGTGGAATTGTATGTAGGGCACGGTGCGGTGGGATGTAGGGCAGGGTGCGGTAGGATGTTGGTCAGAATGCATTGGCATGTTATACAGGGTGAATTGGCATGTAGAACAGGATGGCTTTGCATGTGGAACAGGATGGGTTGTCATGTGGAACTGGGTGGATTGGCATGTGGAACAGGGTGGGTTGGCATGTGGAACAGGGTGGGTCGACATGTGGGACAGGGCGGAATGGCATGTGGTGGGGTGTCATCTGGATTTTAGTTGTGATGGCATGGGTCATACAAGTGGTGGAATGACATACAGTATCTGGTTTTCAGGTGTGATTGCATGGAGTTTTGGTGTGGGATGACATTTGGGACAGGTTGGGATAGAATGTGGGACAATTCGGGATATACACTATTAGCGGTGAGGGGATTTGTATTGTTTCCAATTTCTAGTTCATCATACGTTAGTCAGAATTTTTCTTTTATGTTATTGTACAGTTTTGATGTTGCTTGACTTTGCTTGACACACATATTTTCTTAGACTGCAAGTTGTACTACAATTCAGGATGTAGTTCTGGGAATGTGTAGGGTTTGGGGGAAGGTACAGGTTGGAAAGGGGGCTTAATGATATTCTTTCATCGACACTGGCAAGTTAGGGCTTTTCCCTTCTTTGAGAGGTGTTGTAGTTACAAAGACTGCTAGCTATTACATGTGTTCTGAGTTATTAGGTGAGGTAACCTTGAGCTTTTAGTGTTTTAAAATATCTGGGAAAACTATAAGATATTTTGAAGCTTGTAGTAAAATGTTGGGAAAATTATCAAAGCAAATGAAAATGTAAGTGCATCTTTTCAAAGCTCAAGTAATTTGAAATCATCTGCTCCTGCTACCCTATTTCTGTATGATACTATCCTCTATAAGCCCATTAAATAGTCAAGCATACTGTCCTTCTGACAGCTGTCATATACAGTATACTATAGAGGACTATGAAAGAAACAATTTGGTGTAAAAATCATGTTGATATCTTTTTCTATTTAGAAGCTATTGCATTTCAAATATTGATTGGCGTATGTTGAAAAGTGACCTCACAGTGTACAGTGTGATGTCATAAAGACAAATCCAATATGATATCATGTTTCTTTAAAGGATTAGTTCAGTGGTCAAGCATGTCCATCTTATACCAAAAATGATTCCAAAAGAAAGAAAATAGTGAAAAAGCATTGCAAAATTGTATTCCATTAAGGAGATATTTAAGTTTAAAGAATGGTATCATTTTTGTAAAAACAACTGAAATCAGACTAGTTGTGACATCGCAGCCTCAGATTCCTCAAAGTTTTATGTACTTTACAAAAAAAGTTTATTAAATTTGTTCACTTTAAATTATTTTTCTTTAACTTTCTTCAGGTGAAATATTATAAATACCCTTTCTTAGATTCAGTTTTACTACTTTTTTGACATACAGTATCCTATGGTTTTTATGTCACAAAATTGCAGTACAAAATATGATAGAATATATAAAGACTTTGGGGAATCTAAAGCTATGACATTACAACTAGTCTGATTTCAGTCGTTTCTACACAAATGATACAAAACTTTAAACTTGAATATCTCCTTAACGGAATAATATTTTTGAACGCTTTCTGAACCATTATTGTTCTTTTGAAGTCCTTTTTCATACAAGATGGACGTGCTTGACCACTGAACTAATCCTTTAATAGTCCTCTAGCATATATATATGAAAATGAAAATTCACAGGAATAGAGATCTCACATTACCTCTCACTCACCATGATTTCATAAAATGAAGATCAAACCTCGAACCAGGTAAGTTCTCGTTTAATCTTTCCATTAAAAATGGGAATATTGTCTTAAGAAACTTGCTTGACACACCACCACCAATAAATGTGATGCTGTACATACCAGTGATGTCACTTCCACGCCAGTAATTGATTGGCCTGCTGGTGATTGTGTCAATATTTTACCAATCAGAAGCGCTGGAATGTACTGTATTTGTTGTCTCCACATTAACACTATTACTTTTGTTGCCTTAAGAATGTGGGGAAGATACCGTATATTCAACAGAGAATCAAGACCCATCCTCCAACCCTGGAACTACTTCCACCCTGCTGAGTGTGATACTAATGTGCACTGCCATTTTACAATGAAAATTATACAAGTTTGTTAGTTGCCCACAAGTCAAAATGTAATCCAAAGTGTGGTCAAAATCTAACCTGAAAATAATGAAGGGCCATGAATTATTTTTCTACAAAGAGTTTTACAAAATGATTGGGTACTATTTTTAGACGATCAAAACCATCCTAAAAGTAAAGGTGTTGGCATTTAACAAAGAAAATAAGTAGGAAAGTTTCCCAAATGTGACCTAAGATTGTTTGATGGCCCCCACACTTTGAGTAACCCCTCACATCTAACTTTACCCTACTCGTTGCTCTCACAAGCCATATAATTCAGCTCTGTTTCCCTCATAGTTTTAGGTCTTTCTTAGTGGGAGACTTGGAGTGATCCATTAGCCTGTTTTCATGGCTGACTTGGTCTTTATAGGCCGATACAGTACTTCATGGCCGAGATTTTACTATCAAAAGTGGTGGGGAGGATGGAGGGGTCAAAATCAAAAGTGGGGTGGGGCTGGGGCAAAGTCAAAGTGGTAAATTGATGGGCTGATATGCCAAAAATCACCATACAAAGTTAAATTTGTAACAAAGAGTGTGAAGGGGAGGGGGTGCCCCTCTGCTCCCCCAAATCCCACCTCCATTATGGAAAGAAATTTTGCTGGCTTGAAACATATCCTTGCAATAGTGCTATACATGCACATGTACTGTACCACTTAAAATATGGAATTCCCAGTACAACCCTTGTGTAATGTTTTTGCAATGGCTACATGTGTTGTTGGGATTGCCATCTTGAATGTTGACACACCTGATTCTTGTTATGAAAACCTACTTTTGGGATTTCATATGTGAAAATGTACTGTGGTTAAATCTTTGTTCTAAATCTAAATCCCTAGAGGTCTATGCATATGGAAGTGCCAGGCATTGTCCTAAATAAGATTGAATGGGGAATGAAGTCAATTTCCTTGATTAAAAATGTTGGAGAATAATGGCAATTTCCTTGATTCAAAATGTTGGAGAATAATGGCAATTACCTTGATTAAAAATGTTGGGGAATATTGGCAATTCCCTTGATTAAAAATGTTGGGGAATAATGGCAATTCCCTTGATTCAAAATGTTGGGGAATAATGGCAATTTCCTTGATTCAAAATGTTGGGGAATAATGGCAATTCCCTTGATTCAAAATGTTGGGGAATAATGGCAATTCCTTAATTCAAAATGTGAAATGCAGCAGAGAGTTGTGTTCATGGGATTGAGGGAAACATTCTTGGTTTAAAGATCTACAAAAAGCTACAAAAAATCATCCATTATTTATGGTTCCGATGCGATAACATTAGGAACCTATGCGGTCATGATGGCGTGTGTGTATGTATGTATGTATGTATGTATGTATGTATGTATGTATGTATGTATGTATGTATGTATGTATGTATGTATGTATATGTGTGTGTATGAGTGTATTGTATGAAAGTATGTGTGTATGTTTGTGGCCGCCAGCTCGTAAACACAATATCCCAAGAACGATACACTAATGTGGTATACATATAGCCCATGGTCTGTAGATGTGCCTTATTGTAAGATTTTTACATTAAGCCCTGCCTACTCGTTAATATGCATGGCATATGCATATTAACGAGTAGGCAGGACTTGATGTAAAAAAATTGAAATGTTCATATTTTACCAACCCCATGTCTGTTTTGTTTCGTATTTGGTGTATTTATGATGTTAGCTGATTTGTCCATATTCATGATGTAAAAACATTGAATTTCATATGCGTAGTGGGCGGGGCTTAATATGATTTTGCTGAAAAGAGCTTGTAAGCATGGTATCTCAGGAATGGTAAACTGGATTCATGTCATATTTGGTACACAGATTGCCCATGATTTGTAGTTGTGCCCAATTGGTTTTGGTGGTAATATGCTGATTTAAAGTGGGCAGGGCATAAAATGAAAATTTTGAAAAAGTGATAAATGAATAACTGTATGTCTGTTTTGTGCCATATTGGGCATGATAATTTTGTAAGTTATTGTGTACATGCTTATATTGCCAGCAGATGTCATGGGATATGCATACAGGTGGGCATAACTTAATGTGCATGTCCTAAATGATGTAAATATCGTGCATCTCATGAATGATATATCATATTTATGCTATATCAGGGGTCATGGTCTGTACATATGTTCTAATATTATGGTGGTGATGTCATGAATATTAATGAGCAGGCGGGCTTACTGACAAATTCTTGAAATGTAATAAATGAGCAACTGTTTTTGCATCATACTTGCTTTGATATTGTTGTTAGTTATTGTGCAAATGCTAATACTGTCAACATTTGTATTGATCTGCATGCCATGGGTGTGGCTTATGAATAAATATCATGGAACAAATATTTCATGATAGGCCTATGCAATGACATTCTCCCCCTGTTTCCTTTCCTACCTACCTCTAGAATGATCTGACCTCTCAGGCACAATTTGACCCTCGTTGTCGTGGTTGCGTTAAGCCCTCATTAAACAAACAAACAAACATGATATTTACTACAAATTTTGCAAATCTAATGAGCATATGAAGAAGAAAAAAAAGTATCGGAACCACAAAACCTTTTGGTTCTGGTTGATGAAAAATACCTGTTTGAGCCACCAGACTCAGACTTGTGAACAAAAAATAGTGATAATTATCCCTGATCGAAGGTATGGGATTATTGGATATTTGAAATTTCATTTTTCATCACATTATGTGTTTGTTTTTCATAAAATTGTAAGAAAAAACTTTGCAAGCTATAGTTTACCTGGTTTCTAAAGACTTTACCTGTGTTTTGTGCATTGTCAGGCTTCTGAGGTACCTTTATGAGTGTCGCCCCTCCGCCCCCTCCTTCCCCCGCCCCCCCTCCCCCCACGCGATTACAAAAAAGTAGCTGGTGCATTTCCCCCTCTATGTTCATCCTCTTGGGTTGCATTTTGATGAAGAGTCAATCTCTTCAAAGAAATCATATTACTTTTTCCACTAGGTAGGCCTACCCAAACATTTCTCTACATAGTTATAAATCTTACATTAGTATTTAGAATTTATCATTGATCAACAATAGTGCTTTTCTCATTTTACAAGTTATTGATGCGGCAAGACAAAAATTGTCTTGAAGTCAAGAGGAAATGAGAGTATGAAAATAAGAAAACAAAATGGGACAAATATGCTCTTGACTTTATTAATATTTTGTGAAGTTATGCAATACCTGGCTTTGCACCAAATTTCTAGCTCTGTTTGAAACATTTCATTTCGTTTGATTTCACAAAACTTATTTCAGCTGTTATGAGTGTATTTTATAGATGATTAGTGATTGTATGAAAAGTAATATACATTTTGAGAGAGCAATGATAACAAATATTGCATGAGCTGTGGATCTGGGTATTTTGCCTTGGGAGCTATAAAGTTCTCATCTGTATGATTTTGCAAACTTAACTGAACACTTATAATTATGGAAGCAAAATCCTTAGAATATTCACCAGACATGTGAGTGGTGATTTATCAAAGCAGCTAAAATTGATCAATTTTCTCATCAAAATAGCTAAGTATTGTCAATCATGCAGAAAATAGCTGCAATCAGCTTAATAGCTGAAGTCTCACATGCCGGAATAACACAAAACATAAGGTATAATTACAAATATATAAATTGCAGGAAAAGCATTGTGCATCAATAAGTTATTCTTCTCAATAACAGGAAATAGCTTCCCATTGTGAATCATGATCACTATTATTTTTGAACTTGTCAATTTGCACTATGTTGCAAACACAAGATAACAACTGCCCAAGTTTGTTAATTTTTATGGTGTATATCTGTCTGATGAGCAATAAAACAATACAACTTAAGGCATCGCCGTCGTTCACCGGATCTTAAATTGTTCCTGATGCTGGAAGTCCGCATTTTATTATCTCTGCATTGACTCATCAAAAAATAGATTTTTAAGGGTACTGTATATATTCAAATCTTGTGACATGCAATATTCATGTAGAGATATCTGGACATCACTAATTGCCTCATCTTGGAATAAAGATATTGCATGTGACTTAACCTAGTTTTCATGCTCTACACAAAGCCTCGAATGTCACCCTGTATTTGATGAGGGTGAAAAACTTTGGAATTGCTGAACAGTTCTCAGATTAAGGGAAATATTGAGGAGAAAATGTTTTAAATATTGAAAAGTTTTACAAATACTGTTTGATAATTTTTTTAGAAATATTAAGCTGATGACATCACACACATTTACATATATATTCTTAAGTATATTCTACTGAAATATCGCTGGTATTTTCTTAGTTTTAAGAACAATCTTAGTCTGTATAGCTTAATGCCAGTCAGTATAGCTTAATGCCATTCAGTATAGCCTTATGCCAGTCAGTGTAGCCTAATGCCAATCAGTACAGCCTAATGCCAGTCAGTATAGCCTAATGCCAATCAGTATAGCTTAATGCTAGTCAGTATAGCCTAATGCCATTCAGTATAGCCTTATGCCAGTCAGTGTAGCCTAATGCCAATCAGTACAGCCTAATGCCAGTCAGTATAGCTTAATGCCAATCAGTACAGCCTAATGTCAATCAGTACAGCCTAATGCCAGTCAGTATAGCTTAATGCCAGTCAGTATAGCTTAATGCTAGTCAGTATAGCTTAATGCTAGTCAGTATAGCTTAATGCCAGTCAGTATAGCCTAATGCCAGTCAGTATAGCCTAATGCCAGTCTGTATAGCTTAATGCCAGTCAGTATAGCCTAATGCCAGTCAGTATAGCTTAATGCTAGTCAGTATAGCCTAATGCCAGTCAGTATAGCTTAATGCCAGTCAGTATAGCCTAATGCCATTCAGTATAGCCTAATGCCAATCAGTACAGCCTAATGCCAGTCAGTATAGCTTAATGCCAGTCAGTATAGCCTAATGCTAGTCAGTATAGCCTAATGCCAGTCAGTATAGCCTAATGCCAGTCAGTATAGCCTAATGCCAGTCAGTATAGCCTAATGCCAGTCAGTACAGCCTAATGCCAGTCAGTATAGCCTAATGCCAGTCAGTATAGCCTAATGCCAGTCAGTATAGCTTAATGCCAGTCAGTATAGCTTAATGCCAGTCAGTATAGCCTAATGCCAGTCAGTATAGCTTAATGCCAGTCAGTATAGCCTAATGCCAGTCAGTATAGCCTAATGCCAGTCAGTATAGCTTAATGCCAGTCAGTATAGCCTAATGCCATTCAGTATAGCCTAATGCCAATCAGTACAGCCTAATGCCAGTCAGTATAGCTTAATGCCAATCAGTACAGCCTAATGTCAATCAGTACAGCCTAATGCCAGTCAGTATAGCTTAATGCCAGTCAGTATAGCTTAATGCTAGTCAGTATAGCTTAATGCTAGTCAGTATAGCTTAATGCCAGTCAGTGTAGCCTAATGCCAGTCAGTATAGCCTAATGCCAGTCAGTATAGCCTAATGCCAATCAGTACAGCCTAATGTCAATCAGTACAGCCTAATGCCAGTCAGTATAGCTTAATGCCAGTCAGTATAGCTTAATGCTAGTCAGTATAGCTTAATGCTAGTCAGTATAGCTTAATGCCAGTCAGTGTAGCCTAATGCCAGTCAGTATAGCCTAATGCCAGTCAGTATAGCCTAATGCCAGTCAGTATAGCCTAATGCCAATCAGTACAGCCTAATGTCAATCAGTACAGCCTAATGCCAGTCAGTATAGCTTAATGCCAGTCAGTATAGCTTAATGCTAGTCAGTATAGCTTAATGCTAGTCAGTATAGCTTAATGCCAGTCAGTATAGCCTAATGCCAGTCTGTATAGCTTAATGCCAGTCAGTATAGCTTAATGCCAGTCAGTATAGCTTAATGCCAGTCAGTATAGCTTAATGCCAGTCAGTATAGCTTAATGCCAGTCAGTATAGCTTAATGCCAGTCAGTATAGCTTAATGCCAGTCAGTGTAGCCTAATGCCAGTCAGTATAGCCTAATGCCAGTCAGTATAGCCTAATGCCAGTCAGTATAGCTTAATGCCAGTCAGTATAGCTTAATGCCAGTCAGTATAGCTTAATGCCAGTCAGTATAGCTTAATGCCAGTCAGTATAGCTTAATGCCAGTCAGTATAGCTTAATGCCAGTCAGTATAGCCTAATGCCAGTCAGTATAGCCTAATGCCAGTCAGTATAGCTTAATGCCAGTCAGTATAGCCTAATGCCAGTCAGTATAGCTTAATGCCAGTCAGTATAGCCTAATGCCAGTCAGTATAGCTTAATGCCAGTCAGTATAGCTTAATGCCAGTCAGTATAGCTTAATGCCAGTCAGTATAGCCTAATGCCAGTCAGTATAGCCTAATGCCAGTCAGTATAGCTTAATGCCAGTCAGTATAGCCTAATGCCAGTCAGTATAGCCTAATGCCAGTCTGTATAGCTTAATGCCAGTCAGTATAGCTTAATGCCAGTCAGTATAGCCTAATGCCAGTCAGTATAGCCTAATGCCAGTCAGTATAGCTTAATGCCAGTCAGTATAGCCTAATGCCAGTCAGTATAGCTTAATGCCAGTCAGTATAGCCTAATGCCAGTCTGTATAGCTTAATGCCAGTCAGTATAGCCTAATGCCAGTCAGTATAGCCTAATGCCAGTCAGTACAGCCTAATGCCAGTCAGTATAGCCTAATGCCAGTCAGTATAGCCTAATGCCAGTCAGTGGCCATAGCTTAATGCCAGTCAGTATAGCTTAATGCCAGTCAGTATAGCCTAATGCCAGTCAGTATAGCTTAATGCCAGTCAGTATAGCCTAATGCCAGTCAGTATAGCCTAATGCCAGTCAGTATAGCCTAATGCCAGTCAGTATAGCCTAATGCCAGTCAGTATAGCCTAATGCCAGTCAGTATAGCCTAATGCCAGTCAGTATAGCTTAATGCCAGTCAGTATAGCTTAATGCCAGTCAGTATAGCTTAATGCCAGTCAGTATAGCCTAATGCCAGTCAGTATAGCCTAATGCCAGTCAGTATAGCTTAATGCCAGTCAGTATAGCCTAATGCCAGTCTGTATAGCTTAATGCCAGTCAGTATAGCTTAATGCCAGTCAGTATAGCTTAATGCCAGTCAGTATAGCTTAATGCCAGTCTGTATAGCTTAATGCCAGTCAGTATAGCTTAATGCCAGTCAGTATAGCCTAATGCCAGTCAGTATAGCCTAATGCCAGTCAGTATAGCTTAATGCCAGTCAGTATAGCCTAATGCCAGTCAGTATAGCTTAATGCCAGTCAGTATAGCCTAATGCCAGTCTGTATAGCTTAATGCCAGTCAGTATAGCTTAATGCCAGTCAGTATAGCCTAATGCCAGTCAGTATAGCCTAATGCCAGTCAGTATAGCCTAATGCCAGTCAGTATAGCTTAATGCCAGTCAGTATAGCCTAATGCCAGTCAGTATAGCCTAATGCCAGTCGGTATAGCTTAATGCCAGTCAGTATAGCCTAATGCCAAAAAGTACAGCCTAATATTAATCAGTACAACCTTTCTGATCTGTTTTATATTCCAAATAGACACGTCTGACCACTCTCCTTAAATTGTTTCTTCATCTTTTCTCCGCAGAGTCCTACACAGCCGTACCTTTGCCGTCTGCAGGTATCATCCCCGTCATGCAGATCTTTTGCCCCACCTCACAAAGAGACCCATTTGGATTTCCAGATCACCCAAATTCTGAGTAAGTATATGAGTTGTTTGGGGACATTGCTCCATTGGAGAGGGGGTTAAGTTAGTATATGAGATGTTTGGGAACATTGCTCCATGGGGGGGGGGGGCGAGGGATCACTGTTGGGGCAAGGGGTGCACCTACCCCCAAAGATTTGCTTATATTACCACCACCCCCAGAGGCAAGCTCATTGAAAACGCCCTTCGTCAGCACAGCCTGTCCTTGCTCAACACTAACTCCCTGACCTACCTTCATCCTGCCACAGGCTCTCTCACCTGTATTGACCTGTCTATCTGTTCCTCTTACCCCCTCCCTCATTTTAGCTGGAGAGTCACTGCTGACCTCTGTGGTAGTGATCATTACCCTCTTCTTATACACTCCGACCTTCAACCCCCAACTGACCACACCCCCAATTGGAACCTCGAGAAGGCTGACTGGCCCCTTTTCGAAACCCTCTGTGAGTCACACCTCTCTCCCCATCTCCTTGAGGATGAGGATCCCATGTCAAAGTTCAGTAATATCCTTATCAACATCGCCGCCTGCTCAATTCCCAAAACCTCCAAAGCCTTTAATCATCCCCCCAACCCCTGGTTCTCTGATGACTGCAAAACCGCCATCAAGAACAGGAAAAGAGCCCTCAGGAACTTCAAAACTAACCTGACCACCCATAACCTCAACCTCTTTCGCATCAGCCGTGCCAAGGCCAGACGCACTATCAAGGACAGTAAAACCAACACTTGGAACAACTTTATCTCTTCTCTCACCACCAACACCCCCACTAAGAAGATTTGGAGAATGGTTAACAGCTTCCACGGCAGAGTAGGCAAATCTCCCATCTCTCTTGGAATGGTGACCTTCTCACCGCAAAAAAGGACATCGTTAACCACCTCGCCGCCTCTTTCAGCAACATCTCGTCCTCGACCAACTACTTCAATGCCTTCAAAACCAAAAAAGCTTGCGATGAAGCCCGGAGAATCACTTTTCCCTACGACAACTTTGAAAGCTACAACACCCCTCTCACCCTTTCTGAATTAAACCAAGCCATCCACGATGCTGGCTGCACCTCCAAGGGCCCAGATAACATCCTCTACCAGTTCCTGAAACACCTCTCCATCAAGGCCACCACTACCCTACTCACCATCTTCAACCACATTTGGTCCTCACACTCCTTTCCCTCTATCTGGAGGACAGCTATTGTCATCCCCGTCCCTAAACCGGGAAAGGACGGTACCGACCGCTCCAGCTACCGCCCCATCACCCTCACCTGCTGTCTCTGTGAAATTATGGAAAGGATCATTAATCAGAGACTAAGCTGGTTCCTTAAAACCAACAGAATCCTCTACCCTCACCAAAGTGGCTTCCGAATACGTCGCAATACCATTTACCAGTTAATTACGCTCAATACCGCTATCCGGGAATCCTTTGCAAAAAAGGAACACCTCATTGCCATATTTTTTGACCTTGAGAAAGCTTTTGACACTTCTTGGAAATACGGCATTACCTGCAAACTTCAGACCATTGGCCTCAGAGGCCATCTCCCCATCTTTATTCAAAACTTCCTCTCACCCAGGCAGTTCCAAGTTCATATTGGCCACACCCTCTCCAACCTGTACCCCCAAGAAGAGGGCGTCCCCTAAGGCAGCATCCTATCTCCCACTCTCTTCAACCTGAGCATTAATGACATCGCGGACAACCTTGGCCCCAACATCATACGTACCTTCTATGTGGATGACTTCACCATCTTCTACTCCTCCCCTATCATATATATATATATATATATACATGGAAATGAAAATCCATGGAAAATTCCTTTAAATGATGAAATATTTCTACAGTAACTCTATACAAATCCTTGATACTTACAGAAAAATTGATTTCTATATAAATTTAGTACATTTCCTTAAAAACTGCAAAAAAATAAATCTTTAAGAAATTAGAGACATAGATTTCTTCTGTGCTGTAAAGCTGAATGTTATGGTTTATATTGCACATCAAATATTGTTTAATAATATCTAAAATGAAACCCTAATTTGCCTCATCTCCAGGAACATTTAAAACAGGTTGCTATGTTTAGAAGAAGAGCAACTGTTACACTTGCCTTACCAAGCATGTCGGACTCACCCCCGTCTGGGGAGAGCTCAAATCACACATCACGATAAAATATTCAACATGAAAACAGGAATAACAACTTGTTATGTTTGGAGAGGAAAGTAATTGCTGGAGATTTGCAGGGCAAGCAGAGAGAGTTTGACTTGCAGCATGTGTTTGTGTGTGTTTGTATAAAGACCGTCAAATTAGGGCCCCCACCTGACAGTAACACCATCTGAAAAAGCACACCCCTTGTAGAAATTTCTGATTATATTTCAGTCAGAAAATTGTAATCAGATTATAATCCTGGATTTGGAAGCCTCTTTTCAGAATATAATCTGATTAAAATGGATGGAGAAAAACATAATCAGAATTGTTAAATCAGATTTCAAATCAGAATTGTAATCAGAAAAGTTTTAATCAGAAATGATTCCAAATTCAAGACTATAATCTGACTATCACCATTTCTGCTGATTTTAATCAGAATTTAAGTCAGTTCTGATTATCCTTTATAATCAGATTCTTCTATAATCAGATTTAAGTCAGAATTTTAGTCAGAAAAGTTTTAGTCAGAAAATATCTGACTATATTTAATATAATTAGAAATGTAATGCTGATTATCTTTTATAATCAGATTTTAGTCAGAAAATATCTGACTATAATCAGGAATGTAACTCTGATTATCTTTTTTATAATCAGATTTTAGTCAGAAAATATCTGATTATAATCAGAAATGTAATTTTGATTATCTTTTACAATCAGATTTTTGTCAGAAAATATCTGACTATAATCAATACAATCAGAAATATTATGTTTCAAATTCAGCTACATGCATACAGGCGTGGATGCACATGCATACAGGCGTGGATGCACATGCATACAGGCATGGATGCACATGCATACAGGCGTGGATGCACATGCATACAGGCGTGGATGCACATGCATACAGGCGTGGATGCACATGCATACAGGCGTGGATGCACATGCATACAGGCGTGGATGCACATGCATACAGGCGTGGATGCACATGCATGCATATCCAGCTAGATGACACCTTACAGTGACCAACTGGTTGCAAATGAGGTGCAATCTGGTAGAACATCATGACATTCTAGTAGAGGTTACATTATCAGGTGCCAGATCATTGGTGATATGTTGCACTAGCCTGTTACCATATCATATCTAACTTCTCTGTTCCATCCCTCTCAATGGGCTTCTTTTTTAATCTAGATCCACCCACACAATTCCTTTAGCAATATTTAAGAACAAATTAATATACATCAATGCTATGAGTACTATCCAATTAACCTTTCTGGGTTTAATGATTGACAGCTTGTTTTAACTAATCACCACACGAATTTGCCTAGCAACAAAATCTGCATAACTAAGTTGGGGGGAGGGGGCAAACATCCTACTGGTACTGGTACAGTACAGCTAGCTAGCAGTGTGCGCTCATGTAGTCAATGCAACTTACTTACTGTACAAAACAAATTTCTGTACACAGACTACTGTAAGTGACAGCAAAATGGTGAACAAAAATTGCGAGGATGGGAGGGGGAAACTCAATCGTGCCCAAGATGGCAGAAGAATTAGGCAAATTAAAGGTCACTATAGTTGTTTTGTGTCATACAGGACATTTCTTCACTTCTAAAAGTGAATGCATAATTTTCTATTGACTAACAGCTTTTAAAAATGATAAGTTGAGAAATAGTGCATAATACTGATGGGTTGCAGTGCACAGAAGAAATGAAATTAGTACAGCAGATTTCAATTACGGGGCCGCTGCAGGCTTT
Organism: Chiridota heheva; assembly: GCA_020152595.1. Taxonomy (NCBI): domain Eukaryota; kingdom Metazoa; phylum Echinodermata; class Holothuroidea; order Apodida; family Chiridotidae; genus Chiridota; species Chiridota heheva. The sequence continues at coordinate 1,057,229 of JAIGNY010001158.1, read as the reverse complement.
GTAAATCTGATTACTATTATCCAGAACATTTAGCAAACTGAATTTTGTTTATCCTATTTGCTAAATACTAAAAATCCGGAGAAGTGCCATAAATGAATCAAAGCTTGCGGCAGGGCTCGCGAACATCTAAATGTCAATGCATTGGTTATGCACGATTGGATTTGAGGCTTGTTTGCCCCACATAGTTACTGTGTTACTATGGTGGGGTGGCCTATTTCGAAATCTAGAAAGCTTTATTGTATGAGCGAAAGGCAATCCCATGTTACATTTAAAAAAGTTTTGATCCAAATCTGATTAACAGCTGTATAACAAAACTAATAAAGAAATATTCATGGTTCTTCTCTAACTTGTCCTTCTTCATTAACAGCCATGAAGATCTTCCTTCTCTGTGTGCTAGTTCATGCAGTTTCTTGGGTAGCCTAAACAGTAAAGAGAAGCAGAAAAATTATATAGTCTTAAAAACATTGGAAATAGGAAATAATTATAATTATTACTTGTTATATTTTAACACCCCTACATGAAGGCAAAATTGTTTAGGTCAAGGGCCTAGGCCCTGACAGATTAAATTTACGTTATTAGTTATTGTACAGTTCCCCCTCTCCACCCCTCCTCCCAAATGGCCACCCCTACTTTGTGTGGGAAAATTACTGACATGTTGCCCACCCTCCTATTTGTGAAGGACATTTGCAGCTCTGTCCAGCAGAATGTTGATTTAGGCCAATATTCACAGGTTCACTGCCCAATCATGTCTATCATGTGCAGTACCATAGAGGACAAAAAGACAACACAACTATTAAGAGTTATGTAAGCTTTTTTAATTTTCATACCCTGTAAATGCCATCAATTAATTGATCAAACTTCTGTAATATTTTGTACCTTTTACAGTAGAATTTAAAACTGGTAAGAAATTTGTTTGAAAATTGGTAATGTTGAACACATCTACGAAGAATGACGTTACACCCTCCATTGGTTAATGTAAAAGTATTTAATAAAAAACGAATTATTTGAATTATTCTAACCAGATGAAATATTTTTCTTCTTTAAAATTTCTTTTGGAGCCCTGGGGGTAGTAAATTACAATTCCCTAAATCTCATGACATCTATTAATCATAAGTTACACAATTTCAGAAAATACTTCAATGTAATGCACACAGAATGTTAAGGATTGTTGTGCCACTTCTAGCCCGATTCCAGATTTCTAAAAGAAATCTAAGACAAACAGTACTTCTTATCAAACTCCAATATCTCCTCAATGAAATAATAGTTGAAACACCTTTTCAACATGTTGTTGCTTCTAGCATCCTCTTTCATATAATTGAAACATGTATGACCACTAATGTACTCTTTAAGTCTGCTTGTAAATTAAGATATTAAATGAGCAAGATGGTATCAAATGTAGTGGCATTTCTTGCTGCAACACTTATTATCCTTTAAATGATCTTAAAGGATTAGCTCAGTGGTCAAGCATGTCCATCTTATACGAAAGAGGACTTCAAAAGAAACAAAATGGTGAAAAAAATATTGCAAAATCTTATTCCGTTAAAGAATTAGTTCAGTGGTCAAGCATGTCCATCATATATGAATGAGGACTTCAAAAGAAACAAAATGGTGAAGAAAGCATTGCAAAATCTTATTCCGTTAAAGGATTAGTTTAGTGGTCAAGCATGCCCATCTTATATGAAAGAGGACTTCAAAAGAAACAAAATGGTAAAGAAAGCATTGCAAAATCTTATTCCGTTAAAGGATTAGTTCAGTGATCAAGCATGTCCATCTTATAAGAAAGAGGACTTCAAAAGAAACAAAATGGTGAACAAAGCGTTCAAAAATCTTATTCCATTAAGAAGATATTCAAGTTTAAAGTTTGGTATCATTTGTGTAGAAACGAGTGAGACCAGACTAGTTGTGATGTCATAGCCTCAGATTCCTCAGTCTTTATGTATTCTATCATATTTTGTACTGCAATTTTGTGGCATAAAAACCATCAGTGGGATATGTCAAAAAAGTATTAAAACTGAATCTAGGAAGGGTATTTATAATATTCCACTTAAAGAAAGTTTGAGGGAAAATAATTTAAATTGTGAAAATTAAATAAACTGTCTTTAAAATACATAAAGACTGAGGAATCTTAGGCATCTGATTTCAGTTGTTTCTACACAAATGATACCAACCTATAAAACTTGAATATTTCCTTAACGGAATACAATTTTGCAATGCTTTTTTCCCCATTTTGTTTCTTTTGAAATCATCTTTCATATAAGATGGACATGCTTGACCACTGAACTAATCCTTTAACAGAATAATATTTTGCAATGCTTTCTTCACCATTTTGATTCTTTTGAAATCATCTTTCGTATAAGATGGACATGCTTGACCACTGAACAAATTCTTTAACAGAATAAGATTTTGCAATGCTTTCTTCACCATTTTGTTTGTTTTGAAATCATCTTTCGTATGAGATGGACATGCTTGACCACTGAACTAATCCTTTAATAAAAAACCATCACAAACATATAAATGGTACTAGCTTTTACATACCTTGATTCCTTGATGATGAATTGCATTGTATCCACGCTCATTGTTTTGCTGCTGTGATCTGGAGATATACATGTAAGACCAAGTCTGCCATAACAAGGATAACAGGCATTTTATTCTGTTACTTTGAAAACAATAGTTCAGCCATATTATATTGGGTCAACAAACCTGTTATTCTAAAAATATATATTTTGGTAAGTAAATACAATTGTGATCAAACTTCATGATAGGTTTTTATTTTATGCAAAATTTGTATGACTGGTAGACAACATGAAAAGGCAATTTTTTAAATTTCTTTTTACAGTCACAGAAAATGATGGGAAAGTTTATTCCTGTTTAAATTTTTATTGGGGGCACGAGCCGCACGACAAGATGCCAACACTTTAGGGCAGGATGTGCTGCACCACTTTAAACAATTCTTGGTAGGAATTAAAGAAAAAAAAACAACAAAATACCAAAATTTTTGCCTGAGATTTCTTTAGGCCATAAAAGGTCAATTGCTTAAGTGATAGATTTTGAAGCATTTTAGATTATACTGCATCCTTTAAGATTTCTTATGAATCCTCCACCCTCTTCTTTCTGTCCATGACAGGGGTGGTACTAGGATTGAATGGCATGGGAATATATTTAACCAGATGATAAATTCTCCATTTAAATATATGTCCATATATATCATATTAAATATTCAAGCTCAAAATCCAACAAGTGATTCCAGGACATTTGATTGGACAATACATGGTTATCCAACATTTAAAAGAAAAATACAGCCAAAATGGTCAATATGCCCATTTTCCCCTTTTGTTTAAAGAATAAGCCTCAAAAATGAATTTCTGCCAGCCGTCAAATTAATTCAAAGTAAGGTTATCAAGTTAATCTGTTGCACATGCATGTTAATTTGTCCATAATTTTATATTATTTTCCCCGAAAAACAGGGCCATGTGGTAGATATTCTCAATGACAGCTTATATCCTAATACACCCTGCTGGTGTAATTCCTGGGATGGTGCTGAGCTGAAATAGGGAGGGTGCTGAGCTAAAATAGGCAGGGTTATGGGAGGCATCTGAAAGAATTATAAAAGCTGTTAAGTGTGCCATGGGGAAAGTGAGAATTATTTCTTTTACTCTAGACAGACTGCATCACCTATCTCATGAAAACTTAATTTTGCATCAATTAAAATTAATTCGATATCGAAAATAATTCTGTATAGATAATTCTGTATTGAAAATAATTCTGTATTGAAAATAATTCTGTATGGAAAAGAAACATACTGAGCACAGAAAGTCATAGCAAGTCATAGTTATAGGTCTTTCTTAACTATGTTAGAACCTCTGCAATATAAATTTCTTGCCTTGCTGCACCCATCTTGCCCATCAGTGGATACAGCTTGAGGATGGCGGTATGATATTATGGAGTATTCAATGGCATTTAAGAACAAAATGACACTGCTGAGGTAGTTTGTTCACTATAGAAAAATCATTGAGCATGAGAAGAGTGTGGCATAAGGTACAAGGTATAAGGTACAAGGTATTAGGTACAAGGTACAAGAATTTTGCAGAATATTTAAGACTTATTTGAAATATTGAATATTATACTGCAGTCACAATTTTTTGCATGTGACAGTCACAGCCTAACTCTTTTTTCCAAACTGTTGTAAACATTTTTGAAGTCCAAACTCCAAACTCTTGTAAAAGTGGTATTTTAGTCAGAATATAGTTAGAATTTAGTCAGAATGTAATCAGTTTATAATCAGAAGAAAGAAGAATTTAGTCAGAAATTGTTTTAATCAGAATATCAGATATTAGTGAGAAATGCAAAATCTAATTGAAAATTAGTTAGAAATGCAACTTTTGATTAGATTCTAACTTGTTTCAGACTATAATATGATTATTATTTCTACAAATGGGACCCATCCAAACTAGGACATCCTCGATGGGTTTATCGCTACCACAGTACTTAGATAGTCAAAAGATGTTTTTATTTTATTTATGGATCGGTTAAAAAGGAGTCCACTTTTTAAATGTAGACACTACATTGCCATGGACAATGCCATGGGTGTTAGGTCCACGTTTGGAATTATGTCCTCGGTTAGAAGGTGTTTTCTCAGGAGTGGGTCCTCCTTTGCAGGTATAAATCCTCACCCACGAAGTTCATGTTTGTGGTAAAATTTGTAGTCCTCATTTGACAAGTCTTTACATGTCGATGTGTTATTGACCTCTTTAAACAAGGATGTGGGGTGGAGGAGGGGGAGGGGTAGTCTAGAAACTTATTTCTCATCTCAGGAAACACTTTGAAATGGTATGTTTAGACAAAGAGAAGTTGCTACATATGACTTATCATGCACGACAGAATCATGCACGACAGAATCGTGCACGACAGAATCGTGCACGACAGAATCGTGCACGACAGAATCATGCACGGCAGAATCATGCAGGACAGAATCATGCACGACAGAATCATGCAAGTCACAATCATGCACGACAGAATCATGCACGGCAGAATCATGCACGGCAGAATCATGCACGGCAGAATCATGCACGGCAGAATCATGCACGACAGAATCATGCACGGCAGAATCATGCACGACAGAATCATGCACGGCAGAATCATGCACGACAGAATCATGCAAGACAGAATCATGCACGACAGAATCATGCACGACAGAAACAGAATCATGCACGACAGAATCATGCAAGTCACAATCATGCACGACAGAATCATGCACGGCAGAATCATGCACAGCAGAATCATGCACGACAGAATCATGCACGGCAGAACCATGCACGACAGAATCATGCACGACAGAATCATGCCCGACAGAATCATGCACGACAGAATCATGCACGGCAGAGAGGACAGGATAGCAAGTCTGTTTTTTTAAGTCAAGCAGAGAGAGTTGGACTTGAAGCTTGCAGGATGTATGTTTTGGTGTGTGTGTGTATGGGTGTGTTTTATTGACCTGAAACAAGGATGTGGGGTAGGGGAGGGTGGGGACAGTTAAAGAAACATTTCAAAACAGGTTGCTATGTTTAGAAGAAGATAATTTTGCTACACTTGCCTTACCAAGCACGACGGACTCACCTCGTTATGTCTGGGGAGAGGTCAAACCATACATCACTATAAAATAACCAAAATTGCATTACGTGTGTTTGTGTGTGTTATCGATCTCAATAAAGGATTTGGGAGGGGGAAGAGGTTTACTTGGATAAGAAAAAGTCAAACATTTCATGATTTTTAAATAAAATAACACTTCCATTAGATTTTGGGCAATTAGGTTTTAATTTTGTTTTTTCATTTTCATTAATGTTTTATTGTGGAGCTAAGATTTGTGGTCTCCTGACCATCATCTCACACACAAAAAATATGGCTACAACCGTATCGGGGACATGGAGGGACAAATGTCCTTGTTGGCATGCAATTAGTGTCTTAAAATTGAAATTATTTTTATGCTTTTAATGAAAAATGTCACTTTGGATAGAAAAGAAAATGATGACTTCGTAAAGGGATCCGACCACGAACTTGCGGCAAGTTCATGACCAGGCTAACAGCTTTTCTTCAAGGGAAGGAAAACCACCCTGGAAGTGAACCTACAGTATAGTGAATTATAGGCCTACAGTATACAAGTTTGATTGTAGAATTTGATGACCAAGACTTCGTTCTCTTGTACACTGTGATATTACCCTTACAGAAATATTAGCTTGCAGCATGCATGCTTGTGACAAGCTAACATTTGAGGCTTGTGCAAGTATGCTGCAAGCTTGCGCATTACTTTATTTACAGAAAAACGGATGCTCAAGCTCATATTTCATTCAATAATAAATATCACAAAATATCAAATGTTCAGTCCTCTTTTAGAAATCAATAAAATATCAACTGTTTTTCAAAAAATCCATCAAAACTTACATGAAATTGTGCATACAATCTCCTTGGATGCTAAGTATTTTTTTTTTCTTTCTACAAAATCTGTGGATTTGGCAAACCTTGGAATGTAATGGGAACTAATCATGTCTTGTTGTGTGTTGTGTCTGCGAGCTTAGCATTCATGCTGTGACTTGCATGAAATTTAGTATTGTTTTGACTGCAATGTTGAAAACTGCATTGTTTAAATGAAAATAAGATTTGGAAGATTAATTTTCATTGAAAGATGATTAGAAGCTAAATTTGTCAGTGATTTGTTATCTAATAAGGATGTTTCAGCTGACATCATGAGGTCACATGACTTTGTTTACATTAATTGCCATTTTGTAGGAAAACTGCCATCTGCTGTACACTTACATATATGTTTGCATGTTGTTATATAAGATTACTTTTGTAAGATGATTAGAAGCTAAATTTGTCAGTGATTTGTTATCTATTAAGGATGTTTCAGCTGACATCATGAGGTCACATGACTTTGTTTACATTAATTACCATTTTGTAGGACAGACTACCATTTACTGTACACTTACATAAATGTTCTTATATAAGATTACTTTCGTAAGTAGTATGCCGGAATCTTGCTGTGCCATTGGTTGCACTAACTAATAGATGTGTTTAGAATCCACTGATTAAGATTACTTGATGTACTTGGGGGGTAATTTTTTGTCTGTGTCCTACTTGTTGCAGATATTTCATATCATACAGTAATCGCAGGAGATCTCACGGACTCTTTAGAATGTTGTTGTCTTCATTGGCAACATCAACAGTTTGAACCTAGAAAGAAAACATGCCTATCAAAGACGCAGTAAAACCAAGTTCATAATTGCGTCATATACGTGATCCATGACCCAAAGGTTTTCTCACTATTTTATAGTATTCTATTGTTTAATGTTTATTTACAGTGTTAACAACTAGTATTCTATTGTTTCATGTTTATTTACAGTGTTAACAACTAGTATTCTATTGTTTCATGTTTATTCACAGTGTTACCAACTATAATTTTATTGTTTTATGTTTATTTACAGCATTGCCAACTAGTATTCTATTGTTTCATGTTTATTTACAGTGTTACCAACTAGTATTTTATTGTTTCATGTTTATTTACAGTGTTACCAACTAGTATTCTATTGTTTCATGTTTATTTACAGCGTTGCCAACTAGTATTCTATTGTTTCATGTTTATTTACAGTGTTACCAACTAGTATTCTATTGTTTCATGTTTATTTACAGTGTTGCCAACATTTTGAATTTGTTGGAGAATGTCATCAACAAAACACGCTAGTATATTAGTTTCAAACAAAATAAAAGTTACAAAACTATTGCTTCATTTCCATACCTTAAATTGGCAACATTAATTTAACAATTTTGGAACTTATTGCAGAATGCAATCAACAATGCAAACTCTTGTTGATAGAATATTGCGAGACACCTTTATTGCTTCGTATTCATAACTTTTTCACTATTGCATGCTAAATATTTTTTGTCTTCATTTACAGTGTTACCAATTTCTTGAACTTGTTGGAGAATGCAGTCAACAAAAACAAGCTTTTAATGAGAACTTTGACCTTCATCAGATCAGGCTGATTCCCGATACCTTCTCGGACCTACTCTTAAATAATGGATCTATTGAGAATAAGTTTAGCCAAGCTCCAGGTAAGGTTGGAGACAATTCTGAATAGTGGCATGGAGGAAGGGGGGAACAATTTTTTTTCGTAGCAGGGCGGTAATTCCCGGAAGGGAAGGGGGACAGAAGGAACATGTCCCCCCGCTTTTCAGCAGAATTGTAAAAATTCAGTAAATTTTGGGGAAAATTTGCCTCTTGTCCCCCGCCCCCCCTTTTTATGGTTCCAATGCGATAGCATCAGGAACCTATGCGGTCATGATGGCGTGTGTGTGTATTTATGCGTGTGTGTACGGGTGTATGTGTACGTTTGTGACAGCCAGCTCGTAAATGCGATATCTTAAAAGAACGATACACTAGATTCAGTCATATGTGGTACCTAGATAGCCCATGGTCTGTAGATGTACCCTAGTGTTTTAAAGGTGATTTCATGCATATTAATGAGTAGGTGGGGCTTAATGTAAAAATCTTGAACATTTCAACAAGTGCATGTCTGTTTTGTTTCATATTACAATTTGATTGTAGCTGGTGTGTACATGTTCATGATGTAAAACGTTAAATTTCATTAATGTGCAAAGTAGGGGGGCTTAATATGATTTTACTAAAAAAACTTGTAAAAAAGGTATATCAAGAGCAGTAAACTGGATTCATGTCATATTTGATACACAGATAGCCCATGGTCTGTAGATGTGCCCTATTGTTTTCGATGGTGATACTTTGCATATTAATGAGTAGGTGGAGCTTAATGTAAATATCTTGAAATGTTCATATTTTAACAATCACATATCTGTTTTGTTTCATATCAGGGTTTATTATGATGTTAGCTGGTGGTTTTCTTGATATAAAAGCGTTGAATTTCTTTAATATGCATAGTGGGCGGGGCTTAATATGATTTTGCTGAAAACAGCTTGTAAACAGAATATTTTAAGAATGGTATACTTGATTTGTGTGATATGTGCACAGATAGCCCATGATCTGTAGATGCGCTCTATTGTTTTTGGTGCTGATATCATGCACATCAATAAGTGGGCGGGGCTTAAATTGAAAATCTTGAAAAGGTGATAAATGAGCAGCAAGTGTATGTCTGTTTTGCATCATATTGGCATGATGATATTGTTGGTTATTGTGTACATGCTTATGTTATCAACAGATGTCATTAATATGCATGGTGGGTGTGGCTTAATATGAAAGTGCTAAATGATGTAAACACCATACTGTACCCCATGAACGATACATCAGATTTATGCTATATCAGTACACAGATGGGTCATGGTCTGTACATATGTTCTAATATTGTGGTAGTGATTTCATGAATATAAATGCGTAGGCAGGGCTTACTGACAAATTGAAATATTATAAATGAGCAACCATTTTTGCATCATACTTGCTATGATAATGTTAATTATGTGCAAATGCTAACGTTGTCAACATTTTTATCGATCTGCATGGTGGGTGTGGTTTATCAATAAATATCCTGGAACAAATATTTCATGATATGCAATGACATGACAGTCAATACAAATTGTGCAAAACAATCAGCTTATGAAAAAAAGTATCAGAACCACAAAACCTTTTGGTTGTGGTTTGATAAGAGGCCATGTCCCCCTTCCCATCCCCTCACTTTCCAGATGACAATTACGGCCCTGCTCTTTGTAGGCCTATCATAGTAGCTTAGATAAAGCAGGCAGTAGTGATTATGGTTGATGTAGCTCTTATTGTCTTAATCCCCCTTTCCCCACTTTCCAAAATGAGAATTATAGCCCTGCTAAGTCGTAGGCCTATGATAGTAGCTTAGATAAAGCAGGCAGTAGTGATTATGGTTGATGTTGCTCTTATTTTTGATTTTGCCCGGAGCAAAAGTGGGTTGATGAACATGCGATTCCTCTATTATTATATTAAGAAAGCCATGTAGCTTAAGGGGCTGTGGCCAGTGTTGAATAAGGGTGTGATTTACAAGGGTAAATTTCCTGGTCGACCCTTGCAAGACTTCCAAGGGTGCCTCTCTCCCCAACACACAATGGGGGGCCTTCAAGCTCCTCGATGTTGAACATTGCTTATTCAGTATTTTTGAATAAAATGTGTGTTGAATAATGTTTGTGTGCATGAGTGATATTTGTATGTTTAAACATATTCTTTGTAATCAATTCACAGATTTCAGTCTGGGATCAGTTTTGAAGAACAAGACCGTATTCCATCATTATCTTGTTCACAACCTATCTATGTCTGATAGTGATGCTGATGCCATAATAGATCATCCAATGAAAACGAAGGAGGCAAGTACAAATAGTTTTTTATTGCACACTTTAAGGGAAATTCACTTAAAGGGAAACTCCTGTGAAATTCCTGTATATGATAAAGGACTATTAGAAGAAACAAATTGGTGAAAAAAGGCAAGCTGATATCTTATTCCATTAGGACTTATTGTACTTCAAATATCTTACCAGTGTGTTAAAAAGTGATGTAGTGTACAGTGTAATGTAGTGTACAGTGTAATGTAGTGTACAGTGTAATGTCATACTTGCAGCTCCAAGACAATGTTTCTTTGCAAATTAATTGTCTCTTTTAAGATATTGGAAACATTGTTTAATTATTGAGATGGATATAATATGCACTTTGCAAGAACATGATTTGTTTATCTTCTCATGTACTTGATACTCAAAACAGAAGAAAAATTAATTTGCATTTTATAGAAATACATAAAGAATTATGTTTGATCTGCAAGTATGACTTCACACTGTACACTGCTAGTTTACTTTTTTTAACACACGCGCGAATTCTTTGATTAATAACTCCTAAACGAAATAAAGTATCAATCTAGTTTTTTCACAAAAAATTTCTGTACTAAGTCTTCTATCACGTCAACGAAATTAAAAATTCATTGGAATATTCCTTTAAAGTTCTTAGCTGCATAGAGTATGTGCATCGGATGTCATACACACACTTTAACAGTTCCCTCAGCTGCATAGGGTATGTGTGTCGGATGTCGTAAACACACTTTAACAGTTCCCTCAGCTGCATAGAGTATGTGCGTCAGATGTCATAAACACACTTTAACAGTTCCCTTAGCTGCATAGAGTATGTGTGTCAGATGTCATACACACACTTTAACAGTTCCCTTAGCTGCATAGGGTATGTGCGTCAGATGTCATAAACACACTTTAACAGTTCCCTTAGCTGCATAGAGTATGTGCGTCGGATGTCATAAACACACTTTAACAGTTCCCTTAGCTGCATAGAGTATGTGCGTCGGATGTCATACACACACTTTAACACTTCCCTCAGCCTCAGCTGCATATAGTATGTGTGTCGGATGTCATACACACACTTTAACAGTTCCCTTAGCTGCATAGGGTATGTGCGTCAGATGTCATAAACACACTTTAACAGTTCCTCAGCTGCATAGGTATGTCGCTCAGATGTCATAAACACACTTTAACAGTTCCCTTAGCTGCATAGGGTATGTGCGTCAGATGTCATAAACACACTTTAACAGTTCCCTCAGCTGCATAGGGTATGTGCGTCGGATGTCATAAACACACTTTAACAGTTCCCTTAGCTGCATAGAGTATGTGCGTCGGATGTCATAAACACACTTTAACAGTTCCCTCAGCTGCATAGAGTATGTGCGTCAGATGTCATAAACACACTTTAACAGTTCCCTTAGCTGCATAGAGTATGTGCGTCAGATGTCATAAACACACTTTAACAGTTCCCTTAGCTGCATAGGGTATGTGCGTCAGATGTCATAAACACACTTTAACAGTTCCCTTAGCTGCATAGGGTATGTCGCTCAGATGTCATAAACACACTTTAACAGTTCCCTTAGCTGCATAGAGTATGTGCGTCAGATGTCATACACACACTTTAACAGTTCCCTTAGCTGCATAGGGTATGTGCGTCAGATGTCATAAACACACTTTAACAGTTCCCTCAGCTGCATAGAGTATGTGCGTCAGATGTCATACACACACTTTAACAGTTCCCTTAGCTGCATAGGTATGTGCGCAGATGTCATAAACACACTTTAACAGTTCCCTTTAGCTGCATAGGGTATGTGCGGATGTCATACACACACTTTAACAGTTCCCTCAGAGAGTATGTGTCAGATGTCATAAACACACTTTAACAGTTCCCAGCTGCATAGAGTATGTGCGTCAGATGTCATACACACACTTTAACAGTTCCTTAGCTGCATAGGGTATGTGCGTCAGATGTCATAAACACACTTTAACAGTTCCTCAGCTGCATAGAGTATATGCGTTCCCTTAGCTGATGTCATACACACACTTTAACAGTTCCCTGCTGCATAGGGTATGTGCATGTCATAAACACTTTAACAGTTCCCTCAGCTGCATAGGGTATGTGCGTCGGATGTCATACACACACTTTAACAGTTCCCTTAGCTGCATAGGGTATGTGCGTCGGATGTCCTAAACACACTTTAACAGTTCCCTTAGCTGCATAGGGTATGTGCGTCGGATGTCATAAACACACTTTAGCAGTTCCCTCAGCTGCATAGGGTATGTGCGTCGGATGTCATACACACACTTTAACAGTTCCCTCAGCTGCATAGAGTATGTCGTCGGATGTCATAAACACAACAGTTCCCTAACAGTTCCCTTTAACAGTTCTGCAGCTGCATAGTATGTGCGTGGATGTCGTAAACACACTTTAACAGTTCCCTCAGCTGCATAGAGTATGTGCGTCGGATGTCATACACACACTTTAACAGTTCCCTCAGCTGCATAGGGTATGTGCGTCGGATGTCATAAACACACTTTAACACTTCCCTCAGCCTCAGCTGCATAGAGTATGTCGTGCGTGATGTCATACACACACTTTAACAGTTCCCTTAGCTGCATAGAGTATGTGCGTCAGATGTCATAAACACACTTTAACAGTTCCCTCAGCTGCATAGGGTATGTGCGTCGGATGTCATACACACACTTTAACAGTTCCCTCAGCTGCATAGAGTATGTGCGTCAGATGTCATAAACACACTTTAACAGTTCCCTCAGCTGCATAGAGTATGTGGGTCAGATGTCATAAACACACTTTAACAGTTCCCTTAGCTGCATAGAGTATGTGTGTCAGATGTCATACACACACTTTAACAGTTCCCTTTAGCTGCATAGGGTATGTGCGCAGATGTCATAAACACACTTTAACAGTTCCTCAGCTGCATAGAGTATGTGCGTGATGTCATAAACACACTTTAACAGTTCCCTTTAGCTGCATAGAGTATGTGCGTCAGATGTCATAAACACACTTTAACAGTTCCTCAGTTCCTCAGCTGCATATAGTATGTGTGTCGGATGTCATAAACACACTTTAACAGTTCCCTTAGCTGCATAGGGTATGTGCGCCAGATGTCATAAACACACTTTAACAGTTCCCTCAGCTGCATAGGTATGTGCGTCGGATGTCATAAACACACTTTAACAGTTCCCTTAGCTGCATAGAGTATGTGTGTGGATGTCATAAACACACTTTAACAGTTCCTCAGCTGCAGTATATAGTATGTGTCAGATGTCATAAACACACTTTAACAGTTCCCTTTAGCTGCATAGAGTATGTGCGTCAGATGTCATAAACACACTTTAACAGTTCCCTTAGCTGCATAGGGTATGTGTCAGATGTCATAAACACACTTTAACAGTTCCCTTAGCTGCATAGAGTATGTCAATGCGTCAGATGTCATAAACACACTTTAACAGTTCCTCAGCTGCATAGAGTATGTCGTCAGATGTCATAAACACACTTTAACAGTTCCCTTAGCTGCATAGAGTATGTGCGTCAGATGTCATAAACACACTTTAACAGTTCCCTTAGCTGCATAGAGTATGTGCGTCAGATGTCATAAACACACTTTAACAGTTCCCTTAGCTGCATAGAGTATGTGCGTCAGATGTCATAAACACACTTTAACAGTTCCCTTAGCTGCATAGGGTATGTGCGTCAGATGTCATAAACACACTTTAACAGTTCCCTCAGCTGCATAGAGTATGTGCGTCAGATGTCATAAACACACTTTAACAGTTCCCTCAGCTGCATAGGGTATGTGCGTCAGATGTCATAAACACACTTTAACAGTTCCCTCAGCTGCATAGGGTATGTGCGTCAGATGTCATAAACACACTTTAACAGTTCCCTTAGCTGCATAGGGTATGTAAACACACTTTAACAGTTCCTCAGATGTCATAAACACACTTTAACAGTTCCCTCAGCTGCATAGAGTATGTGCGTCAGATGTCATAAACACACTTTAACAGTTCCTCAGCTGCATAGGGTATGTGCGTCGGATGTCATAAACACACTTTAACAGTTCCTCAGCTGCATAGAGTATGTGCGCTCAGATGTCATAAACACACTTTAACAGTTCCTTAGCTGCATAGGGTATGTCGCAGATGTCATAAACACACTTTAACAGTTCCTTAGCTGCATAGGGTATGTGCGTCAGATGTCATAAACACACTTTAACAGTTCCCTTAGCTGCATAGGGTATGCGTCAGATGTCATAAACACACTTTAACAGTTCCCTCAGCTGCATAGGGTATGTGCGCAGATGTCATAAACACACTTTAACAGTTCCCTTAGCTGCATAGGGTATGTGCGTCAGATGTCATAAACACACTTTAACAGTTCCTCAGCTGCATAGAGTATGTGCGTCAGATGTCATAAACACACTTTAACAGTTCCTTAGCTGCATAGGTATGTAGATGTCATAAACACACTTTAACAGTTCCTTAGCTGCATAGGGTATGTCATACGCAGATGTCATAAACACACTTTAACAGTTCCCTCAGCTGCATAGGTATGTGCGCCAGATGTCATAAACACACTTTAACAGTTCCTCAGCTGCATAGGTATAAAAGCGCTTGTCATAAACACACTTTAACAGTTCCCAGCTGCATAGAGTATGTCCAGATGTCATAAACACACTTTAACAGTTCCCTTAGCTGCATAGGGTATGTCGCAGATGTCATAAACACACACTTTAACAGTTCCCTTTAGCTGCATAGGGTATAAAAGGCCAGATGTCATAAACACACTTTAACAGTTCCTCAGCTGCATAGGGTATGTGCGTCAGATGTCATAAACACACTTTAACAGTTCCTCAGCTGCATAGGGTATGTGCGGATGTCATAAACACACTTTAACAGTTCCTCAGCTGCATAGGGTATGTGCGTCAGATGTCATAAACACACTTTAACAGTTCCTCAGCTGCATAGAGTATGTGCGCTGGATGTCATAAACACACTTTAACAGTTCCTCAGCTGCATAGGGTATGTAACGTTCCTCAGGATGTCATAAACACACTTTAACAGTTCCTCAGCTGCATAGGGTATGTGCGTCGGATGTCATAAACACACTTTAACAGTTCCTCAGCTGCATAGAGTATGTGCGTCAGATGTCATAAACACACTTTAACAGTTCCTCAGCTGCATAGGGTATGTGCGTCAGATGTCATAAACACACTTTAACAGTTCCTCAGCTGCATAGAGTATGTGCGTCAGATGTCATAAACACACTTTAACAGTTCCCTTAGCTGCATAGGGTATGTGCGTCAGATGTCATAAACACACTTTAACAGTTCCCTCAGCTGCATAGGTATGTGCGTCAGATGTCATAAACACACTTTAACAGTTCCCTCAGCTGCATAGGGTATGTGCGTCAGATGTCATAAACACACTTTAACAGTTCCCTCAGCTGCATAGAGTATGTGCGTCAGATGTCATAAACACACTTTAACAGTTCCCTCAGCTGCATAGGTATAAAAGGCCAGATGTCATAAACACACTTTAACAGTTCCCTCAGCTGCATAGAGTATGTCATAAACACACTTTAACAGTTCCTTAGCTGCATCAGATGTCATAAACACACTTTAACAGTTCCCTCAGCTGCATAGAGTATGTGTCAGATGTCATAAACACACTTTAACAGTTCCCTTTAGCTGCATAGGGTATGTCAAAGATGTCATAAACACACTTTAACAGTTCCCTTAGCTGCATAGAGTATGTGCGTCAGATGTCATAAACACACTTTAACAGTTCCTTAGCTGCATAGAGTATGTGTTCCCAGCTGCATAGATGTCATAAACACACTTTAACAGTTCCCTCAGCTGCACGTCGGATGTCATAAACACACTTTAACAGTTCCCTCAGCTGCATAGGGTATGTCGGGATGTCATAAATACACTTTAACAGTTCCCTCAGCTGCATAGGTATGTGCGTGGATGTCATAACACACTTTAACAGTTCCCTCAGCTGCATAGCTGTCATACACACACTTTAGCAGTTCCTCAGCTGCATAGAGTATGTCGTCGGATGTCATAAACACACACTTTAACAGTTCCCAGCTGCATATAGTATCCACACTTTAACAGTTCTGCATAGGGTATGTCATACACACACTTTAACAGTTCCTCAGCTGCATAGGTGTCATATGTCATAAACACACTTTAACAGTTCCTCAGCTGCATAGAGTATGTGCGTGGATGTCATAAACACACTTTAACAGTTCCCTCAGCTGCATAGAGTATGTGCGTCAGATGTCATAAACACACTTTAACAGTTCCTTAGCTGCATAGAGTATGTGCGTGGATGTCATAAACACACTTTAACAGTTCCCTTAGCTGCATAGGTATGTCGTCAGATGTCATAAACACACTTTAACAGTTCCCTTAGCTGCATAGAGTATGTGCGCTGGATGTCATAAACACACTTTAACAGTTCCCTTAGCTGCATAGGGTATGTGCGTCGGATGTCATAAACACACTTTAACAGTTCCCATAGCTGCATAGAGTATGTCGTCAGATGTCATAAACACACTTTAACAGTTCCCTCAGCTGCATAGAGTATGTGCGTCAGATGTCATAAACACACTTTAACAGTTCCTTAGCTGCATAGAGTATGTGCGTCAGATGTCATAAACACACTTTAACAGTTCCCTTAGCTGCATAGAGTATGTGCGCAGATGTCATAAACACACTTTAACAGTTCCTTTAGCTGCATAGAGTATGTCGCTCAGATGTCATAAACACACTTTAACAGTTCCCTTAGCTGCATAGGTATGTGCGTCAGATGTCATAAACACACTTTAACAGTTCCCTTAGCTGCATAGAGTATGTGCGTCAGATGTCATAAACACACTTTAACAGTTCCCTAGCTGCATAGGGTATGTGCGTCAGATGTCATAAACACACTTTAACAGTTCCCTTTAGCTGCATAGAGTATGTGCGTCAGATGTCATAAACACACTTTAACAGTTCCTTTAGCTGCATAGAGTATGTGCGCCAGATGTCATAAACACACTTTAACAGTTCCTTAGCTGCATAGATGTCATAAACACACTTTAACAGTTCCATAAATAGGGTATGTCGTCAGATGTCATAAACACACTTTAACAGTTCCTAGCATAGGGTATGTGCAGATGTCATAAACACACTTTAACAGTTCCTTTAGCTGCATAGGGTATGTGCGCAGATGTCATAAACACACTTTAACAGTTCCCTCAGCTGCATAGAGTATGTGCGGCCAGATGTCATAAACACACTTTAACAGTTCCTTAGCTGCATAGGTATGTGCGTCAGATGTCATAAACACACTTTAACAGTTCCTCAGCTGCATAGAGTATGTCGGATGTCATAAACACACTTTAACAGTTCCCTCAGCTGCATAGAGTATGTGCGTCAGATGTCATAAACACACTTTAACAGTTCCTTAGCTGCATAGAGTATGTGCGTCAGATGTCATAAAACACACTTTTAACAGTTCCTTTAGCTGTATAGAGTATAGAACAGTTCCTCAGATGTCATAAACACACTTTAACAGTTCCCTTAGCTGCATAGAGTATGTGCGTCAGATGTCATACACACATTTTAACAGTTCCCTTAGCTGCATAGAGTATGTGCGTCAGATGTCATAAACACACTTTAACAGTTCCCTCAGCTGCATAGAGTATGTGCTTCAGATGTCATAAACACACTTTAACAGTTCCCTCAGCTGCATAGAGTATGTGCATAGATGTCATAAACACACACACTTTAACAGTTCCCTCAGCTGCATAGAGTATGTGCTTCAAACACACTTGTCCCTCAAACACACATTAACAGTTCCCTCAGCTGCATAGAGTATGTGCGTCAGATGTCATAAACACACTTTAACAGTTCCCTCAGCTGCATAGAGTATGTGCTTCAGATGTCATACACACACTTTAACAGTTCCCTTAGCTGCATAGAGTATGTGCGTCAGATGTCATAAACACACTTTAACAGTTCCCTCAGCTGCATAGAGTATGTGCTTCAGATGTCATACACACACTTTAACAGTTCCCTTAGCTGCATAGAGTATGTGCGTCAGATGTCATAAACACACTTTAACAGTTCCCTCAGCTGCATAGGGTATGTGCGTCAGATGTCATAAACACACTTTAACAGTTCCCTCAGCTGCATATAGTATGTGCTTCAGATGTCATACACACACTTTAACAATTCCCTTAGCTGCATAGAGTATGTGCGTCAGATGTCATAAACACACTTTAACAGTTCCCTTAGCTGCATAGGGTATGTGCGTCAGATGTCATAAGCACACTTTAACAGTTCCCTTAGCTGCATAGGGTATGTGCGTCAGATGTCATAAACACACTTTAACAATTCCCTTAGCTGCATAGAGTATGTGTGTCGGATGTCATACACACACTTTAACACTTCCCTCAGCCTCAGCTGCATATAGTATGTGTGTCGGATGTCATACACACACTTTAACAGTTCCCTTAGCTGCATAGAGTATGTTTGTTGAATGATATACACACACTTAAACAGTTCCCTCTATTGGTATAGTGGTGTATTGACATAACTTTTTGTTCTATGCTTACTGCAAACAAATGTATTGATATTGAGGATGTCAATTGATAACTTCTGTAATCAATAACAATGCAGAACAAGAAAGCAATGCATGGAGTTGCTGATCTTATCACCAGAAGCATACAGCATAGTGGGGAAAATAACTAATAATGCTATCTATGGGGGAAAGGGGTCACTAGCTCTGTGACCTTAAAACTTTTGACCCAAAGTTTATAGGACACAAGTTCATGTACCATGTGATACAAACATTGGATTGGTATAGGTCTTGCACTTTTGGAATATAGAGTGGCACATAAATTGTACAAATTAGTATATATTTACCTCTAAAATCACATATTTGACCTCTGACCCTTCACTCTAATCACTGGAACAACTTCTTAAATGTTTTACACTTACCATTTCATAAAACTATAGGGAATATGGTGAAAAGTGGGCAATAGCTCTTTGACCTTTTGACCCCAGAGTCTACGGGACACAAATTCATGTAATAAGGTATCATGGTACAACATAGGCTTGATATAGGTCTTGTACTTTTTGAGCTTAAAATGGCACAAAGTTCCAATTATTTTAAATTTTGTTAGAATTTTAAACCCTACCCACCTATGCAATTTGTAAAGATACCAAGTAATTCCTTCAAAAGGTACAGCCATCACCAAAAATTTGTTTGATTTGATCTGTGACCTTTGACATTTTGACCCCAGAGTTAACGGGACACAAGTTCATGTACCACAGTATCATGATACAAACATAGTGAAACTACATCTGAAATTTTTCACATTTATCATACCTACTGCATGACACTATTCATGCTCACGTCACACTTACCATTCCATAGCTATAGGGGAAATGGTGAAAAGTGGTCAATAAATCTTTGACCTTTTGTTACCAGAGTCTATGGGACACAAATTCATGTACCAAGGTATGGTACAAGGTAGAGGTGGTTATAGGTCTTGCACTTTTATAGGTCTTGTACTTTTTGAGTTTAAAATGGCACAACATTTTGCATAAAACAGTACTTATTTGATCTTTGACCCATGACCTTTGACTTTTGACCTCCAATTATTTTAAATTTTTGTTAGAATATTAAACCCTACCCACCTAATTTTGAAAGATACCAAGCAATTCCTTTAAAAGATACAGCCATCACCAAAAACTTATTTTTTTGACCTTTTTGGTTCCACAAAACTTTTTTGGAGACAAAAAATTAATTGTTGCATATGCCAGGGACCTGTCCACCAAATTTTGGTTCATTGTAATAATAATTAAAATGTTACTTGATTATAAGTGACACAAATTTAATTGTTGCATATGCATAAAACAGTTCAAACTCACACCCAATACACATAAGCACACTGAACATTAACAAGAAAGTTTTGCAAAAATCACCAAATTTTGTCCTGTTCCAAAAACTTAGACTCTAACCCCTAACATGAGGTCATCATATGAGACCCCTGGTGGGCCCCACCAGCCCCACTAATATCAAGGGGGTGACCATGTAGTATAGAAGGCATAGTCAGTTAATTGCCTATTTAGCAAAGTGACTACAATATCTTATCCCTCACATATACTGTATGTATATGTGGGTGATGAGATAAAAATGATATTTAAAGTATTAGCGGAAAGTCTGTAAACCAAGGACCTGTTAAACATAGTCCTCTCAACTGTAACACAATGTAGCATTGTATATTGAAGAACTTCTAAAAGGTGCAAGTTTCGAATAAGAAAAAGATGAGAATTTTACTACTTGAAATTGAAATTGAAAACTCATGTTTTTACCAAACAGGCAAGCAAACACTGCATTCTAAATGTCCCTTGTCCTTAGAGAACAGAAGTGCTGCTTTGTCACTGAATGATGTGCATCACAAATGTAGGTCAGTCACAAAGATGTGTTCTCACTCGAGTAAAAACTAGCGATCAAACCCACTGCAAGGGATCAGATCTGCTGATATTTGACTGATAAACCTTGATCCCAGGTGAGGGTACTTTAAAGGGCAAAGAAGATGAGTAATGAAAATGGAGGATTTAATTTGACTTTAATTTTCAATTCATCGGTATGCAATTCGCATACAAACCTTGAAATAAACCCACACATGGTGAGTTTTAGACGTCCGTCCGTAGTAAAGAATTTTCTCTAAGTATCTTTAGAAAGAAATTCCTGAATAAGAAATGATTTTTATCATAGAGACTTTGATCCTTTTCTTGTACAATGGTACCTGGATCTGTAAATAAGCTGGAGCTAGATGGCACAAAAAGTAGAAAATCTCAAATGGTTCATCAGTAGGCAACCATCCAGGGGCGTGTCTCTCTTTTTTTTTGTGGGGGGGGAGGCTTAAAGCCCTTTAAAAACACATCTCATTAAATGTTCACTTCCATAGCTTGGTTTAAAATTTAAGTTTTTTTTTTATCCTGATTTATAAATTTGGGTCCAAACTTCATGATTTTTGGCCCTCAATGAAAATTTCATTAGGGGCCAAAATAAAAAAAAATATAAAAAATTTCAAAATTAAGATTTGGTTTCTTTTTAAGATCCACACATAATTCAAACTTGAAAAGTTTGGGTCCAAAATTAATGATAATTCATTCGATAGGAATAAAGAATGCCATCATTTCTGTTATATGATTAATTATATCTATGGCTTTGACAAAATGGGGAGGTGGCTACGGCATATTTTATGGTGGCCAATAGCGCCCCCTCCCTTAGACATGTTACTGCAACCATCCTTAAAAAAGAATTCAAAAAAGTTTTACACATTTCTGTTAAAGAATATCATCTGTTTTTCTGAAAATCAGAATTTGACTTTATTTTTATGGTCTTTCAGTATGCAACTCGCGTACAAATCTCTTGAAATAAACTCAGGAATTATAAAGCTTTTTGGAAGTCCCTGGAAAAGACTTTTACAATTTTCTTGAATGATCATTAGGTAAAAAGAAAGTCCAGGGTAAACATGAGGGAAAATGATGATTGTTTTGTAAGTTATTGCAGGCATTGATCCATTTATTATGCAAAGAGGTGCCTGGATCTAAAAATAAGCTGTATAAGCTACATGCCACAAGGAGGAAGAAGAAAACCTCCAATGGTTTATCAGTATGTAACTCCTCTACAAAATTCCCCAACAAAATGAAAGTAATAAAGTTTGTCTACTTTGAAGTTCAATAAATGTCTATTAAGAATATCTTTTTTATCTTTTTAATATCTTTAAAATGCAAAGGTAATTAATTTTTTAGGATTTGCTTTATTTCATTTTCAAGGTTTGTCAGTATGCAACTCGCGTATAAATTCCCTGAAAAAAACTGGCTTAATTGAACATGAAGGTTTTAGAAGTCCCTGGAAAAGAATTTTCTCTATAAATTGAAAGAAATACATGAATAAAAATGAAGAATAAATTCTGCTTTGTAAGTTATTGTAGACTTTGATCCATTTGTTTCACAAAGGAGTTGACTGGATCTAAAAATAGACTGTAGCTACGGCAGAAATAGCCAACAAGGAACAAAATACCATACACGATCATAAGTTGCTTGGAACTAAGAAAGCCTAGGGCTGATTGAAAATGGAAAAATAGTGTTGATTTATGGTTTTTAAGTTTTTGTTGACTGAGATCTTTTTCTCTCTTTATACAATACAATACAATTGATTACAGTGCTCTAGGCCATCTGGCCTTTGTAACAAGCATAAACAATAAATTAAGGGTACACGACTGAGGTTCTTACAACAAAGAAAGAAACAACGTCTTGCTTCCAAGGCGTGTAAAATAAAGTGTGATAGCTGTAAAAATAAGTATTTAGAACTAGCTGATAATGAAATATTACATTTATTATATTTTGATCTAGTTGTGGGTTGAAAGAAATTTTTGGAAAAAATTTTACAGCAGATTTCAGAAAGGAATGGACAAATTAAGAGAAAATGATATTCATCTCCAACTGCTCTTTTAAATTGCAAACCTGACAAAACCTCTGTTCATAAGTTATATTACAATAACTGCCTTTGTTGACTTCAATTTTAAGGCAAGAATATGAATGTGAATATGAATATAAGATTGATGTTGCAAATTACGAGGCAGAAATAATCCAAATGGGTTGTCAACAACATCAAATAGAAATTACAGATTGTTTGGAAGACATATTATTAGAAAGTCTTTCAAATCTCGCAATCAATTTGATTCAGTGGGCATGTTCCTGCAAAAGTAGTTGGGCTAAATTCCCCACTCCCCTCGATCAATGTTGGAAAGTGCATAACATTGAAAGCTGTACGTGGGGAGATCGGAAAATGGTGTTTAATATATTTGAACAATTTTGTCCCAACTTTTCAAAGACCATGATTGTACAGTATGTTATATTTGTGCTTGCAATGAAAATGGCCTCACAGAAGCAAGCCAATTTTTGATGGCAGTGGAAATTTGTATTCACAACAAGGTTTTTCTTTTATCAACCAAAAATATTTCTAGTGTCACCAGAAAATGTTGTCTGTTTACCAGAATATGTTGTCTGTTCACCAGAAAATGTTGTCTGTTCACCAGAAAATGTTGTCTGTTCACCAGAAAATGTTGTCTGTTCAGAAAATGTTGTCTGTTTGTCTGTTCACCAGAAAATGTTGTCTGTTCACCAGAAAATGTTGTCTGTTAACCAGAAAATGTTGTCTGTTCACCAGAAAATGTTGTCTGTTCACCAGAAAATGTTGTCTGTTAACCAGAAAATGTTGTCTGTTCACCAGAAAATGTTGTCTGTTCACCAGAAAATGTTGTCTGTTAACCAGAAAATGTTGCTACATGTAGTAACCTTTCTTGAATGCACACCAGAATAAAATACAAATGAAAAAAAAAAAAAAAAAATGTTCCTCTAATAGAAAAAGGAGCAAAATTTGTATATTTACTTATATATGATATAACATTTAACCAAATTGAATATTAACACAATATCATTTTCCAGATAGCCATGAAAACTGCCAGAAATGTTAGGTTTTCACATCCGTTTTACTTCTGCACATCAGCCAGTTTTCTTGAGAAATTCTCAGTAATCTTTGGGGAAAGTTCACATCGTTTCCTCTGCAAAATTTTCACCTGGAGCAAAGAAAGCACCATCTTCGCATTTTGAGTTGGGAATTTGTTCATCCACAATAAACAACTGCTAGCTATGAAACACACAGAAGTAATTACTAGTGTTCCATGTGCACGAATCAAAAGCACTTTCATGCTTGATGTAAAATTACGGAACTTTCCCGATAATGCCGCAAAGCATTTGTAGGTTTACAGATCTTAAAAGAAAATCCAGGAGTTGTTCCAAATTTGAGAGTTTTTTGTCATTGTTGTTGGAAACTCGGAATCCCAGGAGGAATAGAAATTAAAAACAGACTTTGGGTCAAAATTTGGAAAGGTTGCATTCAGTTGAACAGATTTTTGAGTGTACAGAGCTTTTATGATTAGGAGGTACAGTTTGGGAGAATGCATCAGAAAGAAATAATCGTTCAAAAAAGGAAGGAAAGAAACAAACAGAAAGAGTTATATTTACAAATGTGATTTGTCAAATTTACAAAAGAATGACAAAAAGATTGCATTTGCCTCAATTCATATCAGAGAGTTTGAAATTCCAAATGGAACTGCCCTTGAATGTTGTAAAAAGCTTCAGTAGTAGTTTTTAGACAAGATGTGTCAGAAAAAGTCAGAAAAATATATTGAAAATGGAAAATAGTCATTACTGCAGTTTCCCCTAGATCAAATTTGACTGAAAAACCCATGATTGTGTCAAAGAAAATGACAAAGTTGGTAAAATTAGTGACAAGTTTGAAGACAGGCCATGGTAAATTTCAGTAATACAATGTTTTTAATTCCGGTACAAATTATAGCTTCTTTGAGTTCATTCTTCTACATGTGATTCCTCAAAGTTACTTAATTAATGTTTAATAACAAAATACATGAAAATTATGAACGAACGAAAACTGAATAGCAAAGTTCTTTTGGGAATTATAACCATTTACTCTGATCGTGTTTTCCTTTTTTAATTTGCTCTCAACACCTTCATAGCACCATTAGCTTGAAACCTTGAGTCAAATTTGTTACGCTGGTGAACTGATTCTTGATCAGTTCAGTCTGGTTATGTAATTTATAAATTGCATCTTTGTAGCATTCCTGTAAGTGTGTTAACATTAAACCAATTACATTTGAGTTATATAACACATGTGGGTGTTCATTTCACAAGTTTTTTGTTAATGTTATATGAATGGTTTATTCTACATCATTAAAAATGATTAAATCATACTACACTGTTTATTTTGTTTTCATCAGTTCTAAAGTAGTTATGGCAAGCTGAGAATAATTTGTAGTGCCATGTGATAAAATGCTGCATCTGAGAGTGATTTATGTAGCCAACTGGCAGTCCATGTTTAAGATTTGAATAACAGATGCAAGGTAAAATGACATTTATGGTTTGGTGGTTATCAAATGGGCCCTTAAGAAATGGTAAAAGTAACATTCTTGCTTTATTTAGATCACAGGAAATTAGTTGTAGAGGAAAGTTTGATTTAAACTACTGGTTCCATAAGTCTAGTTAAACAGGATGTCAGTGATGTCACTGGGGGAGCATGCTGGCAAATCAAGTGCTGGTTTTATTTGTAGTCGTATCAGTTTTGGTTCCGATGCGATAGCATCAGGAACCTATGTAGTCATGATGGCATGTGTGTGTATGCATGTATGTGTGTATGTGACGGCTAGGTCATAAACGCTTTATCTCAAGAATGATACAGTGGATTCATGTCATATGTGGTACACAGATAGTCCATGGGCCAAAGATATGCCATATTGTTTTTGCTGTAATATCATGCATATTAATGAGTAGGCATAGCTTAATGTAAAAATCTTGAAATGCTCATATTTTTACAACCACATGTCTGTTTTTCATATTTTGTATAATTATGATGTTAGCTAGTCTGTATGTGTTCATTGTATAAAAATGTTGACCTTTGTGAATATGCATAGTGGGTGGGGTTTAATATAATTTTGCAAACAAAAAGCTTATTAACACAATACCTCAAAAACTATGAACTGGATTCACTTCATGTTTGGTACACAGATAGTTCATGGTCTGCAGATGTGCCGTAATGTTTTGGTAGGAATATCATGCACATTAAGAAATGGGCAGGACTAAAATATTTTTTTTCAAAAAGTGATAAATGAGCAAGTGTATGTCCGTTTTGCGTCATATTGGGCATGATGATATTGTTGGTTATTGTGTACATGCTTTTGTTATCAACAGGTGTCATTGATATGCATGGTAGGCGTGGCTTAATGTGAAATTGCTTATGGATGTAAACACCATATGTATCTCATGACAATATATCGGATTTGAGCCATATGTTGTACACAGATGTTTCTGTACATATGTTCTAATGTTGTGGTAGTGATGTCATGAATATTAATGAATAGGCGGGCTTACTGACAAACTTTCACTCTCTGCAATATCTATCTCCCTCCCAACACCAACATTCAACCAACCAGCCTTAACAACCTCATCTCTCAGCTTCCCACCCCCTTCATCCTTCTTGGTGACTTCAACGCTCACAACCCTCTGTGGGGCTCTAATACCACCACCCCTAGAGGCAAGTTCATCGAAAACGCTCTTCGTCAGCACAGCCTGTCCTAACTGAACACTAACTCCCGACCTACCTTCATCCTGCCACAGGCTCTCTCACCTGTATTGACCTGTCTATCTGTTCCCCTAACCTCCTCCCTGATTTTAGTTGGAGAGTCACTGCTGACCTCTGTGGTAGTGATCATTACCCTCTTCTTATACACTCTAATCTTCAAATCCCCACTGAGCACACCCCCAATTGGAACCTCGACAAGGCTGACTGGTCCCTTTTTGAAACCCTCTGTGACTCACACCTCTCCCCCCATCTTCTCGAGGATGAGGATCCCATGTCTAACTTCAGTAATATCCTTATCAAGATCGCCACCTGCTCAATTCCCAAAACCTCCAAACCCCCAAATCATCCCCCCAACCCCTGGTTCTCGGATGACTGCAAAACCGCCATCAAGAACAGGAAAAGAGCCCTCAGGAACTTTAAAACTAACCCGACCACCCATAACCTTAACCTCTTTCGCATCAGCCGTGCCAAGGCCAGACGCACTATCAAGGACAGTAAAACCAACACTTGGAACAACTTGATCTCTTCTCTCACCACCAACACCCCCACTAAGAAGATCTGGAGAATGGTTAACAGCTTCCACGGCAGAGTAGGCAAATCTTCCATCTCCCATCTCTCTTGGAATGGAGACCTTCTCACCGCAAAAAAGGACATCGTTGACCACCTCGCTGCTCTTTCAGCAACATCTCGTCCTCGACCAACTACTCCAATGCTTTCAAAATCAAAAAAGCTTGCGATGAAGCCCGGAGAATCACTTTTCCCTCTGACAACTCCGAAAGCTACAACACCCCTCTCACCCTTTCTGAATTAAACCAAGCCATCAACGACGCTGGCTGCACCTCCAAGGGCCCAGATAACATCCCCTATCAGTTTCTGAAACACCTCCCCATCAAGGCCACCACTACCCTACTCACCATCTTCAACCACATTTGGTCCTCACACTCCTTTCCCCTATCTGGAGGACAGCTATTGTCATCCCGTCCTTAAACCGGGAAGGATAGCACCGACCCACCAGCTACCGACCCATCGCCCTTACTTGCTGTCTCTGTAAAATTATGGAAAAGATCATTAATCAGAGACTTAACTGGTTCCTCGAGACCAACAGAATCCTCTCCTCACCAAAGCAGCTTCCAAAACGTCGCAATACCTAGACCAGTTAATTACGCTCGACACCGCTATCCGGGAATCCTTTGCAAAAAGGAACACCTCATTGCCATATTTTTTGACCTCGAAAGCTTTCGACACTACTTGGAAATACGGCATTACCGAAAACTTCACACCATTGGCCTCAGAGGCCACCTCCCCATCTTTATTCAAAACTTCCTCTCACCCAGGCAGTTCCAAGTTCGTATGGCCACACCCTCTCCAAGCCGTACCCCAAGAAGAGGCGTCCCCAAGGCAGCATCCTCTCTCCCACTCTCTTCAACCTGAGCATTAATGACATCGGGAATAACCTTGGCCCCAGCATCAAAGCGTACCCTCTCGTGGATGACTTCACCATCTTCTACTCCTCCCTAGCTTTCCTATTGTTGAAAATAGGCTCCAAACCAGCCTCAATCAGCTGCAAGTCTGGAGCAACAATAACGGTTTTAAATTCTCCAAAGACAAGACAGTCTGCATGCACTTTTGTCATTTCAACAACCTCCACCCCAACCCGAACTTTGTGCTCAATGGGAATCGCATCCCTAAAGTTGAAAACACAAAGTTCCTTGGTCTAACTCTAGACCCCAAGCTCACCTACAAGCCACATCACCAACCTGAAACTAAAATGCAATAGCTCCCTCAACATCCTCCGTCTGCTCTCCAACACTACTTGGGAGCGAACATATGCTCTCCTCAAAATTTTCAGGCTCACCATTCGTGCCAAGCTTGACTATGGCAATATTGTTTACTGTGTTGCTCACAACTCATACCTCAACCACATTAACACCATCCAAAATGAAGCCCTCAGGCTTTGTCTAGAGCCTACAGGACCTCCCCAATCACTAGCCTTCATGTTGAAGCCAACGAACCCCCCTTTCTACTTAGATGTAAAAAGCTTAGCCTCTCCTATGCTTTTAGAGTCCTCACCAACACCCAGAACCCTGTTTACAACCTCATTAGGCACCCCAATTTCTCCTCCCTCTTTGATAGGACTAAAACCCTATCGCCTCCCTTCAGCTTACGCATTAAATCAGACCTCTTTCAACTTGGCATCAACCCCGCCACTCTCGGCACCTACTCCTGGCCCACTTTTCCTCCTTGGGCCACCGCCCTTCCTTCTGTCCACCTAGACCTCTCCACTTAAAACAAAACTCAAACTCACCCCTAACCTCTTCATCAATCTCCACAACCAAATCAAAGACCAACTCTCAAATTACACCTCCATCTATACTGATGGCTCCAAGGAAGGCAACAAGACAGCTGCTGCTGCCATCATCAAGACATCACCCTCAGTAGCAGACTTCCTGACTACTCATCCATCTTTTCAGCCGAGGCTAAGGCCATTCTCCTCGCCCTCAACTTTATTGAGTACTCTCCTCTTAGTCACTTTGCCATTTTCTCTGACTCAAAGACTGTTCTTACTTCATTACTTAATCTTAAATGGGATAACCTCACCTGCCACCTCCTCTTGCGGAAACTCTTTTCTCCCACCCTCTGCAGGAAAAGTGTTCTTTTCTTCTGGATACCCAGCCATGTTGGCATCCCTGGCAATGACAGGGCTGATACAGCCGCTAAGCTTGCCCTTAACCTCCTCCCTTCCCCTTTTCCCAAAACCCTCTCTGACATCAAACCGCTTATTGCTTCTCTTGTTCGTGACCGCTGGCAAACCTTATGGAACTTCCAAATTGATAACAAACTCCATGTTATCCAGCCCACAATGCCGATCAAATCCACCATCAACAACCTTTCTTGTATCGACAACGTTCATATTACCCGTCTTAGAATTGGTCACACCCACCTCACTCACTCTCACCTCCTTATTGGTTCCCCCCAACCCCTCTGTAACAATTGCCACTGCATCCTCACAATCCAACACGTTCTCATTGCTTGCCCCCTGTACAACCTTCCCAGAGCTTCCCTCGCTCCCCACAACTCAATTGCTGAGTTCTTCCAGAAAAATCCTCCAGATAAAATAACCTCCTTCCTTCAGCATGCATCCCTCTACAACCATATTTAATTCTCCTCTTCCACCCCCTCTCTACTTTGTTTTTGTTTTACCCATGCACCTCCTCTCTCGATCACAGCTTTCTGGCTTTTGTTCTTGAATTTCTCTCATTTTCCCCCTGGTCTCTTTCCTTACTACCTCTAAAATGATCTGACCTCTCAGGCACAATTTGACCTTCGTTGTCGTGGTGCCGTTAAGACCTCATCAAACAAACAAACAAACTTACTGACAAATTCTTGAAGTAGGATAAGTGATAAACCGTTTTTGCATCATACTTGCTATGATAGTGTTGTTAATTATTGTGCACATGCTAATGTTGTCAACAGGTTCTATTTTATTGATCTGCATGGTGAGTATGAATAAATCTCATAGAACAAATATTTCATGGTATGCAGTGACATGACAGTTAATACAAAATTTGCAAATCAATCATGAAAAAAGCATGGAAACCACAAAACCTTTTGGTTCTGGTTAGTTCAACTAATGCAGAGTGATGGGTTGGGGTTATCAAATCGTACACTTCAATAGCAATGGCATATTAGTTACTATATAACACATATGCTAATCATTTGTGCATTATTTAAACTGGTGGTTTTTTAGGAAGGGCTTATTGTACTTAATTTAAAATGTATAAATTATACCTAACTTATTCATCATTTATGTAATGCAGTACAGTAACTAGCTATATGGAAAGTGGAGCATACTTTGCAGATGCGTGTCAGACCAAACCAGATGGGTATGCTACTGTGTTATTCCATTTGAGTGTGATTTATGTAGCCTGGTTAAGTCTGTGTTTTAAGTTTGAGTTGATCTACAGGTAAAATCATGAATTTAACATTTGGTAATAAATCAAATGGGCCCTGGATTGTATTAACAGAAAAGAATAGTGAAAAACACTCAAAAAGCTGTTTTTATGTAGAAGATAATGACGTCGTTTGTAGATGTTAGTCTGTAAAGCACATATTATTTTCTTTTATTAGAAAACAAACAAAGTCATAGCAATATTTCTCTCAAAATCTTGTTGTTAAAAAAAGCAATGAATATAGGTCTACTGTACTTTTATCCTTGCTTGTTTATTTATAAAAGAAATATTGGGTACTTTACAGTTCTTTCACTCTATGAATAGTGGGATGAATTGCAGTTGATGATCATTAATGTCAGTCTTCATATTATTTTTCTGCTTGGATTCAAATAAGATTGTCAAGTAAGGAAACTGGGAAATTTAGGAAGATATTTAAGGTTAGTTTGAACCCAGAGTGAGAGTGCAAATTTCCATGTATCAGTAGAATATTTAGCTACCTGTAGACGACCGCCATTTGAATTTGGGGTGTGGAAAAGTTCATTTAAAATTTAATCTTTTAAAGTGCACTGATTGTAAGGATCAGGGATGATTATGAATGTTGTGTGAAATTCTTCCAGTGTGCACCATCTTTTATGGGGGCTGAAGGAAAGGGGGGGGGCATGGGGATGATGAACTGAGTGAGTGTCATCTAACAAATGCTCTTTGGTGTCAAATTACAGTATTTTAGTTTTCATTCTGATATGCAGAAAGTCGATGAATGTTACAGCAATGCCAATGCTCTGTCATGTGAAGCATATATACCTTTGAATCCAATATACCTTCTCGAATCTGAATCAGCAAAGTCACATGACTGAAATTCATAATGGACCAATCATATACTGGGGGAATCTTATCGACCAATCAAAAACTGGGTAGGCTACACAATGTATGTACAGTATGGGACTAAGAGTAGGAAAGAAATTTGTTTAAAAAAAAACTCATGCATGTGTTATACATGAAGTTATACACACGTTTACTTGAGCTTACATTTATTTCCTTCTGGAAGTACTAAACGAATAACTTTTATTCATTGTCCCAAATTATTATGTAATCTTACAATTTGTATTTACTCCTTGTTTCTGTAGGTTTACAAACTTCTCTATGGCAGTCCTCCCAGAAACCAATCTGATCCATACCAGCCAGAAAATTTGACCGACTACCAAGACTACCTTCGTCGCCACTTTGGTAGTCTCAACAATGGTGCTCTCTATCGTCACAAATCTGATGGAAGTTTGTATAATGTTGATGGAATTTTAGACATCTTGACTGGGACGGAAGTGGATGACTCTAAGGGGGATCAAGGGGGCGATCCAAATGACAAACTAACATCGGAACGATTGGTGCAAAGCTTTGAGGTATGTTCCTTGTTGCTTATTAAATGCTAGTTCAAAAGGTATTCTTACATACAGCATTGTCACTTTAGTATTGCATGCATCTGTCTAATTTCAGTTGAATTTAATTCAATCAGATTGAATCGTTAGAAGGTCCAAAAGACTGAAAGGGCCCACTCCATACTTCCTCAGCTTCCTACATCTTAAAATGTTGCTCTATTGTTATGCACAATAGGAAAGTGTGTGGACCTCATAACCCACGAAACATTAATAACCATACAATTGTAAGATATTCCTACATGCATCTAAGCTTGATAACATTCAAGTTCAATTTAAAAGGGCCCAAAAAATAGCACTTTCAGCTTTGCTAAGGGCTCTACGCAGTACAATAGTGAGCCTTGTAAGCCATGAAAATGATAATGAGAAACTTGTTGCAACTGTCATGCAACTGTCTAATCTTAAATCTAATCTTCCTCTGAAAGAGTCCCAAAATACCTTCCAAAGAATTTTTAAGGCAAAATGACACGTTTATTGATTTCTTTCTTTCAATTTTTGATTGTTTTCATCTTAGCTTTGTATCTATTTTTATTTCTTTAATAATTTTTTTATATGAAAAACATGAACATGCAAAAATTCTGAACCAAAAGGCCTACCCTTAAAGTTCCTAGTATCCCCCATTGGGCATTCATTGTATGTACTGTGGTCAGGCATACATATCTTGTATGATACTGTATCTAGGACACTCTTACCTAAACACTGTTTCTCATAGCTACAAAATCTTTGATTGAAAATATCCAGGGTACAACTTTTGCCCTTTTGTAATTCTCTTGGAAATAAAAAAGCTTTTTATTACTGGAAAGAAAAAAACCTTTATTTTTCTGCCGAAAGGTTGTGGTTGAATTTGAGACTTTTTATCCCAAGAAACAACATTTTGGTTATGTGCACTTAAGGACTAATTGCCAGGTATATTTCAAATGCATTGTTAGCCATGTGTACCAGGTACTAATTTAGATGATCTGATATGTAGATTTCTTCAAAGGTAATTTTTGTACTTATTATAATTTTCTCTCGGTCTTTTGTGTGGGATTGGATAAAGAAAATGGTCTTAATTATAGATTTGATGTGGTTTCTTTCCAAAGTCTTAAGTGTTTAAAAGGGTTGATAATCATTACACTGGCAGTGTTATGTGATGTTAAAGAAATGCCAAAGTCTTTAGTGTATAAAATGAGTTGATAATCATTACAAGGCAGTATTATGTGATGTTAAAGAAATGCCAAAGTCTTAAGTGTATAAAATGGGTTGGTAATCATTACACTGGCAGTATTATGTGATGTTAAAGAAATGCCAAAGTCTTTAGTGTATAAAATGGGTTGATAATCATTACACTGGCAGTATTATGTGATCTTAAAGAAATGCCAAAGTCTTAAGTGTATAAAATGAGTTGATAATCATTACAAGGCAGTATTATGTGATGTTAAAGAAATGCCAAAGTCTTTAGTGTATAAAATGGGTTGGTAATCATTACACTGGCAGTATTATGTGATGTTAAAGAAATGCCAAAGTCTTAAGTGTATAAATGGGTTGATAATCATTACACTGGCAGTATTATGTGATGTTAAAGAAATGCCAAAGTCTTAAGTGTATAAAATGGGTTGGTAATCATTACACTGGCAGTATTATGTGATGTTAAAGAAATGCCAAAGTCTTTAGTGTATAAAATGGGTTGGTAATCATTACACTGGCAGTATTATGTGATGTTAAAGAAATGCCAAAGTCTTAAGTGTATGAAATGGGTTGGTAATCATTACACCGGCAGTATTATGTGATGTTAAAGAAATGCCAAAGTCTTAAGTGTATAAAATGGGTTGGTAATCATTACACTGGCAGTATTATGTGATGTTAAAGAAATGCCAAAGTCTTAAGTGTATAAAATGGGTTGGTAATCATTACACTGGCAGTATTATGTGATGTTAAAGAAATGCCAAAGTCTTAAGTGTATAAAATGAGTTGATAATCATTACACTGGCAGTATTATGTGATGTTAAAGAAAGGCTAAAGTTTTAAGTGTATAAAATGGGTTGGTAATCATTACACTGGCAGTATTATGTGATGTTAAAGAAATGCCAAAGTCTTTAGTGTATAAAATGGGTTGGTAATCATTACACCGGCAGTATTATGTGATGTTAAAGAAATGCCAAAGTCTTAATTGTATTAAATGGGTTGATAATCATTACACTGGCATTATTATGTGATGTTAAAGAAATGCTTATGTCTGTATTATCTTAGGCGGCCTATGTTTTGATGATGCATTTGTTATCATGATTGATCAGAATATTGCTCATTTGTGTAGAAATGGCTGGTGTAGTAAGACTACTCTCCCTACATAAAGTCTTAACTTTCTGATCACATTCGCCCCGTTCACAGCAATAGGTATTCGTTACGCTGTAATGATTCTCCCTTACTTTTTGTCCCCAGAACTAAGTGTAAAACATTAGGTGACCGTAGCCTTTATTATGCAGGTCCAGCCCTTTGGAATTCTATTCATTCAGTTAACAATCTTAAGTTTGTTAAAGTCTAAGTTAAAAACGTACTTTTTTCGTATTGCCTTTGTTTAGTTTTATCATATTGTGAAGCGCATTACAATGCTTGTAGATTTTGTGCTATGTAAGTGTATTATAATTGTTATTATTATTATTATTATTATTATTATTATTATTATTATTATTATTATTATTATTATTATTATTATTATTATTATTATTATTATTGTTATTATTATTATTATTATTATTATTATTATTATTATTATTATTATTATTATTTTATTATTAGTTTATTATTATTATTATTATTATTATTATTATTATTATTATTATTATTATTATTATTATTATTATTATTATTATTATTATTATTATTATTATTATAAATATTATTATTATTATTATTAATTTTATTATTATTATTATTATTATTATTATTATTATTATTATTATTATTATTATTATTATTATTATTATTATTATTATTATTATGGTGGTATTGTTAATATTGTTGTTGTTGTTGATGATGATGATGATGATGATGATGATGATGGTGGTTGTTGGTGGTGGTGGTTGTTATTATTGTTATCATCATTATCATTATCATTATCATTATCATTACTATTATTTCTTTATGTATTTTATTGTATATTTGGTGGAGATTTTGTGACTTACAAACATTTGGATATGTCCAATAAAACAGAATCTAGTCAAGTAATTACCACCTGCAGAAGGTTTGAATAAAAACTGTCCAAATTCATTAAAAAAAATAGATATATTAACAATATACAGTAGTTGAGAAAGTGTGGATGAGGATGCTATTGTTTGAGACTTTCCACACCAGTAAATTCTCTTCATGAGACTTATGAAATTTATC
This sequence comes from Chiridota heheva, assembly GCA_020152595.1. Lineage (NCBI taxonomy): Eukaryota > Metazoa > Echinodermata > Holothuroidea > Apodida > Chiridotidae > Chiridota > Chiridota heheva. The sequence continues at coordinate 1,021,924 of JAIGNY010001158.1, read as the reverse complement.
GGGATAAAATGGTGAAGTAGTTTTTGGTGAGCATGCGAAGTATAATGCGAAGCATAATGCGAAGCATAATGCGAAGCATAATGGGAAGCATAATGGGAAGCATAATGCAAAGCATAATGCGAAGCATAATGCGAGGCATAATGCGAAGCATAATGCGAGGCATAATGCGAAGCATAATGCGAATGTATGTAATGACAATTTCTTCCGTCCGGTCGGCCGTCCGGCCAGTTTTCGTGAGATATCCTCAGAAATGTTAGTTTTTTGAGAATTCCTCAGAAAATGTTAAAGTTTCTTCAGATATCCTTATGGAAGGTTAGATTTTCCTACAAAATGTTAAAGTTTTTTAGAGACACTTAAGACAGATTGAAGACTAGTTTCCCTAATAAGTCTTCAAAACATTTGATATTTCCTTAAAAGATCACTGTAAAATGATAAAATTTTCCAATATTCTTCAGAGATCCTCAAGTGTCTCTCGTAGCACTGGAGGTTCGAAATCCTTAAACTTCTTCAAAATATTTGTGCACCAACGTCTGCATCAGGCATGATTATCAAGCTCCTCCTTTTTTGTTGTGTTTATTTGCATAAAGTTGCTACAGTATATAAACTGACTAGACTTTTTTTTATTTAGTATGCTCAGTCAGGGAGTGTGATAGGATGTGACTGCATATGGACATAGGGAGGGATGGCATGTGGGACATGGATGGGGGCCATGAGGGACACAGAATATATTATATACCACGTGGTATACACCAAAGGCTGTATCTGGCATAATTATTTGACACTTGACTTTTTTTTCTTATTCAACAAGTCATTTGCATGTATGTTATTATATGAACTGACACTTTCATACATAGTATGCTCAATCAAGGACTGTGATAGCTAGTATGAGACTTCTTATGGCGCCTATGGGATGTCATGTGGAGGGATGCCATGTGGGACATGGGTTGGGATGCCATGTGAAACAGGGTGGAATGCCATGTGGGATATGGTGGGATGCCATGAGTAACACAGAGTGTAACATAGGTTGGGATGCCATGTGTGGTATAGGGTAGGAGGCTATGTGGGACATTGGGTGGGATGCCATGCCATATTTGTGTGTATGTGCAATGTGCTAGTCACTTCCCCAGCTGTTATTCATCAGAATTTGTGTTTAACCAATCAGAAAAGATGACTTTGTGTATAACCAATCAGAAACCATGACTTTGTGTTTAACCAATCAGAAACGATGACTTTGTGTTTAACCAATCAGAAAAGATGACTTTGTGTATAACCAATCAGAAACCATGACTTTGTGTTTAACCAATCAGAAACGATGACTTTGTGTTTAACCAATCAGAAACGATGACTTTGTGTTTAACCAATCAGAAACGATGACTTTGTGTTTAACCAATCAGAAACGATGACTTTGTGTTTAACCAATCAGAAACCATGACTTTTATTGTATATTACTGTTTCTGTTAGCTTGATATCTGGCCTTTAAATTTTGACCACCGAAGTAGTCGATTAAGAAATTTGGAACTTTGGTTGGCCATACCTGGAAATTACTTATAAAGATTTTACACTGATTCTCACACTGAGTCTAGAGTGTTACTTTAACTAGAATTGAAATTCATGGTTTTTTTTTATCAGAATGTGATATTTGTGATTCTATATGTGGAAAACTTGAAACTGAGGAGAAAAGCTGAAATCTTATCATGTTGTCAGTGACAGTCAGTCTGTACCTAATTTCAAAGTACTTTGAGCTTTGAGGTTTCTTCTGTAGTGAAGTTTGTAAAGGAATATGACAGAAGGTACCATCCTAGACATTTGTCATTTATTTCAGATTTTCTTTTGTCATGTGGGACATGGGATGCCATGTGGACTTTAGTGTGAGATACCATTGTTATAATTGGCCGTATTATATGATATGGATGTCAATTGTATTAGCATGCAAACCATGATGGTATTTAACCATTCTTAGTTTAAATAAGTTATGCAGCATTTTCTGTGCCCCTTGGGAGTTGAATATAATTTCTATGCAAATCACAGAAAGGCCCTTATTAGGCTTAAAAAGTTGTTTCTCGCCACCCTTAACTAGCTGAAAAATAGGGGCGGCGTTTAAAAAAAAAAATTTTTTTGTTTCTTCATTTTTTTTTACGCTGCATAAAAATGGCATGGCGACCACTTTTGTGCTGCTATATTACATATTAATACCCTACATTTAGGAAAGCATTTTGGCGAACATGAGCCACGTGATACAATTTGTTTGATGAAGTGATTGCTCTGTCCCCCGCGCTGCTCATTGTGTATTTTCAATACGTGGCCGGCTTTTGATCAGATTTCAATCGAAGAGAAAATACTTAAGTCATCAATGTGATTACAGTCTTTAAAGACCAGAAAAAGCAGCGTTCTTGTGTCGAGTGATTGCTATTAACTTCTTCAATTGCTTGTTGGTGAAGATAGTATCTTTACGAAAGTCCAAATTGGGGAAGAAAAATTCTGCCCCCCCCACCCCCCATCCCTCCACGACCTTTTTTTGGGGGGGGAGGGCTTATAATAATTGTTGCAGTGGCATTTGTGTGTTGGGATACATGAAACTTTCATTCCCTAGTTCATTATTTTCTAAATGCTAATGACTTTTAAAGAACCATGTGTTATATTATTGATCCACTGGGGTATGGGAGGGGATGAATATAGAGGACAAGGTTTTTGATTATGCTCCCAACTATTTCCTTCTAAACAAACTCATATACAGCAATTTGGACACTGAACTGTTCTACAGCCTTTTCTTTATGTCTGTAAGGTCAAAAGAGAAAAAAAAAACAGCAAAATTCACCCTGAGATTGTACTGTTTTGCTACAACAGCTGTAATTCTCAGATTGACAGAAAATACATCCCACATTCTACCCCCTTTTTCCACATAGTGCTTTGCCTGAGAGTATAAGATGGACATATATTACTAAAACATATATCACTTGGACATATATAACTTGGACATGTATTACTTGGACATATTACTTGGACATATATTACTTGGACATATATTACTTGCACACATATTACTTGGACATATATTACTTGGACATATATTACTTGGACATATATTACTTGGACATATATTACTTGGACATATATTACTTGGACATATATTACTTGGATATATGTTACTTGATTTACAGAATGCTTGCTATAACTGGACCAAATGCTGTAGATGATTTTTATTAAACGTTTTACAGCACAGCTAGGCCTTTTCTTTTTTTTTCTTCCACCTTGTTGAACACCAGTAGATTGTACAATTTTAGGGAAAGACTCTCTGACACTATTGACTTGCTACATGTAGGAATATGTAGGCCAAATCTACCCTGGAGTTGGCGTTCTAAAATGGCAACTGCCTGATGGATTGTAAAGGAGTATTCCCATGATTTTCATGCATACAATAAAGGACTAATAAAGACACAGATTAGTGGAAAAACCATGCTGACATCTTTTTCTGTGTAGAAGTTTTACATTCCAAAGATACCACACCTGTGTTGAAAAGTGATCTGTGTAGTATACTGTGTGATGCAATACCAGCAGATCCAAGTCAACTTTGTTTATGTATTTCTATAAAAAAAAAATGAAAGATTATGTTTCCTTTATTTAGAGTCACATATTCTTGTTAAGTGCATGCATACCCCCAATAATTTACACTTGTGAAATCTTTAAAGTGTTGTTACTCCAAAACGGAATATATCAACACTCGGCCAACATGGTTCTACACCATGTTTTTCTTCAAACCTCCTTTATTATTTATATTATGAAAGTTCATGGAAATATAATTCCTTTAAGCCATGGAGTTAAACACATTTACTTTGCTTTGTTGCAACATAAAACAGGGATTTCTTATTCATTTAATTTTGATGTTAAATAGTATAAGATGGCCTTATGGTTGGATCCAGGATGCAGAAATTTTTCCTTGTAAGTACTATCTGGCTCAGTGCCACAGCTATATCATGGATGGAATCTTGGTATGTGAGTGGGCATCCCAAGACATGGTTTGGCAGCTCTTCTGCTCTTTGTTTCTACCTTGGAGGCATAACCCCTCCATTTTTGTACTTATCAAGGACCTAGACAGAAATTAATGAAAGGGGGGGAACTTTTTGGGAGGGAGGGAGGGGGGAGTTGAGAAACTCTTAAAAAAATGTTAAAGTGCAGATCCTATATTACTGAGGGGAGGGGGAGGAAGAGGTTCCCCACTCCCAACTAGTTACATCCTGAACCATCTGTATGTCACCTGTTGTTGTTATTCTGTCTTGTTTTTTCAGTCTTAATTAAATGACCATCTTGAGGAAGGATATGTCAATTTCCTCTTAAAATTACAGAAAAATCATTAAAACCAAAAAATAAAAACATCAAAATGTGTTTAACAATTAGTGTCTTAAATTTCAGGCTTCCTGTAATTTGTTTAAGGATTTCTAATATGTTCCCTTGTATAGTTGCTTTTATTTTGTATTTTAACTTTTTCTGCTGGCTTGGCAACAATATCTGCTCTGCACTATAATCATTTAGTACTTTGTTGCAAGCCAGATACTTTCTACACCATTGATTTCTCTTCATAAGACTTATGGAATTTATCAGGATAAGGTAGTAAAGTAGTTTTTCACCATTTTGTTCCATTTAAAGAGAAATCTCGTCTCAGTAAATTTGGTAAAATTGTAATGTCCATATCTTTTATGTCACATCAGGGGCGTACATGTAACGAAGAAATTTTAATCTTTCAAGGGGGAGGCATCAATATTTTCCTGCAAAATCTTTTATGGGATCTAGGGGGAACCGCTTTAGGGCCCCTAGTGGGGTCCAGTTGTGAAGCCCCTGTAGGGGTCCAAGGGGCTTTGAATCTCTGCGATTTTAGGCATTTTATGGCTGATATTTTATCTTAGATCAACATAAAATTTACTTGGTAATATCACCCCAAAACAGCATGGAAACTTAACTATTTACGCCCCTATACGTTTTTATTTCATGGGGACTTTTTGTTTTAAAATTGAAGCACCGGCATTCATTTACTGTAGGTACCATTTGTTATGAACTACAGAAACATTTTTAATTGTTTTTCTCAACACTATTGACCCACAAATATAATGCTTCTTATTACCATGGGTTATCTCTACAATCTTGTTGACTTTATCTTGTACCAGTCAGCTTGTTCAAGGATTAGTTCAGTGGTCAAGCATGTTTATCTTATATAAAGAGGACTTCAAAAGAAACAAAATGGTAAAGAAAGTATCAAAACTCTTATTCCGTTAAGGAGATATTTAAGTTTAAAGTTTGGTATCGTTTGTGTAGAAACTACTGAAATCAGACTAGTTGTGATGTCATAGCCGCAGATTCCTTAAAGTCTTTATGTATTCTGTCATAATTTTGTCCTGCGAATTTGTGGCTTAAAAACCATGGGATATGTCAAAAAGTAGTAAAACAATCTAGGAAGGGTATTTTAATATACTACCTGAAGAAAGTTTGAGGAAAATAATTTAAAAAGTGAAAAAATAAAGTAAACTTTCTATAAAATACATAAAAGACTTCGAGGAATCTGAGGCTGTGACTTCACAACTAGTCTGATTTTAGTTGTTTCTACAGAAATGATATCAAACTTTAAACTTGAATATCTCTTCAACAAAATAAGATTTTGCAATGCTTTCTTTACAATTCTGTTTCTTTTGAAGTTCTCTTTCATATAAGATGGACATGCTTGACCACTTAACTAATCCTTTAACAATTGATGATAGAAGCCATTGGTGTTGAAACTCTTAATTAAATAATAGCAACACCTCATTCCCGAAATTCATAATAGATCACCATTCGAGTTAAGTAACTTGCCTTTATGTCTGATGATTAAATATTCATGTCTGTATGTTTAACATGCATCATTCAACTTGTTAGTAAGTTGCACCAGGGATCTGTTATCCCTGGTTGCACAAACTATTTTGCATAAAAACCTGGACACTTGTGAATAATTCCATAAAATTGAAATAGATGACAACATCAACAAGATCTATAATGGTAGCTAGGCTCATGTGCCCCTATCTGAGCCTGATTTACTATGGAGCACTGCAGGGTGCAACTGCCCCGTGTCACAAAAAATCGAGCATAATTTTGAGCATAATTTTCTCAAATTAGGCCAAGGAAATTGCTTAGCCTGTGGTCCTTGAAAAGTTAAAATTCAATCTTAAATTGATGAAAGCCTCAAACAAACAGGTCCCTTCAAATGTGTAGGTACTATTTACAAAAATCAGCAATCTTTAAAGTATAAGTTTTTGGCGATGGAGGGTAAAAAAAAAAAAAAAAAAATCATAATTTTCCATTTCAAATTTAGTATCAAATTAAAGAAAGGACCCCACACTTAGATATAAGAGACCCCATCTCTAGCTTTGCCATAGGGCCACCATCAACCCATAATCATATATTCTACAGCTTATTTTCAACGTTATGCAAGAGAGTGTATCTTGAATAGACTTTTACAAAACTGACAACTTTACTTAAAAATAATTCTTCATATATATAAAAGACGACTGATGCAGCTGCGGCTGCCACAAACAGATTAACTGAGGCATTGACAGTTTCAAATGGTATATGCACTCCTTTTGAGAATAGATCCTTATGATATTTCACATTATGGATTTTCTGAAAGTTATTATCAAATTGTCGGTTACACAGTCCACATTGTAACTTAGTTCTGACAGGTTTTTTTGTGTTTTTTCTCCATCCTGACCGTGACAAAACTTGCTCTCTCGTAATTGTTACACCAGGATAATTATGATTTTTCCATTCGAATAAACAAAATTTATTTAATTGATGAAAAGTGGGACTCTGAGATCATCTACCTGCAAACTTTCTGCAGCCACAAGTTACCATGGTTATAAGGGACGAGGGTGTTGTCTGATCTCTTATCAGTCGCCTCATTGGTTCAAACAAGTTTCAACTGTGTTTCATTCAATTCAATAAGTTGAAAACAAGATCTGCAGACAAGGAGTTAGATAATGCATGGGGTTAGATGTATGTTTAATCATGCATGTGAATAATTTTGTTTTTTGTAAATTAAGAAAGAAATTTAAATGCGCATTGATTAGCAATGAACCTAAGTTAATGAAGTTTTGTTTTTAAGGTTATAAATAAAATTTCCCTGACATAACAATTTTTTTGGCATGGCTTTCATTTTGGATTGTTCATCTCGGTAGGAAAGATCAGTGAAAATTTCCCGACAAAGTCACAATTTTCCCGACAGAAATTGCGGTTAGAGGGTGTGACATTACCACCCCCACCCCTTCAGTCGCTACGCCCCTGCGTCATATTTGTTTGTGAAACGTTTCTAGTTAAGTATGTACTGTAAGCATTGTGTGTATGTACAATGTGCTAGCCACTTTCCCGTCTGTTATTGATCGGTATTTGTGTATAAGAGGTATTATCCCAAATAACAGATCCCTGGCATAGCTGATCAGAAACGATGACTTTTATTGTGTATTGCTGTCCCTGTTAACTTGATATCTGGTCTTTAGATTTTGACCACTGAACTAATTGGTTAAGACATTTAGAACTTTGGTTGGCCATTCCTGGAAATTACTTATAAAGATTTTACACTGATCCTCACACTTTAATCTTTTAATCTTTATTTATTTTCAGTATAAATTATGTACAATTTATTAATAGGAAAATACAATGATACAATAATATACAATACAAAATGTTAATAATAATAATAATAATAATAATAATAATAATTAAAGTAGTAAATGAAAGAGAAATAATGTAAAAATGAGACTATAACTAAAACGGTTAAAAATATGAAAATGAATACAAAATGATAAGTTCAAAAGGGTTATAATAAGGGCTCTAAAATACCAAAATAAATAAAAATTGCAGCTTTATATACAAATGAAAATTTTAAAACTGTTGTTCTAAAACTTGGGATGGTGGCTGGGTTTCTCAGATTATAATTTGTTTTATTGCACATGGATGTTATTTTTAGATTTAATGGGTGGTCTTTTGTTGAAACTATGTTTTGGGCAAGATTGTCAAATTCTTTCTTTGCCGCATCGTTTACTTTATTTATAAGTAAATCACGGTCTAAACAAAATATATTGGCACAATATCTCAAGAAACTTTTAATTCTATTTTTAACTTTTACTTTTAAAAAATGGTACCAAACTGGGACTGCATAATTGATATGAGGCAAGATGGAGGCTGTAAATATCTTCATCTTAGTTTCAGGAGGGAAATAAGAAATGATATAGGTTAATGTAGAGACAATATGATACACTTTGACAACATCTTCGAAATATGTCTGATGTTTAGAGTGTTTTTCAACTAGATTTGAAATTCATGGCTTTTTTTATTTATCAGAATGTGATATTTGTGATTCTATATTTGGAAAACTTGAACCTGAAACAGGAGAAATGCTGAAATCTTATCATGTTGTCAGTGACAGTCAGTCTGTACCTAATTTCAAATTCTTGAGGTTTGTTTTGAATTAAAGTTTGTAAAGGAAAAGGACAGAAGGTACCAGCCCAGACATTTGTCATTTATTTCAGTTTTCCATTTGTTGGGTTTTACATAAAAAAGAGATCTCATATGATTTGGTTGTCAATCAAGATATATCTTGTGACCTTGGGTCAGCTAGGGCTCCAAATTACACTTTATGTATTGGGAGATGCTTTCTCAATGGATGGGTTGTCACCTGTAGTCATATGTTGGTTCACCTGTGCTTTTAAGGGTTTGTAGTTACTCTCTGGAGGTAGAGTTATCTTCAACAAATTCATACTTACTGATATAATTATCATGATAGGACTCCTATGTAATGTTGATTTTGTCCATCCGGCCGTCCACAGTTTTGCTTGAGAATTCCTCAAAAATGTTATTTTAGAGACTCTAAAGACAGATTAAAGATTTGTTTCCTTAAAAAGTCTACAAAACATTTGATATTTCTTTAGAAGATAACTGTAAAATGATATAAATTTCCAATATTCTTCAGAGATCCTCAAGCGTCTCTCGTAACACTTGGAGGTTTAAAACCCTTAAACGTCTTCAAAATATTTGTGCACCAACGTCTGCATCAGGCATGATTGTTAAACTCCTCCTTTTTTGTTGTGTTTATTTGCATAAAGTTGCTACAGTATATGAACTGACCAGATGTTTTCTACTAAGTATGCTCAGTCAGGGAGTGTGACAGGATGCAAATGCATATGGACATAGGGAGGGATGCCATGTGGGACATCGATGGGGGCCATGAGGGACATATAATATAATATATACCATGTGGTATACACCAAGGGCTATATCAGGCATGATTATTTGCCTCTGTTTTTTTCTCTTCTTATTCAACAAGCATTTGCATATTATTTATACTTTCATACATATATGTATGAAATTTAGTGTTCTCAATCAGGGACTGTGATAGCTAGGACAAGACTTCTTATGGAACCTATGGGATCTTATGTGGGACATAGGGTGGGATGCCATGTGGGACATGGGTAGGATGCCATGTGGAACAGGGTGGGATGCAATGTAGGATATATGGTGGAATGCCATGCGGGACATGGGGTGGGATGCTATGTGGCACATGGGGTGGGATGCCATGTGAAACATTGAGTGGGATGCCATGAGTAACACACGAGTGTATCATAGGTTGGGACATAGGGTAGGAGGACACGGGATGTGATGCCATGTTGGACTTAGTGTGAGATGCCATTTTTATAATTGGCTGGGTTACATATGATATGGTTGTCAATTTGCTTTTGCATGGGCATGTGAACCATTAAGGTATATACCGTTCTAGTTTAAATCAGTTATGCAGCATTTTCTGTGTCCCTTGGGAGTTAGATATATTTCCTATATAAGTCACATTTAAGGCCCTTATCAGGCTTAAACAAAAAAAGAAACTTGTTTCTCCGCCACCCTTAACTTATGAAAAATAAAAGTAAAAGTATTTTTTAAATTGAATTTTCAATTTTTTAAAGCTTTATAAAAATGGCATGGCGACCACTTTTGCGTTGCTATATTACATATTAATACCCTACACTTAGGAAACTGTTTTGGCGAACATGAGCCACGTGATACAATTTGTTTGATGAAGTGATTGCTCTGTCCCCAGCGCTGCTCATTGTGTATTTTCAATACGTTGCCGGCTTTGATCAGATTTCAATCGAAGAGAAATATGTCCGCCATCAGTGTGACTACAGTCTTTAAAGACCAGAAAAAGCAGCGTTCTTGTGTCGAGCGATTGCTATCAACTTTTTCATCTGTTTGTTGGTGAATACGGTATCTTTACAAAAGTCCAAATTGGAGAAGAAAAAAATTATAAACCATACTTGGGTGAAAATTATATTTTGGGTATTTTCAATAGAAAAGTGTATTTTTTGACCTCTGGTGCTGAGAGACTTGAGAATGGTTGAAATGAGTTTTTTAGATATAGGCAACTGAGAAGCTTTTTGGAACAGAGGTCCCTTGGTTGGTTTTCTTTTTGTCAATTATAAGAAATTGATGGAATATTTGTTGATAAGACTTGATGAAATTGAAATAAACTTAGGACTGTAATTTTTAATAGTGTAATTTTGACTGTAGAGCACCTTCATGTATAAGTATAAGAAAGGCTTAAAAAGACAATCAAAAGTAGATTGGTGCTCCGATATTTTCTTCAGTTACCTGTTTTTATGAAATTCTTATTTGTATACCATAGCTTTATTGAACATAAAACAGCACTATAGGTAATGCCATTGGTTTAGAGTGGGCAAGGGTTACCAGTTATTTGTGGTTTCATATGCAACATATAATACTTGTGGAATTTGTTTCTTTTTGTGGCAAATTTGGGACTGTTCCAGAAAGAGCTTAATCATGTAATTATCTCCGACTGGATGCACATCAGTACAACAGTTCCATCTTAGAGTGCTTGCTTTATAAACATTCCATACATGACAGCATATTCTCAAATAATTTATTTTGAATTCAAAGGATGAAAATTACTGCATGATATGCCAACCATGATTTATTTTCAAGTTACTAATGATGTTATTTGCAATGAAATGACATAAAAGTGTAACATGTATAGAATATGTTCCATTCTTTGAATATTTGATGAGCTTGAAATGTAATAGGTTTGGACCCTGGATAAAAAGTACATTTAATGTTGCAAATGGAAATATTTTGTAGGTTTTGTCGGCCAGAAATAGAACTGAAGCTGAAGCAACTGATGAGTGTGGTGACTTGATTACATTGAGTGTGGTGATTTTATACATTAAGATTTGAGCATATATGTTCCTGGATTCCCTAACGGGAGTGTGCTCCCTTGTAAACATTTGAACTCACATTGTAATAGTTTGCTGTATCAGTTGCACAAGCTCACATTTACCAGCTAGGACCCTCAATACAGGCTTGAGGGGCCAGGACCATTCTTGGTAATTGACCTTTGGACAAAATTGTTACTAGCCTCCCCCCTCCCTCACCTCCACCCTCTGTAACAATTTTAACCTGCATTGTAAGTTTGCTGTATCAGTTGCACAAATACTAGCTAGGACCCTCAATACAAGTTTGAGGGGCCAGGACTATTCTAGGCAATTGACCTTTGGACAAAAATATTACCGAGTCCCCCCCCTCCCTCCCACACACCTCCACCCCTGTAACAATTTTAACTTGCATTGTAAGTTTACTGTATCAGTTGCACAAGCTCTCCTTTACTAGCTAGGACCCTCAATACAGGTTTAAGGGGCCAGGACTATTATTAGCAATTGACATTTGGACAAAATGATTACCAAATCCCCCTCATCTCTCTACCCCCTGTAGCAATTTGAACCTGCATTGTAAGTTTGCTCTATCAGTTGCACAACATCACCTTTATCAGGGCCCTCTACACAGTTTTGCTATTGGGGGCAAGGACCAATGGGGCAATATTCAGGTCATTTAAGATCTTAGTGCCCATCTAGAAATGCAGGCTTGCCAAATTAAGGCAATTGTAGTTTTTACATGTTCAGAATCATTCAAAATTAACATTGATTTGCAACAAGCAACCCACTTTTTGGCTGAACTTTCTGTAGTTGTATGAAATTTGATGGGATACATAATTGATGTCATGTATTATCATTGCTTTCTTGGGGCATACATAATTCTTAGTGTTATTTACCTCATGGACTAAATATGCTCTAGCAGCAGATGCTGTTCACATAATCTTTTATCAATTTATCATTTTTGGTTCGATGCTAATAACATAAGGAACCTATGCAGTCATGCTAGCGTGTGTGTGTGTATATGTATGTGTATGTATGTGTATATGTGTGTGTGCTTATGTGTGTATGTATGCATGTGTGTATGTATGTCTGTGTGTATGTATGTGTGTATAACAGCTTCTATTTTCAAAATAGATTTCTGTTGTCAAAATGGACTTTGAAAAACCCTTCAAATTACCATTATACTCCTTTTTCGGTACTTAAACAAATTCTGTACCAAAATAGCTAACAAAATTCTTGTTTGCTATTCTGGTACATAGTTTATAAACTAACAAAAAAAGGAGTAAAATGGTTATGAGAAGGCTTTTATTTGAGTCCATTTTGACAATAGAAATCCATTTTGAAAATAGAAGCTGTTGACTATGTATGTATATATGTATGTATGTATGTAAGTATGTATGAATGTGTGACAGCAAGCTCGTAAGCATGATATCTCAAGAACGATACACCGGGAGTATGTTATATGTGGCACACAGATAGCATATGGTCCATAGATGTGCTCTATTGGTTTTGGTGGTGATGTCATGTATATTAATGAGTAGAGGGGGCTTGTTGTAAAAATCTTAAAATGCTTATATTTTAACAATCACATGTCTGTTTGTTTCATATGTACTAGAATTATGATGTTAGCTAGTTTGTATGTGCTCATTTTATAAAAACATTAAATATCATTAATATGCCTAGTGGGCGGGGCTTAATATGATTTTGTGAAAAGAGCTTGTAAACATGATATCTGAAGAATTCATATCATGTCAAATATTTCATGATATGCAATGACATAACAGTTAATACAAAATCAACAGCATAAAAAAAAAGCATCGAAACTACAAAAACCTTTTGGTTTGAGATTTTAATATAAAAATAGGTACTATAGGATGCTTGTTCACACATGCAACTTCCTCGATAATATCTCACTTCTGACTATGACGTATATGCAAATGGAAAAATGAATCAATATTACATTATGGTGAGAGTGTTGAAAGGTTTTTAGACATTTAAAGGAATTTTTATACGATATATTAACGAAACAATTTGATGTAAAATCATGTTGATATCTTTTTCCGTTTAGTTATTACATTTCAAAGATTACGCCGGTACATGTGTTTTAAAAAGTGACCCCACTGTGTAAAATGTGATGTCATAAAGGCAGATCCAAGAATAACAAGTACAATTTACTGGCCATTTTCATACAATAATGTCAAATTTACATATTTGCTGAATTGTTTGGCCTGAAATTTTAAAAAGCTGTTGGAATGATCAATTTTCAACTGCTTGTTCGGGATTTGTTGTTGCTACTTTTATGATATTAAGTTAATGTTGAACAATATAAGTTGTGTTACTTCTACAGTAGATGTTACTTGTATAATGTTGAATAATCTAACTTGTGTTACATTTACAGTAGATGCTACTTGTATAATGTTGAATAATCTAGCTTGTGTTACATCCACAGTAGATGCTACTTGTATAATGTTGAACAATCTTACTTGTGTTACATCTACAGTAGATGTCACTTGTATAATGTTGAACAATCTTACTTGTGTTACTTCTACAGTAGATGATACTTGTATAATGTTGAATAATCTAAGTTGTGTTACATCTACAGTAGATCTTACCTGTATAATGTTGAACAATCTTACTTGTGTTACATCTACAGTAGATGCTACTTGTATAATGTTGAACAATCTTAAATTGTTTACATCTACAGTAGATGTCACTTGTATAATGTTGAACAATCCAACTTGTGTTACATCTACAGTAGATGGTACTTGTATAATGTTGAACAATCTAACTTGTGTTACATCTACAGTAGATGTTACTTGTATAATGTTGAACAATCTTACTTGTGTTACATCTACAGTAGATGTTACTTGTATAATGTTGAACAATCTTACTTGTGTTACTTCTACAGTAGATGATACTTGTATAATGTTGAATAATCTAAGTTGTGTTACATCTACAGTAGATCTTACCTGTATAATGTTGAACAATCTAACTTGTGTTACATCTACAGTAGATGTTACTTGTATAATGTTGAACAATCTTACTTGTGTTACTTCTACAGTAGATGCTACTTGTATGATGTTGAATAATCTAACTTGTGTTACATCTACAGTAGATGTTACCCGTTTGATGTTGAACAATCTTACTTGTGTTACTTCCACAGTAGATGTTACTTGTATAATGTTGAACAATCTAACTTGTGTTACATCTACAGTAGATGTTACTTGTATAATGTTGAATAATCTAACTTGTGTTACATCTACAGTAGATGCTACTTGTATAATGTTGAATAATCTAACTTGTGTTACATCTACAGTAGATGTTACTTGTATAATGTTGAACAATCTAACTTGTGTTACATCTACAGTAGATGTTACTTGTATAATGTTGAACAATCTTCCAATATCTGAATATTTTTTATGACACTTTTATTAAATTGTAATAAACATGCTACAAGGTCGGTGTTAGTGACCATAGATAATTAAATCAACATGGATGTACAAGATGATAATGAGGAGAATACATGTTGAAAGGTAAAAGGATAAATACATTTTTCGCCAACCACATTATATGTTTGCTTTTTTTGTTTCTCAAATTTTCATGTTCTAACGTTTAAAAAAGAAATTAATAAAATTTAAAAATAATGAATGACAAAATTAAAAAAAAGTTGCAAAAATTGGATAGGTAATCTACTGGCATTTCACTGATATAGATAATCCTGCCGATCAGCCATAATCTGCCGGATATGATTGGCAAACTGATTATCGTTGGAAGACTAATCAAGCAAGACATGTTTCCTTTTCATTGTTTTTAGGATTCATTGTTCAGCCCAGTGTCTCTCCAGGACATCTTGTGTGATGAAAGCACTGTGCACGATGTGTACGACACCGACTCTGACAATGAGACATCTTGGAATAGCTCAGTAAGACATTTTTTATATTTTTTGGCTGTAAGAATGATACATAATATTTTTAAGTGTGCATGAAGATCACTAAAATATTCTGATCCTAATTGGAATATTATTTTACTACAGAGGCAATCTCTTTTTCATTTCAAAATATGTCTTGTGATGTCAGAATGTGTTCAGAAATATGATGTTATGATTAATTGGTTGTGGAAGCAATCATTTTTGATCAGCACAGCAGGGTTGAAAATAAGACCATGGTACCAATGGTCCCTAAAAAAAGTTTCAGCTCTTTGGAAAGAAAAGGAGGAGAAAGAAAAGGTGTAAAAGAAAGAAAGAAACAAATGAGAAAAAAAAAAGAAAACAGAAATGCAATTGTGTTTGACATAATTGCTGAAATTCCTTTCTAGACTTTTTTGGCCCTAGAAAGTATAATAATTGTTCCACCTCTGCAGTATGGTCCCTGGCCCACAATGTTCCACCTCTGCAGTATGAGCCCTGACCCATAATGTTCCACCTCTGCAGTATGAGCCCTGACCCATAATGTTTCACCTCTGCAGTATGGGCCCTGGCCCATAACTATGCAATAGAGTGATGAGCTCTGCACAGCAATATCAACTGTAGCAAAAAAAGACTTTAATGTTTTAGTGAATTATTTTGTTGTTGTGTATTCCTACAATTTTCAGCGTAAGAGAAAAAAAGGGGTTTCTGTGATTTTGTAAGGTATGCATTATGCTCGCAGACCATGTCATGGCACATTCGACTTACCAATAAACAGCTCATGTAGGAATTATGTCTGTAAGTTGCCTCAGACCCTATCTACTTGAGTTTGGTAACTTGTTTTTGAAGGCAGGAAGTAGGGGGCATTTAGAACAACTTTAGTATGGATAGTGTATCTGATCTGCATGTACATGTAGTGCAGGTTAAGTTGGTCATGTAGTGATTTATGGGGACTGTACAAGTAATATAATCTTTCACACTCAGCTGTATTAACCTAGTAAACAAAAAGTTTTGAATATACTTATTATGACATTTGCATAAACATTGTGAATGAATATTCATTAGATATCGTTACTGTTACATACTTAAATGAAATTTGAAATCTGAATATGATTATCATGGTATTTGCATAAACATTGTGAATGAATATTCATTAGATATCTTCACAGTTACATACCTTAATGACCCCTGAAATCTGAATATGATTATTATGGTATTTGCATAAATGTTTGAATGAATATTCATGATATTTCCTCACTGTTACAATCAACAGAGATCATTTGCTGACAGTATTTGCAACCGTGAAGGTTCAGATGACGTTTTCAAGAGTTTGTCGAGAGAACTACATGAACAGATTGATACGGAGAAAGTCATTTCTGCGGTGAGTACATTGCCCATTAATTTAGAGATACATGGATTCAAAAATATGGTGGCATCACAGTCTTTGCCAATTTTTAAAATGATGCACTGGAGGCAAACTTCTAAATGTTGGAGCTGTTCATTATGCCTTAAGCTTTATGTCTTTAGAATAAGTCTTGCATTTTCCAAATTTGCAGTCTAAGTTTCATATGAATGATGAAATTTCACATCTTCTAAAATCCCTGCAGGCCTGTGTTAAGAGCAATAACTGTGGATTCAATCAATCTTGTGTGTGCGAAAAGAGTTTCTTTAATCAACTTCAGATTCGCTATGGGAAATAATTTTTAATTTAAACACTACAGAAGTTTACATCCTTCAGTTTGGTTTTAATTTTAGTTTTAATCTATCTGCTTGTAATGCTTTGCAGCAAAATCTTCCAACCACAGTTCTTGCAGGACAAAAGCCACAGACATATAGGAGTTTATTTGTGACTGAAACTCACTCAAACATGAATTTCTTGTTCTTATTTCATTAAATGGTTTTGAGTGTGCATTACATAAAGGACAACTCACAGTACTTAAGCGTTTTTATTATCATTTATATCCACTTGATACAATACTGTTTTCAATTTTCAAGCAGGTATAATTTGAGATGTAATTTTCCTTCAGAACTTTATATATATATATATATGTATATATATCTATATATATATCTATATATCTATATATATATATCTATATATCTATATATCTATATATATATATTTATATATATATATATCTATATATCCATATCTCTCTCTCTCTCTCTCTCTCTCTCTCTCTCTCTCTCTCTATATATATATATATATATATATATATATATATATATATATATATATATATATATATATATATATATATATATATATATATATATATATATATATATATATATATATATATTCAATATATTTTTAAAAAAGTTATCTATATTATTATTTTTAAAGTCTCCAGGTTTTAGGTCATTTTCCTCCTACACAACCTTGTGCTCAATTTGGACATAAATTCTTATAAATTCAAGCAAGTTTTTTTGCTTGGAAATAAAGATAAATCAAAGACACACCTATACTTCTTACTCACTTATAGTCATTTTTTCTTTAAGGTTTATGGATAGGTAGAAAATGGGGTTTTTTTTATTTGTGGAAAAAAGGAGACTGAATTACTACTATTCAACTTAACTGTCGAGTGGCGAATGGATATTGCCAGAAGTAATGAAGCTTTGTAGTATACAAATAAAACAGATGTTTTTTTTTTTCTATTTGTGGAAAAAAGGAGACTGAATTACTATTCAATTAAGCTGTCGAGTGGGCATCTGGATATTGCCAGAAGTAATAAAGCTTTGTAGTATACAAATAAAACATGAATTCTCATACTAATATAGAGAAATCTTTCAATACCTGCATTACAATTTTACATAAAAAATGTTTATATGGAGACCTGTAAATTCAACTTTGCTCAAATTTTAAGGTTCGGGAGAACTGTGTTACCAATATAGCTTGTGATGCTGCTATATTGAAAATGGCATTTTGTGCCAAGATTTGGAATATTAGAATAACATTGTGTTTGTTTGTTTGTTTCATAATTGCTTCCACAGCTCAACATCACAAATGAGGAACTTGAGAGAAACAGAAAGTTGGCTCAGTCCCTCCTGGAAGAGGTAAGACATTGGAGATGTTTGGTAGCTTTAGATTTAAAGCTTTCTCTCAATACTTCATTTGAATCCTTTTCTGCATCATGGAGGCTCATAAGACTGGTGCTTAAGTGAGCTCTCGGTTGAATAGTGAGGGAATTTCGAAATAATACAGATCTAAGTTTTGATAACCTTATCTTTCAGGCATGTGCGACTCAGCTATTTAGCTGATTTAGCTATTTTCTAAGCTAATTTTACCTATTTTTTTTTGCATAATTGACAATACTTAGCTAATTTGATGAGAAAATTGATCGATTATAGTAGTAAGACTTCAGCTATTTAGCTGATTGCAGCTATTTAGCTGATTGCAGCTATTTTTTCAAGCTAATTTCACCTATTTTCTGCATGATTGACAACACTTAGCTCTTTTGATGAGAAAATTGATCGATTTCAGCATGTGAGACTTCAGCTATTTAGCTGATTGCAGCTATTTTCCAAGCTAATTTACCTATTTTTCTGCATAATTGACAATACTTAGCTATTTTGATAAGAAAATTGATCAATTTCACCTACTTTAATTGATCATTACCTTTGAAAAATTTCCTAATAGAAATGAAGTTTTCATAATAAAAATAATTTGAGCATTCATACGAAAGGTTTTCAGTACCATCACGTGCACAAAATGTTTGTTCAATATGTTTGAGACTAAAGAAAATACGCCCTCACTTTTTCGGCTGCCAGCTTCTTGAAATGTTCCTGCTTTAGGTGTTATAATTTTTTTTAAATAGACCTAGGAATTTAAAAAGCTGTATAATGGTCAATGCGGAATAACATTTCAAAGTTCTGCCAGATGTGAGTCAATGAGTATGCCTGTATTAGACACTAGTGCACCTCCAGATGTGAGTCAATGAGTATGCCTGCATTAGACACTAGTGCACCTCCAGATGTGAGTCGATGAGTATGCCTGCATTAGACACTAGTGCACCTTCAGATGTGAGTCAATGAGTGTGCCTGCATTAGACACTGGTGCACCTCCAGATGTGGGTCAATGAGTATGCCTGCATTAGACACTGGTGCACCTCCAGATGTGAGTCAATAAGTATGCCTGCATTTCACACTAGTGCACCACCAGATGTGAGTCAATGAGTATGCCTGCATTAGACACTGGTGCACCTCCAGATGTGGGTCAATGAGTTTGCCTGCATTAGACACTAGTGCACCTTTAGATGTGAGTCAATGAGTATGCCTGCATTAGACAGTAGTGCACCTCCAGATGTGAGTCAATGAGTATGCCTGCATTAGACACTAGTGCACCCCCAGATGTGAGTCAATGAGTATGCCTGCATTAGACATTAGTGCACCACAGGTTATTTTCCAAACATTGCTGGTACTTATTTACTGTTTAGTAGACTGAAGCAAGGGGATAAAGTGTCTTCCCAGGGAATCGCAATTCCCTGGTCTTACTTAACCCTTACTCTCCCAAGGTTCCAAAAATAGAATAAGTTATTTCTGAAATTTTTGGAAAGATAATTTTTTCAGCACTTTCTGTTCCATTTGTACCAAAACAAGTTCGACTTTTATAAAAGCTAACATGTTGAACTTTCCAAAAATGTGCATATTTTTGAACTCAAATATGCAAATTAGGTCATTGAATTAGCATATTAGGTCTCCAAACATTCTATCTTTATGACACGCTTGTGCCTTGTGGCTAAATAGCAAAAAAATATGGATAGAATTTCTGAATCGTCCTTGGAAAGACCTTTCATTTGATACTATTCATGGATTTTTAGGAATCAGAAGAAAAAAATGACGCAAATATGAAAAATTTGGTACATTTTGACCTAAAAATTATCCTTCGATTCTGTGAATAATCTATCTAATAGTGTATGGCACTAAATTTTCCAAAAAAATGCATTTTCCCCTTCTATGATGTCCAAAACTAATAGAATGCAGAAAAACAAGATGTTTACATCATCATTTGCAAAAAAATAAAATAAGAAATTATGCAAATGATATGCAAATTAGGTCATTTACCTCATTTATTATGCATGAAAGTGTTTTTTGTTTATTTCTGACCCAATTTTAGCCATTACAAGCTTCACAGCTACTTTTATGTTGATAGACTATGCTGATTATCTATTGAACACTTACTTCTGTTCATTCCACATGGAATTCATAAGAAATGTTTGCCGAAAAGGTCCAAATTTGTAAAGTCTTCTGCTATACCTTGTTGCTGCAAATAGAATTTAAAAAAAAAAAAATTGCAACTATATTCATTCAACTTACATTAGTTTGGTCTTCCCATAACCAGTTAACGAAGGCCTCGTGTCGATCCTGGTCACTCTCCACCAGTACTTCCCACAGATGATAGTCTTTATCGGCTGCAGGGATGACCTTCGACCGTTGTATCTCCTGCAGCCGAGCATTCCGCTCTTCCTTCCTGGTTTTGAAGGCAGCTTTTTCCGCTGCAGTCGGATTTTCTTTGAGTGGTGATGGTGGCGAGACTGCAGCGGAAGGCCTGGAAGAGGGGCCTGGGCTCATCTTCAACGGTCTGTTTCTCTTCCTCTTGGGTTGGGGAGTAGCGGGCGGCTCGTCCTCTTCAAGCATACGCATAACATGTTATCGCATAACATGTTATTGTGGTTTCTAGTAGCGGGCGGCTCGTCCTCTTCAAGCATACGCATAACATGTTATCGCATAACATGTTATTGTGGTTTCTAACCTGCCCCACAATTTTGTGGTAACCGTGGGGACAGACTTTTACAGCCGGGAAGCCCGGGGGTACATACAGGGGTCCAAAATGTTTGCTTTATCGATCTAGTCATCACCACAACAGTGGCATAGCTAGGGGGAGGGGAAAAGGATCATGGTCCCAAAAAATGGGGCATCAAAATAATGTACCGGTACTAGGCCTATATACAAGCATTTTCCTCTAAATGGGCCTGGGGCACCCCCAACATGTGTATTTTGCCCTAACATGGGACCCCTACTCCACTTTCCCCCATAAAATTGTGATTTCGGCCCCTGAAATAATGGAACTTGGATTTTGTGAAATTGGGAATACACATATTTCAGTAGGCCTAAATTTACAATTTTGCCATTGGGAAATACATATACTGTACTTCAGTCCATTTAGAAATGTTATTATTGGGGTTCAGCTTTCATTTGTTTCATCCGGGCTATTATAGAAAGGACCTAAATCCTTTTTTTTATATGTGATTTTAGTGTCCCTTTTACTTGTTTATCGTAACAAGCAAAAAATCCCCGCTAATTTATCATTAGAATTCTATAAGCCTTATTTTATTACCACACATTTACAATGTAGTACTTTCGCTATTTTTGGAAGAAAACACTTACCAACTCCGTAATTTGGAACAGATCACTATCCATCTCAGCAGGCTCTATATTCTCCTCTTCCTCAATCTGGTCGAGTTCTGGTACATCTTCTTCATCAGAAGTACCTTCCGACCGCTCTGAGTCATCATTATTCTGAAGAAAACATAGGAGTCGGAAGGCACGTTCGGCGTTGTAACTTATATCTCGCCATTTTGTGATGTTGAATGTGAGAGGAAAAAAAAAAAGACGCAAATTGACGTCATCATCAGAGACCTTTTAGGCAAGTAGAGGGGGTGCATCTGTTATTGTAATAGTTCGTCTGAACGATCTATTTCTCCTCTACTCGTAGAGATTTTAAAATTTCCAATACAATATGTGGGCCGTATTTTATAATTTTGTGATCAAAAAAGGTCCAAAATCACAAATTTTGGTATATTTTCTCCAAAAAAACACAAACATTGACCAAGTACAAGTAAAAATCGTGTAGCAACCAACAATTCAAACTATCTTTATACTTTACCTGAAAAAGAAAATAGAAAAATATTCACGTATGACATCTGTCTTTCAAAAAAAAAAAAAAAAAAAAAAAAAAAAGGCCGTTTTTTAAAAACTGCACTTTTTGTAACGATTTTACTCAAAAAAATTCAATCTAACCCCCCAACAAAATAACCATATTATGAAAGATCTATTCAATCTGGTTTGAATGAACTGATTTGCAGCTCTATAGGATTTTGGGAAGGTACTCAAAAAAAAAATTGGAAAATGGATCGTAACTGTCACGGTCACAGTGACGCTGGGAGAGTAAGGGTTAAGGACACAGCACAATTACTCATGCAGGGAATCAAAACCATTAACTATGGAATAAGACTTTTACCTTCTAGCCATTAAGCTTCAAATAATCCTGTTCATAGTAATCTTTATTTTTAGGATTAATGATAATATTAATTTACAGAGAGCAAATTTATGTAAAAAAATTGTATGTGCTGTTAGAAAAGAACACAACAAAGTGTAAAGCAGGGTGAAAGAAGTAAGACAGCTTTTAATGGTTTGTAGAGAAGTATGAGGGAATAAATAGGAAGCCAATTTGAACCCTGATAGGGCTTGCACCTAGGGAGAAAGTGTAAGCTTTGGAGATAAGGTTGTAGGACATCTAGGCATTTGTACACCAGTATAGAACCAATCTGGATGGGGGATGGGGGAACATTAGGTATTTCAGCTGGTTTGATGATTTTGGATAATTTTGAAGTAACCCTCTAGACGTTTTTGGTATGCTTATGTGAACATTTAGGTAGCATTTATTTATATGGCATCATTTCTATCTTCTTATTTTTACAGCTTCAGAGATTTGCCATGTTCCAGCAGTCACTTCAGGATTTGTACACTTTCGCCCTGGTACTTCCACAAGATTCCTGTCCTGAGGAACCCACTCCAGCACCTGCCCATAAAAACCCTCACCCTCCAATGACATCACCATCTCCTACGCCACATGGTCCTCTGTCATCCCCTTCATTCAGTGGAAACATTACCACCCCTCAAGTTTATATACAAAATAGGACAGGCAATGGGTCTTACAGCCACACTACCCCATCCCTTACATCAAATTACTCTACAAGTACCAAACCAGCCACCACCACTCCCACATATACCACCACAGAAAAGGAAAATACAACCCCACCACCAGGACCGAAGGACCAGAAAGCAGCAACTGTACGTCAGTTGTACAAAATGTGGGCCCAGATGCAAAAGACTTTGTGTGGAGTAGATGTCAATGTGGACCATGATGTGTTAGAGAGAGGGGATTATGGGAAGTTAACTCGATCCTTCACCAAGGAACAGAAGAGGAGTTTGGGATTGCTTCTTCATGTGCTGTTCAGTAATCCTGCGATCCTTTACACCCCGAATACCCCTGATGTTAATGATCTCATTGACAAGGTAAGTCATATGTTTCTAATGGTCTTCCTTTAACCCTTATAAACTCACATGGGAGAGGGAGAGAGAGCAGATCCTCACAAATCTTCAGCATGTATGATTTTCTAACCCTTATCATGCTAAAGTCTTGTAGATGCCTGCAGTTAACTCACCTCCTGTGTAAACTAATACAACCACTTTTAAAAACAAGCTAAATAAATTTGGTGTAACCAGCTTATTTGTCTTCACTATAATGCAGTTTTAAGGGGCATCTTGACTTCTAGGCCAGATGTGGTGTTAAAATGGAGATCAAAATACAATTAAAATCCAGATCTGTTCAAACAAGATTACATTGTTTAAAAGTTATTGTAATAAAAACGGTATTAAATGTCATGAATTATCTTTTATTGAAAATTTCTACTTTTTTTTGTAACAATTTAAATTAAATAAATATTAATATAGTCATGATGATATCAGTCATAATGATGAACCCATGATAACCAAAACAAACATGTACTTGAGTTTAGACATAAGGGCTTCTATGTCTTTTGGTTTGTTTAATGTATAAAGAGGAATTTGGTACATAAAATTGGATCCTTTTTTTTTTTATCAGTATGGACCTCAAAAGAGGTAATCCCTCCCCCCCCCCTTCCCGCCCAAGATCAGTTATTTACTCTAATCATTAACAAGGCAATCAATTACCACAGCGGAAGTGATGCTTTATCACATGTAACAGATTTATTGGAGATGGATTAAGCATTTTTCTTGAGACAAGATTCCCTCTTTAAGCTATGACGGATACTATTTATTATTTATCTTTATTCATCAAAAAATGATTTGTTATCAAAAAAAGTATTTGATTGAAGAAAAAATTAAAGAACAGTTTGCTGCACTTTTTCAAGACCATTAAAGGATTAGTTTAAGGGTCAGTCCATCTTATATGAAAGAGAACTTTACAAAAGAAACAAAATGGTATTGAAAGCATTCAAACATCTTATAGTGTTAAGGAGATATTTAAGTTTAAGGTTTGGTATAATTTGTGTAGAAGCAATTAAAATCAGATAAGTTGTGATGTCATAGCCTCAGATTCTGCAAAGTCTGTATGTATTCTATCATATTTTGTCCTGTGTTTTTGTGGCTAATGGATATGTCAGGAAAGTAGTAAAATATAATCTAATAAGGTTAATTAAAATTGAACACCTGAAGAAAGCTCGAGGAAAAATAATTCAAATAGTAAAAAGGTTAATTGAATTTTCAGTAAAATACATTAATAATTGTTAAGAATTAGGGTGCCAACCTTCCATAGTACACTAAAAACACTGAAGTTTTTTGGGGCGAGCAATCTACTCGCTTCTCACGTGAAAAGTGTTACTTCTCTTACCCTTATCACACAGGAGGCAAGTAGAAAGAAGTGAGTCAGGAGGGAGATAATCCCATTGTGAGAAAGAAGTGAGCCAGAAGGGAGATAATGCCATTGTGTTAAAAAGGAATTCTGCAAGCTAGATTGATAGAAAGGAATTTTTGGGGAAAAATTGAGTCAAGTGGACGTCGGATTTTTGGGGAAACTCGAATTGAGGATGGAGGTTATTCAGTAAGCAAGTAAATAATGGTGGATTCCTCAGGTGTATGTTCCACAGAGTCCTTTCTAATTTTGAATTTTGATCCTCTTGGTATAGTTTTATGGAAAACGAATCATTATTTGTTCTCTTTCATCAACCCACAGGCCAGTGACTTCATTTATTTTGCGAAGAATGTGACCTTTATGGCTGAGACCTGGTTGAACATCTCCCATGAGGTTAGGGATTACTTGCATGAGAACACAACAATCACGGCATTTGAGAGACTTGGCGAGGTAGGAGAAGTATAGCAAGTATTCAAGTTATGATCCCTGAATACTCATAAAGTATCCCAGGCATCCAGCAAGTATGTGCTTTGATAATGATCCTTGCATACTCATAAAGTATCCCAGGCATCCAGCAAGTATGTGCTTTGATAATGATCCTTGCATACTCATAAAGTATCCCAGGCATCCAGCAAGTGTGTGCTTTGATAATGATCCCTGCATACTCATAAAGTATCCCAGGCATCCAGCATTCAAGTTATGATCCCTACATACTCATAAAGTATCCCAGGCATTCAGCATTTAAGTTATGATCCCTGCATACTCATAAAGTATCCCAGGCATCCAGCATTTAAGTTATGATCCCTGCATACTCATAAAGTATCCCAGGCATCCAGCAAGTATGTGCTTTGATAATGATCCTTGCATACTCATAAAGTATCCCAGGCATCCAGCATTCAAGTTATGATCCCTGCATACTCACAAAGTATCCTAGGCATCCAGCAAGTATGTGCTTTGATAATAATCCTTGCATACTCATAAAGTATCCAGGCATCCAGCATTCAAGTTATGATCCTTGCATACCCATAAAGTATCCCAGGCATTCAAGTTATGATCCTTGCATACCCATAAAGTATCCCAGGCATCCAGCTTTTAAGTTATGATCCCTGCATACTCATAAAGTATCCCAGGCATCCAGCTTTTAAGTTATGATCCCTGCATACTCATAAAGTATCCCAGGCATTCAGCATTTAAGTTACGATCCCTGCATACTCATAAAGTATCCCAGGCATCCAGCATTCAAGTTATGATCCTTACATACTCATAAAGTATCCCAGGCATCCAGCAAGTATGTGCTTTGATAATGATCCTTGCATACTCATAAAGTATCCCAGGCATTCAGCATTCAAGTTATGATCCTTGCATACTCATAAAGTATCCCAGGCATCCAGCAAGTATGTGCTTTGATAATGATCCTTGCATACTCATAAAGTATCCTAGGCATCCAGCAAGTATGTGCTTTGATAATGATCCTTGCATACTCATAAAGTATCCCAGGCATCCAGCAAGTATGTGCTTTAATATTGATCCTTGCATACTCATAAAGTATCCTAGGCATCCAGCAAGTATGTGCTTTGATAATGATCCTTGCATACTCATAAAGTATCCTAGGCATCCAGCAAGTATGTGCTTTGATAATGATCCTTGCATACTCATAAAGTATCCCAGGCATTCAGCATTCAAGTTATGATCCCTGCATACTCATAAAGTATTCCAGGCATCCAGCATTCAAGTTATGATCCTTGCATACCCATAAAGTATCTCAGGCATCCAGCATTCAAGTTATGATCCCTGCACACTCATAAAGTATCCCAGGCATTCAGCATTCAAGTTATGATCCCTGCATACCCATAAAGTATCCCAGGCATTCATCATTCAAGTTATGATCCTTGCATACCCATAAAGTATCTCAGGCATCCAGCATTCAAGTTATGATCCTTGCATACTCATAAAGTATCCCAGGCATCCAGCATTCAAGTTATGATCCTTGCATACTCATAAAGTATCCCAGGCATCCAGCATTCAAGTTATAATCCCTGCATACCATAAAGTATCCCAGGCGTCCAGCATTCAAGTTATGATCCCTGCATACTCATAAAGTATCCCAGGCATCCAGCATTCAAGTTATGATCCCTGCATACTCATAAAGTATCCCAGGCATCCAGCATTTAAGTTATGATCCCTGCATACTCATAAAGTACCCCAGGCATCCAGCATTCAAGTTATGATCCTTGCATACTCATAAAGTATCCCAGGCATTCAGCATTCAAGTTATGATCCCTGCATACTCATAAAGTATTCCAGGCATCCAGCATTCAAGTTATGATCCCTGCATACTCATAAAGTATCCCAGGCATCCAGCATTCAAGTTATGATCCCTGCATACTCATAAAGTATCCCAGGCATCCAGCATTTAAGTTATGATCCTTGCATACCCATAAAGTATCCCAGGCATCCAGCATTCAAGTTATGCTCCTTGCATACTCATAAAGTATCCCAGGCATCCAGCATTTAAGTTATGATCCCTGCATACTCATAAAGTATCCCAGGCATTCAGCATTCAAGTTATGATCCCTGCATACTCATAAAGTATCCTAGGCATCCAGCAAGTATGTGCTTTGATAATGATCCTTGCATACTCATAAAGTATCCCAGGCATCCAGCATTCAAGTTATGATCCCTGCATACTCATAAAGTATCCCAGGCATCCAGCATTCAAGTTATGATCCCTGCATACTCATAAAGTATCCCAGGCATCCAGCATTTAAGTTATGATCCTTGCATACTCATAAAGTATCCCAGGCATCCAGCATTCAAGTTATGATCCCTGCATACTCATAAAGTATCCCAGGCATCCAGCATTTAAGTTATGATCCTTGCATACTCATAAAGTATCCCAGGCATCCAGCATTCAAGTTATGATCCCTGCATACTCATAAAGTACCCCAGGCATCCAGCATTCAAGTTATGATCCCTGCATACTCATAAAGTATCCCAGGCATCCAGCATTTAAGTTATGATCCCTGCATACTCATAAAGTATCCCAGGCATCCAGCATTCAAGTTATGATCCCTGCATACTCATAAAGTATCCCAGGCATCCAGCATTTAAGTTATGATCCCTGCATACTCATAAAGTATCCCAGGCATCCAGCATTCAAGTTATGATCCCTGCATACTCATAAAGTATCCCAGGCATCCAGCATTTAAGTTATGATCCCTGCATACTCATAAAGTATCCCAGGCATCCAGCATTCAAGTTATGATCCCTGCATACTCATAAAGTATCCCAGGCATCCAGCATTCAAGTTATGATCCTTGCATACTCATAAAGTATCCCAGGCATCCAGCATTTAAGTTATGATCCCTGCATACTCATAAAGTATCCCAGGCATCCAGCATTCAAGTTATGATCCCTGCATACTCATAAAGTATCCCAGGCATCCAGCATTTAAGTTACGATCCCTGCATACTCATAAAGTATCCCAGGCATCCAGCATTCAAGTTATGATCCCTGCATACTCATAAAGTATCCCAGGCATCCAGCAAGTATGTGCTTTGATAATGATCCTTGCATACTCATAAAGTATCCCAGGCATCCAGCAAGTATGTGCTTTGTTAAATGAACATCAACTTCTTATTAGAAGACTAATATTGTAAAAAGAATACAAACTTTCTGAATTGATTATAGCTGTTTTAAGGATGAAGAATTGTTTAACATCCACAATTTGAATTTGCATTTGATTTTGATTATAAATGCAATTGCATTTGAAAGTGCATCTGCATTTGAAAATGCAATTGCATTTGAATTAAAAAGCAATTAATGAATAGTAATGTCAGTTTCTTGTAACTAAAAATCACGATTGCATTGTCTGCTTATGTGCCTGTCAAGTTCTTTGGCTGCCAGGCGAGTCGGCACACAGGAACTTGAACTTGACTGGACCAGGAAGTGAATGAACACCACGTTTTCATGCTTCTCTTCTCGAATAGAGTTGGGAGAATCAGGCAGGATGTTACTGTTCTACCATGACTGCCTAATGTTCCCTCCAAAGGACGGTGTGTACCATTAAACCATTGCCACTTCTCTCAATATCTGAATGAGGAGTAGGAGCTGCTGACAAAATGCTTCAAATGCGATGTTTGGTGTATCTGTTTGCATAGCTTTGAAAAAAATCGAGTTAGTCCGACCTGGCCTTGAACCCGGCACTTCCAGCATCTCAGTTGGGTGCTCTGCCAATGAGCTACATGTTTTCTTTAATAATGACATTATTTTGTCTTTAAATTTGCATCTGCATTTATATTTGAGATGTAAATTGCATTTGCATTTGAAATAGCTTTTACAGTTTAAAATCTAGTAGCAATCACATCTGAAATTGAACTTGCTATCTCATTTATACTTAATTGCAATTTGCATAATACATTAATGTTCATTTATAGTGTTACACAATTTTTACCATCTTACTTTTACCCTTTTACTTTAAAAGCTGGAAAAAACTTTGGCTGAGCATCCAGAATTTCTCCAGAATGTGAGTTTGAGTCCTGCAATGCAAATTCTCATCAAAAATGATTCTATGACATCACCAGAGCTCATAGAGCGTCACCTCAGTGTGTTGGACAACGTGGCCTGCGCTTGGCTCTCATTGGTCGGGCCGATTAAGTGGGATCGAGTCTTTACAGGATTCAAAAATGAGTCTGCAATGGTGGATTTTGTATTGTACAAAGCTGCAGCTAAGGACATCACTGTTTTTGCTAGTAAGTGCACAAATGCTTTCAGTTTCTACAATTTTGTTCTATAAAGATTTTTGGGAGATACAATTTTGAGTGTGAAGGCAACATAGTATAGCAGGGATACAAGTGATAAGTGCTGGTGTGTGATTGGAGGGGAGGGTAGAGGGAGTGACATAAGTGATCAGTCAGCGATATTGTGTTTGGGGTGGGGTGGGGATGGGGTAGAGGGAAGGTTAGGAGTCCTGAGGAGAGCTTTTGATTTGTAAGTAAAAGCTGTAATTTGTTAATTTCATAAAATCACTTTAAAATCATCAAAAAGGTTGTGAAAAGCTAACTTAGACAATCAACCATTTTAAAAGCAGCTGGATATTTAATACTTGAAGCTCTGGGAACAGCTATTACGAGGTACACATGATTTTGTACGCCACAGAAAGCCAATTTTACTTAAGACTTTTTCGAAATATTATCAACATGGTTGTAAAATTTAAATTTAAATCAATCTCAACAACAGCTTGGCGGATTGGACCATTTTGAGTCTTATTGCCATTTACAAGAACATTTACAGGTCCGTTCTGAATGTTACATAACATTTTAAACTTTTGATTCAGCTGTTTGATTGGCATGGCAAACCAAGAGCCGATTGCTCAGATTTCCATCTTGTAAAACTAATATAAATAAGAAATCTGTCGTATTTAGAGGAAGTAAATTATGGAACAATTTAAATAAGGATTTAAAATGTTGTCATTCCTGAGCCATTTTTAAGAGCCAAATCAAACAACTGACACTTACCTAATTGCCCGATTAAAGCTTGAATCCTTAAAGTCTTATCCTCTTACTTCTTGTAATGCTCATATTTTAAATTTTAATTTTTAAGATTTTTACATATTTTTCACTTTTTCACCTTTAAGTTATAATTATACTAATTTTTAATTTGTTGTATGTTGTTTTCTTTTATGCCATTTGTATAAGTTTTCCTTTGTTTAATATGCTTTAAATAATTTGATTTATTTTAGCAATTTTTTGAATGATTTTATTTTTTGTTTTTTTAAATTTCCTTTAAATGTTACTATCATTATTTTTATTCATACCAAGTATTATGCTTGCTCGTCATTAATGTTTTATATTTTCTGTACTTTAAGCTTTTTATGTATACAACAGGGCCTTGTGAAAGACCAGCACTGTTGCTGAACAGGTCACCCTGTATAAATATGTGAAAATAAATAGATAAATGAATAAACAAGATTTCCTTTTCTCTGACAGATGAAAGCATAAAACAATCTTTAAATTTTGAAAACCGTAATTTTAGTTTTGCAGCTATTGCTGATCAAATTTGGGGCATATTTTACATTTGCAAAATTTTTGATGTATGAACAGAGAAACTGGTCAAAATCTTTAAAGTCATTCTGTTTGTTTTTTCAATTAATTAGTCTTTGAGAATGTTGAGAGTCTCTTTTCCACCAAGATATTGATTGGGGTGTGCCAAAGATTCAAAACATTTTTGTCAGAATCATCTCCTCTCTTTCAAGAGATTGTGGTACAGGATTAAAGGATTAGTTCAGTGGTCAAGTATGTCCATCTTATACGAAAGAGGACTTAAAAAGAAGCAAAATGGTGGAAAAAGTGTTCAGAAATCTTATTCTGTTTAGGATATACTCAAGTTTAAAGCTCTTGTCTTATTCATGTAGAAATGACTGGTGTAGTAAGTCTACTATGGAAAGTTGGCATCTTCATCCTCACATTCTTAACAGTTGTTAATGCATTCTAAAAGGAGTTTATTTACTTTTTTCACTATTAAGAATATATGTTCTCAAACTTTCTTCAGGTGGTATATTATAAATACTCTTTCTAGATTCAGTTTTACTACTTTCTTGACATCCCATGGCTTTTAGGCCACAAAATAGCAGGACAAAATATGTTAGAATACATCAAGACTTTAAGGAATCTGAGGCTATGACATCACAACTAGTCTGATTTTAGTCGTTTCTACATTGAATGGTTTCTTTACTATTGTTTTTCTTTTGAAGTTCTCTTGCTTGACCCCTGAACTAATAGATGAAGGATTTACATTAGAAAAAGGAGACACATTCCTGTTTATATGTCAAAAATTGCATAAAACATAGTAAGACCTAAAATAGCTGGGGCAATATATTCGTTTTTTAGTGCTGAAAAGAGCATTAAATTCTGAGTAAAACAGTTTCTAAATTTTGAAAATAGGGTGTTTAGTTTTTGAGGTATTTATTATTGAAACTGGAGAATTTTTTACATATGCAAATTTGTGATTGATTTTTTTATATAATTCTTTAATTAATTGCAGTCTTAGAAAATGAAAAGAAAAAAGACATGCATGGATATGTCAAAATTTTGCATCAAAATTGGTAACATCTAAAATGTTGGTGCCTCCTATCCAGAGATCTCTGATGATAACAGTCAACATTTAAATAGCTCGTGCTAACTGATAAAATTTCCAAGAGCTTTATAATCCAGCCACTGTATTCACAAACGTCAAGTTTGGTATGGGTTATTCCCATGTTATAAATTTCAAACACAATTTCTATGTGTATTTATTTACAGGTCTTGTATTTAATGTCGATAAAGATGGTAACCTACCAAACCATATAGTGTATAAGATACGACAGAACTCCACCTACACTGCAAGAACTGATTTGATACGGAGGAGATTTTGGACCCCTGGACCCGAGCATCACGCGGTGGTGGCATACTACCATTATGGTTTCGTCTGGTTGCAAGACATCATAGATAGAGCTATCATTGATAAGCGAGTGGGGCGAAGGGTGACGGAGCCTGGTGGATATGTGCAAGGGATGCCATACCCGTGCTATGTCAATGATAAGTAAGTGTTTTCAGTTACAACGGTTCATTCGATGATGTCTGTCTGGATTGAATATTTTAAGGGTACAGTGGAGAAGTTTATCAGTGGCTTTCCTCGGGATATATGTTGTCTAAGTCCTGACTCTTATAGCAGCATGGAACTAAATATTTTCCCCATATACGAGAAAATCTCTAGTTTAGGTTCCTTTTTGTACCAGAAAAGGAAAGATTAGTGTGATATTTCATTAGATTTTCTTAAAAACTCTCTCTCAAAATATCTCTGATAAAGGGTTTTCTGGAAGATTTGGCCCTTCTTTGGCGCCAGAAGTTAGTAGTTACAAGGTAGTAAATACGCTGATTTGATACCTTTTTTTTAGGTATGGCAGCATCATAAAATAATACACAAAAAACCTTTTGTCTGAAGGTGATTTTAACCACATTCTATTTTCATTTTTGAGACATTCCTGTTACATGCCTACCAAATTTTACATGTCTCGAGCTTGTTCCTCCTTAAAATCGTAGCCCCTCAAAAGTAATTATGAACAATTTTTTGCAGGGCATTCTCAATTTAACCTTGCGTAGTATAAAATTTCTATGGAGTATTCACACTTTTATGAACTGTGCATTACATCCCCGTAATGCCCAAATTTAAGTAGTTGGTTTAGTCCATTTTATAACAGGTGAATTTCTTACTTAACAAAGCGAAGAAATATACGTAAACTTTTCTTGTTTTTCATTCTTGTTTGTTTTTTATGCATTTAATACAATCCAACACAGAAGTTTATAAAAAGATTAATGTTTAGCTTTGTGTTTTTATATGCGTATTTATTTACTGGAGGGTTCAAAGGACTTTGCTTCTAAAGTTGGGTCATTTTACTTTGGCCAAATTCTTTTGCCCGTGCATTATATAAACACTCTGCCTCAACATTACTCTCTAATTAATGCTTACTTAGTTCTGTGCTGCCGTGTGGTTTGATTCCCTCAGTATGAATATGGGCTTGATCAAAAAGATAGGAGGTTCACATAGGAATAACATAAGGAAACAACTAAAATATGTGGTAAGTGCAAAAGTTAATCATTGAATGAGTAAATGATATGAAGAATACATTTAATGATATATCATTGAATTGTATACAAGTTCAAATAAATAAATATTTTTGTTACATATCAAATTTGAAAGGAAGAAATCAAACAAAAGTGTTGTTTCCTTTTTCACATACATACACGGCTAATTCCAGAAAAAGTAACATAGGTCTTAATATACTCGGTTAATTCCAGAAAAAGTAACATAGGTCTTAACATACACGGTTAATTCTAGAAAAAGCAACAGGTCAACGAATGTAAGAGATTTAAAGTTGCATAACGTCCAGTTGTTGCCAGATAAATATCTAAACAAATGATTTTACCTGTAACTTGATCTTTCGTTGCAGCTTTTTGTTTATGATATCCAAGATTATGCCCATGATCATGATTATCTCGTGGGTGTATTACGTCGCCATGTTGACACGGAGCATCGTCTACGAGAAAGAACAGAGGCTGAAAGAGGTAGATATTCAATCTGAAATTTGTGTCTTCTTATTGACTCCACATCACAATGGCTATATCTGGTTCAGCAGTTACTGTGCAATGTCATTATATTCTGCAAGGCCAGCAGCAGTGCACGTTTCCTCCAAAAGGGGAGGTGCTCCATGGTGTGTGGCTTGGTACCACAGTCAACTGGGTTGGATGTATATTCCTATTGATTCAGGGTGACCATTGCATGTCCAACTCCCGTCCTTGGGTGGTTAAGGCATTTCCACTCTGCCCAGGTTGAGTCTGCACCAGCTGAAAGTTCTTCATTTGCCATTAGCTCCATTGTTACATGTAGTGGGAAGTCAGCGAGTCTGCTGGAATTGTCGTAATAGTCATATCAGTATGTTGCAATCTGGGCCATAAACATAAGTATTCAATATGTGTCAGGATTATATATAAAGCTTATACGTTCTTCTTTATTTATATTAAAAGCAAAGAGCTTTATGGGAAGACAATATGCTACGATCCATTAAACAAGTGCAGGGTTTCATCATTGGTTAAAATGACCATTTTAGAACATTTGCAATTGTAAGGCCATATAGTAAATAATGCAAATTTTAATTGAAGTTTATGACATCACAAAGAAAAAATCTATCAATTTCCTTACGTTTACATATTGTTTTTCAATCCTTCACCAGTGTTCTTTAAATAGGAGCAGTTGCTTGTGACCAAACGGTTTAAAATCTTCATTATACCTGTCATCAAAATTGAGCAAAAAAAAACAAATTTCAGTGATAATTATTACTGCAGGACAGAAAAATATTAAAAGATATTGAGCTGTTTGCTGTTTCGCCCATCACAATGTTCGCATAAATTAAATATGCTAAGTTACTAATTAGCTATAACTGGAAAATACAATTGCTGTTGTTTTAATTTAAAGATTATTCTCTCTCTTCCTGTCCATATACGTTTAAGGTGTGTGCCCCAGCCATGTTTCTTATGAGATGATTATTTTGCTCTTGCCTCAGGTGATGAAGATGATGGGTTTAAACAACGCTGTCCATTGGGTTGCCTGGTTCATCACAAGCTTCGTTCAAATGGCCATTACAATCGTCTGCATCACACTCATGATGCATTATGGGAATGTTCTCATGCACAGCAATGCTTTCATCGTGTGGATCACGTTCACTCTATTTTCATTATCTATGATTGTGTTTTGGTAAGAAACTTTAGGTGTATTGGTGACTTTGATCTTTTCAGCTTGCTTCTTCGCTGGACCTTTTTGTTAACTTGGCACAAAAAGGCTCAGCGCTTTGAGGCCTTAAAAAAAGCACAATATAAATCAATATTGCTATTGCTCTTCAGAATGTTGATAATCAACTGTCGTGGATTGTAAAAGTATATTTAAATATTTTTGCCAGAACTCGCTGAGGCACAGCAGATGATTTGTAATAGATAAGTATACTTTGGCATCAACCCCACCCATCCCCCACCCCACCCCTCCCCACCCCCACCCCTCCCTACCCCTAATTTTGTCAATTTCTTCGCTCAATCTTAATCACTGAAAACATGGGAAAGTCTATTCCTGGTGGAATTTGACTGGCGGTATGGTAAGTGTATTGCGCCACTTCAGAAAATTATGATAGACATTTAACAAACAAAGGATTTACAAATGGAAATAACAAGGTCGCCCTGTA
Organism: Chiridota heheva; assembly: GCA_020152595.1. Taxonomy (NCBI): domain Eukaryota; kingdom Metazoa; phylum Echinodermata; class Holothuroidea; order Apodida; family Chiridotidae; genus Chiridota; species Chiridota heheva. The sequence goes on along the minus strand of JAIGNY010001158.1, from coordinate 986,351 downwards.
ATACATCTTATAGAATTTGCATAAAATATGCAAATTAATGCCTGAGACTTATAAACGCTGTAAAATGGTCAATGTTTAAGCTATTTTGATTAAATGTTTTGCTAGTTTGATGGTTTTTAATTGATTTTAAAGGTTTAGTTAATGTTGCCCCTACACATCCACATACCTTTATGATACAAAGGAATGAAGGAAAGTGTTGATACTTCTAAGAATAATTCATATTGTACCTTTACGATACAAAGGAAATGAAGAAACATGTTGATATTTCTAAGAATAATTTATATTGTTATTAAATGACTAGTCAGATCAATTTTCTGCATGGTTGATGAACCAGGAAATATTACTTCAATAGCATGAAAAACAAAACAGAAAAAATGAAAAATTAACAATATTTTGCAAAAACCATCACATGCTTACACTTTCACAAGAAAATTAAGATTAAATGACTAAGTCAGATTAATTTTCTGCATGGTTGATAAACCAGGAAATATTACTTTAATAGCATGGAAAACAAAAGAGAAAAAATGAAAAATAAATGATATTTTGCAAAAACCATCACTTGCTTACACTTTCACAAGAAAATTAAGTTGTTTTATTGCAAGGCTTGAAGATTGAGAAATATAATGATGCATATTGTGCATGCTATTTGATGTTTGGTTACAATTAGGGATAATTATGAATTCTGCAATAATCTATTGTAAATTGTTTATAATTAAAATGATGACCTTTGTGAAAAAATTTTAGACAGAGAATAGAAAGTTGCTTTAGATATAAGGTTTCACTTCTGTTTCAGTTAAATTTGATAAATTCAGTTTCTAAATTGTGCATTGTAGGGATATTAAGTTTCAGTTTTGTTGTAAATTTATCAATCAAAAGGCTGCGTATGATGAGTATTGATTCAAATCTTGATAGCAATTGAGACAACTTTCATATATAATTTCTCCTGGTTATGTTGAAAGGCATTTAAGGTACTCAGTGATTTATAGGGGCTGTGTACTCAGGTAGAGGCAACTTTAGCTACATTGATTTAAAATTTGCTAAAAATATGAAGAAAGCAAAATATTTCATCAAAATTGGTTAAAAGTTGGCTATTTTACAGCTTTTAAAGATTTTTGTGCAAATATACAAATTTTGTGGTACTCTTGTGATGTATGAACAGGTTATAGGCTCTAATTTCTTTTGTAAAGCCATTGTTATATATTTCTTTTCCATTTCTCTTTGAAAAAGGAAGATAATTCTAATGAAAAGAATTTGATCTTTACCATGCCCCCAACCAACCCCCCAAGCTAAAGAAGGCTTTTTAAAGATTTTCAAGGTCTGAAAATAAGGAAAGAAATATCAAGAAAAGCAGAAGCATTTGGAGGTGTTTTCCTGTTCATGCATCACATTTTATGAACATGTTAAACAAATTTCAAACTTTGATTACTTATAACTTGAAAACTACACGAGCTATTCTCAAAATTCAAAGACTATTAATCTCAGTATTTATTGCTCCTTTCGGACCTTTTGCACCTGTCCATAGACCATTGAATTGCATTGTGTTACTTCTAGGTCATTTTGATGAATTAACCTCTTTTTTAATATGTACCATAACCTATGTTCTTGCCATGAGAACACACATTTTTTCAATCATTCAATAAATCACTGAAGTATAATTGTTGAAACAATATCAATTTTTCCCATATTCTTATTTTTGTAGCTTCATGATCAGTGTGTTTTTCTCCAAGGCTAAGATTGCCTCTGCGTGCGCTGGCATCATGTACTTCACATGCTACGTTCCCTGCATTTATGTCCAGATACGAGAGGAATCACTCGCGTTCATAACCGTTTCATACCAAATGAAAATTTTTGCAGTAAGTAGCATTGTGAATAATTTTATGGTAATGTTTGGTAATTATGCTCGGTCTTTTGTTCGACAGAGCAAAGAGTTTCCTGGAGACACTAGGGTTGCAGCTGTGTAATTTTTCCATGGTAAACAAGCAATGAAGAAGTGCTGTGGCTCAGTGGTTAAGGAGTCATGCTCGTATTCGACAGGTACCGAGTTCAATTCCTGTCGTGAGCGCTGCATTGTGTCCTTGAGCAAGACACTCTACTTGCTTCAGTCCACTCAGCTGTAAAATAAGTACCAGCACTGCTGGGGAGTTAATCTGTGATGGGCTGGCGTCCTGTTTAGGGGGAGTATAGTACTCTCATCTGCTTGCGCCATGGAAACTGGGGATATGCACTGGCTCAATGAGTCTAATGGCTCGGATGGATTAAGCTTTTTAAACAAGCAATAGAGCCCAATGTATTTGGGAAAATAAGTATTTTGATAAGATGGAGGAATGTTTCCTTGATTCCAGGGTAATTATCTTACGTCTGCAAGTAATGAGCGATTTTATTTCATAGAAATATACAAATTACAAACAAGATATTGTTGGCAATCAGAGTCTTGATTTGTTCAAGGAATATCCGTTTGTGTTTTCATGTGCAGTTATGTGGTAGGGGATTATTAAAGAAACAATCATACTCCATTTAGGAGTTACTGCATTTCAAAGATTTTGCAAGTGTGATGTCATAGCTGCATTTCCCACACTAATTCATTTTTTATTTGGTAATGCTATTGTTTTATTAAACCAAAGAAGCGTAATATTTTGCCTCATGCAATCATATCACTGTCCATATGTATCTGGTATAATTCTTCACCAAGTTTGGTATCATTATCATTACAGAGTCTACTTTCTCCCACTGCATTTGGTCTTGGTGCCCGATACTTTGCCTTGTACGAGATAGGGGGTGTCGGAGTTCATTGGAATAACATTATGTTGAGTCCCGTGGAGCATGACAGCCTCAGTCTGTTCCATGTGTGGTTGATGCTGATTGTTGATACGTTCCTCTACGCCCTCATCGCTTGGTATGTGGAGGGTGTTTACCCAGGTAAGCTTAGAAGCCCCTAAATTTTTTTAGGCTAACTGTTGTTTACAAGGAGTTGAGTTAGCATGAAAACCCTTTTAGTAATAAAGGCTACACATAGTGTACAGAGATTAGGAGTTAAAGTTAGCATGAAAACCCTTTTAATGATAAAGGCTACACATAGTGTACAGAGATTAGGAGTTGAAGTTAGCATAGGAGTTGAAGTTAGCATGAAAACCCTTTTACTAATAAAGGCTACACATAGTGTACATAGATTAGATGATATTGCCCTAACACTGTTTTCCCATTTAAGCAAAATTGATGGAGGTTTTCGGTTAAAATATTACAGTAATAAGGGCAGGAAAGCTTCTCCTTCTCACCCCTCTCTCTTTCCTTTAAGAAAAATAGGAAATGAAAAATGGTCATCATCATAATAATAGTTTGTTTCCAATTTTCATACAAAAATTTAATGGAAAAAAGGAAAAGAAAAAGGGAGGGGAGGGGGTGGCAATTTTGATGGGATGCATTCAGGTAAGAAAGGCATTGAAAATAACAGAAAAAGGAGACAAAAATGTTATCCACATATTATACTGTTTGGTTACCAATTTTAATCCCAAAATGTTGCAAGAATAACAAAATAAAAATTTGGTTAAATTGATTTTTTTTTCTAGTAGGTTTATCCATGTAACCACAACAATCCCTGCAATCATCAGGCTTCCCAAAAATTTACAGGAAAAGTGGTGGGAGTTTCCTGGTGTTTAAGATAATAAAAATTCAGTTAAATTTTGTGGTTGCATTTTGGTACAAAAAGACAGTGAAAGTGACAGAAATCAACAGTTATATACTGACTGCTTGGTTTCCAATTTTTATAACAGAATTGAATAAAAAAGCAGGCAGAATTTTTGCAACAATTAAACCCCTTTTTTTTATTTCCAACTTCTTTAATATTCTTATGTAACACTGTTTTGACTTAAACAAAAATGTTGATTGTCTATGATTACTAGCACTGCCCATGGCATGTTTATCACGATTACTACTGTCAGGAGAACAAAATTATTACAATTGGATCGGGCCGATTATGACAAATTTTGATCAGTAATCGGCAGAACCATTACAGTGTAATTGTTGAAACAGTGTTATTATTAGTACAGGCTTATCCAAAGTGTGGTATGAACCCTCAAAAATGATAGAACAGTCATGCCTTTATTCTTAACATACTCGCTTAGAGAAGTCAAAAGTTGGCAGTCTCCATTGCTTGATATTTCATCCATATTAACATTGCCCTGAATATTAATTCTAATACTCCAACAGGATCATACGGTCTTCCCAAACCATGGTACTTTCCATTCCAACTGTGTTACTGGCGTGGCACCTCACCGACGTCCGCACCTGTCCTGTCGGTAATCGAGGAGGACCAGGAGCTGATAATTAGGAATGACACAGGTAATGAATTTGCTTTGCCGAGAGTACTTGTTACACACACAGGTTCATCTCCTTTACTACTTTACCCCTCCTCCCCCTACCCCCTCCTACTGAGGAGGACCAGGCAGTGCTAACTATGAATGGGACGAGTAATGACTTGCATATGCAAGTGTGTTCCAGAAGTACAGGTTTATTTCATCTTTAGGACTACTTTACTCCCTCCCTTCCTTCCCCCTTCCAACTACCCTTTTCCACCTACCCTCTCCACCAAGGAGGACCAGAAGCTGTTCATTAGGAATGAGAACAGGTTCATCTCTTCATTGATTCTTTACTACTTTACCCCTGACATCCCCACCCTCCCCTGACCTCCCGAACCCTCTCCTGATCTCCCGACCCCTCCCCTGGTCTCCCAACTCCTCCCCTGACCTCTGGACTCCTTCCCTGACCTCCGGACTCCTTCCTTGACCTCCAGCCCCTCCTCCAGCCCCTGACCTCCAGCCCCTGACCTCCAGTTGACCTCCAGCCCCTGACCTCCAGCCCCTGACCTCCAGCCCCTGACCTCCAGTCCCCCTCCCCCCCACACACACACACACAAATATATATATATATAAATAAAAAAAAAGGGAGGAGTTATTTCATAATCGCTATAGATTTTCAGCCATCTTTTACGCATGAATGTTTGCTTGTGGTGGACATCTAGGTATGCTTTTATAGTCAAATCTGAACTTCCAAAGCCAATGTGAATTTTTGGAGGATCTGGATTGATGATGCCTTTTAAAATTTGGCTTGGCAATTTCTGGAAAAGTAATTTAAATATTGTCCCATGGTTGAAATTCACCTGTTCATAATGGATCAATTATATACTGCGGGAATCTTATAGACCAATCAAATACTGAGGGATTCTTGGACATTTGCATAAATCATGCACGATATAGAACCAATACACTAATCATACTGTACATGCATTATTCATGAAGTTTGTACACATGTGCATTGCTACCTACAACTTTCCTTGATTGGTTAACAAAGGGAAAATTGATTGGTCAAAGTTTTGTAGTTATCACATTCGGCTAAAATTTGGTTTGAGGAGGTCAACTTACAAATAGAATTTTTTAGCAAAAACAAATTGCAAGATTTGATAAAGGGGCAGGTGCCTCAAATTCTCTATGTGATGCCTTAACTTTCTTTGATAAAGGGGCAGGTACCTCAGATTCTCTATGTGATGCCTTAACTTCCTTTCTGCAATCTTTTTAGTGTCAGCAAATTAAATGGATGAGAATATCTTGTCAAATTGGATATTGATTGGCAATATCATTTTGAGGAACATTTTTGCAGTCTTATTCCTTTCTTTTCTTTTCCAGGGATCTGCTGTGAACGAGAACCCTCCCATCTTCGATTGGGCGTTTCTATTGAAAATCTCACAAAGGTATGTTCAGAGGATTAGCTTGTGGGGGTCATGTTTGTGGTAAAGTTTCATTTAATGTAAGATTTGGGTTGTAAAAGGTTATAGTTGATTCAATCTACACCTGCAGGTATATGGTTGTGTTTTTCAACAAAATTGAATTTGTTTTGTTAAGAGTAGAGATCTTATAGTCAATAAATCACAAATGAGAATAAAAAGTGTTTCTGTATGTGTTGGGGGACTGCAATATCTTAATGCCATCAAAAATAACTCAAAGCACAGGGCTGTTCTTACTTTTGTACTCAATCTTAAATGGGATAACTTTACATCCCACCTTCTCTTCCGGAAACTCCTTTCTTCCACCCTTTGCAGGAAAAGTTTTCTTTTCTTCTGGATACCCAGCCATGTTGGCATCCCTGGCAATGACAGGGCGCTTATGCATCCGCTAAGCTTGCCCTCAACCTCCCCCCTACCCTTTTCCTAAAACCCTTTCTGACATCAAACTGCTTATTGCTTCCCTTGTTCGTGACTGCTGGAAAACCTCATGGAAGTCCCAAGTTGATAACAAACTGCACGTCATCCAGCCCATCATTCCGATCAAACCCACCATCAACAACCTCTATCGTGTCGACAACGTTCATATTACCCATTTTAGAATTGGTCACACCCACCTCACTCACTCACTCCCACCTCCTTATTGGCTCCCCCAACCCCTCTGCGAGAATTGCCATTGAAGCCTCACAGTCCATCACATTCTCCTTGCTTACCCCCTGTACAACCTTCCCAGAGCTTTCCTAGCTCCCCACAACTCAATTGCTGAGTTCTTCCAGAAAAACCCTCCGGATAAAATGATCTCCTTTCTTCATCATGCTTCCCACTACAACCATATTTAGTTCTCCTTTTCCACCCCCTCTCTCTACTTTATTTTTTTCACCCATGCACCTTCGCTCTCGATTCCAACTTTCTGACTTTCTTGTTGTTTTTTTCTCATTCTCCCCCTGTTTCCTTTCCTTCCTACCTCTAGAATGATGTAACCTCTCAGGCACAATTTGACCCTCATTGCCGTTAAGCCCTCATCAAACTAACAAACTGAAAGCACAGTGCCATTGGTTAGTCTTTAGTGGTAGTGGCACCACTGGGGGTAGGGGGGAGCGTGAGTCCCTACTTCTCACAAAGATTGATTTTCCGATTCATCCAAAACCAAGGAGAAAATCTGTATGTCCTCCAATAGCGTCGCCACAGGGTAGGTCCTCCAATAGTGGCTCCATGGTGTTGGTCTTCCAATAATGGCACCACTGGGTAGGTTCTCCAATAGCGGCGCCACAGGGTAGGTCCTCCAATAGTGGCATCATAATTTGGGTCTTCCAATAGCGGTGCCACGGGGTGGGTCCTCCAGTAGTGGCACCATGAGGTGGGTCTTCCAATAGCGGCACCATGGGTCAGGTCCTCCAATAGCAGCACCATGGGGTAGGTCCTCCTTTAGCGGCGCCACAGGGTAGGTCATCCAATAGCGGTGCCACGAGGTAGGTCCTCCAATAGCGGTGCCATGGGGTAGGTCCTCCAATAGCGGCGCCACGGGGTAGGTCCTCCAATAGTGGCACCCAGGGGAAGGTTCTTCAATAGCAGCGCCATGGGGTAGATCCTCCAATACCGGTGCCATGGGATAGATTCTCCAATAGTGGCACCACGGGGTAGGTCCTCCAATAGTGGTGCCCTGGGGAAGGTTCTCCAATAGCGGAGCCACAGGGTAGGTCCTCCACTAGTGGCTCCATGGTGTTGGTCTTCCAATAGCGGCTCCATGGTGTTGGTCTTCCAATAGCGGCGTGACGGGGTAGGTCCTCCAATAGCTACACCACAGGGTAGGTCCTCTAATAGCAGCGCCACGGTATAGGTCCTCCAATAGCGGTGCCACAGAGATGACAAAATGACTCATCCCACTTCTCACTAACATCTCATCATTGATTTTCCAATTTGTCCAAACCCGATGAGAAAATGTGGAGAGGTAGGGGTAGCTCCCTCAATGTCCCTTTCAGTTTGTGGTACCTGGCACACTGGTCTTTAGTATGTAGAAGTTATTAAGTGTGCTATTTGCCGTTAATAAAACTTTTTGATTGACTCGGCACACTTAGGTTTTTTTTGTTTTTTTGTCTCATTCCTTCTCACAAAGAGCATTCTTTTGAGAACATACTTTTTTTCTCTTTTATTTACTTAAATTTTACCCATATTAATGTTCATGAGCTTAAATTAGTAATACTGATGCATTAAAGATACTGTATGCAACGTACTAAGCACTAGTACAGTGTGCTATTCATACTGCATTGCTCCTATATGTGACCTGGTTATATACAAGTCCCACAATACCCACCACAAAAACATTGTTAACGTCAGACGTAAAATAAGCAAAGAATATAACAAAACTGAAATAGTTTTGAAGTCTTTAAATAAAAAAATAAAAAAATGTTATCACTCAAAAAAGGTTGCATGGCGCTTATTAGAGCAGGGGCACTTAATGTACATTGACTATGATACATGCATTTTGCCTAATCAGTGGGTAAAAAGTGCAGAGAAAAAAAAATTCTGGAGAATATTTTTTGTGCTACATAATATTTGTGCTTTTTATTTTGTAAGTCCCATGTATATACATATTATTAACTGATGTGTTTTAGTCAATTCAAACACTCTAGCTTACATTTGTGCTCATTTTTACAGAAAAAATGCAAAGAATTTTGTCTGGAGGATTTTTTTGTGTAACATAATTCTTATTGCGCAAGGCCCATGCATATACAGATTATCAGGGAATGTTTTAATTTAATTAACGTTGTTCATCAGGACAGTTATTTCATAAACATATATATCAGCTTGTTTTTTTGTTTAATTATTAATTATTTTTCAGGTCTACAAAGAAGGTCACAAGTTGGCTGTGAACAAGCTGAGCTTGAACATGTACGAAGGTCAAATTACATCATTCTTGGGTCACAATGGAGCTGGGAAAACAACCACAATGTATGTATTTACTTTGAATTATATCTACCTGCTATTATATTATTATTCAACTGCCTGGACAAGAGGCCCACTCACACACATTGAACTGAAAAAGGAAATTTCCACCCTCTATGTGTTTGCTGCCCTTACCACAATCACTTTCCTGTAGCGTTGCCTGAGAGACAACTGCAGTTTCTAAAGTACCCTCATTTTGGCCTGTTTGTGCTCAGAGAATTCAAACTTAAGCTTTTTCTCTCCAGATTTTCCTCAGTCAGATCCTGTCAAAGTGGAAGGGGGGGGGGGGGGGGGGTACAATGATTTAAATCAGAGCAATATAACAACTTGTTAATAAAAAGCCAAGTATGGAAATAGAAGTTTGGAAATTTGAGAAAATAAAATATTGAATTTTGATTTTAAATGTTTTCTGTGATTTTAAATGAAGGGTAGAAAGATGGAAAGGTATTCTGAGGTGTCTGGTGTATTTCCCATATCTTGTAGTGTTTTTCTCTGATATATGTCCCATATCTTATAATGTTTTTTATAGGTTTTTTACATATCAGAATAGATTCTATGACAATTTGTGGATATTGTGCCATATCTTTGTCTCTGGATATCTGTTAAGTAGGGTGTTTAATTTGAATTAAAACAATCTTTATTAAAATCCAGATCACTAATTGAACAATGTGCAATATCTGCTAAGTATGTATGTATTCCCAGGCACCAGACTGTCAAATTTGTATACAATTCTTTCCATTTTTTAAACTGATGAGGATGTCTGTTTCTAGCTGACAGAATTTGATTGGGGAATGGTAAAGCCTTTGGTCTGCATGTGCTGCATCCCTGTGAAGAAAGATACAACAAGGATTTGCCGTAGAAAATACCAAGTCGCCCAGCATTACATCTTAGTTTAGCATACAAATTTGCATATAAATTCTTTAAATATTAAAATTAGAAAACTGTCAAATTATTCATTTGCTCCTTTTGAAGTTTTTTTTATATATTTTAAAAGCAATTCAACTAATTAATTCCTAAAGGCCTTTATGATAAATATTTCAAAATACCAATTTGCCCAGCATTACATCACACTTTAGCACATTAATTTGCGTATAAAGTCTTGAAATATTAAAAGTTTAAAACATGTAAAATTATTCATTTTTGATTTTGCTCTTTTTGATGATTGTATTAGATTTAAAAGCAATTTTAGCTAATGTTACCTTCACATTCCTATCGACCTTTATAATAAATATTTCTTGACTTATTGAATTAATTGCATAGGATTGGGTATATATATAAGAAAGAGATTAAAGTGAGTGATAAACTCTACCCCTTCTTTCATGTAGGTCTATCTTAACAGGGCTGTTTCCACCCACCTCGGGCACGGCCAAGGTTTATTCCATGGATATCCGCAGTGACATGCTGCAAATCAGGAAGAGCCTGGGGATGTGTCCCCAACACAATGCCCTTTTTGACAAGTAAGTAAATGAAAGGGAAAAGGGGTGTCGACTGCCGAGTCATGGTGAAACGAGTGCACCTAATGATGAGGTAATTTACTCTTTGTGACAAGTAAGTAAATGAAAGGAAAAAGGGATGTCGACTGCCGAGTCATGGGGAAACGAGTGTACTTAATGATGAGGTAATTTGCTCTTTGTGACAAGTAAGTAAATGAAAGGGAAAAGGGGTGTCGACTGTTGAGTCATGGTGAAACGAGTGTACTTAATAATGAGATAGTTTGCTCTTTGTGACAAGTAAGTAAATGAAAGGGAAAAGGGGTGTTGACTGCCGAGTCATGGGGAAACGAGTGTACTTAATGATGAGGTAATTTGCTCTTTGTGACAAGTAAGTAAATGAAAGGGAAAAGGGGTGTCGACTGTCGAGTCATGGGGAAAAGAGTGCACTTAATGATGAGGTAATTTGCTCTTTGTGACAAGTAAGTAAATGAAAGGGAAAAGGGGTGTTGACTGCCGAGTCATGGGGAAACGAGTGCACTTAATGATGAGATAATTTGCTTTTTGTGACAAGTAAGTGAATAATGTATGTCATTCCAAACGAAAAGGGGTTTAAAGTTCATATAAAAATTGCAAAAATTTTGTGGCCGAGACATTGTGGAACTGGTGGTGGACTTAATGAGATGGTAAATTACCATAACCTGTTGGGCTGTTCCCACCAACCTCGGGTACAGCTAAAGCTTACTTTATGGACATGCTTGAAAATAAGGAAGAACCTGGCGATGTGTCCTCAACACAATGCCCTTTTCGACAATTAAGTAAATAATTAATGTTGTTTAAAAAGAAAATGGGTTTAGGTTCATTTGAAAATGAAATGAATGGCTGAGACATGAAGAAACTGGTTGATTTAATGACATGGTAATTAGATGTGGAACTTTGGAATTACTTTACATGAAAATGGAGAAATACTCACGGATAGCAAATTAGCCACATTCCTTGAATGAGTAGGACAGATATTTTAGAAAGTCTTACAGGGTTTTGGCTATTTTAAATATTTTTGAAAAGGTTTGAATAATGAACAATGAATAATGAATCTAGATGTTGCTGCCATGTTACCACCAAAGATTTGTATATTAGGGCCATTCCGCAGTCCGTCACATAATTCACAGACTGCGGAATGGCCCATTAGTTCACTGTAGAAAGAGTGACTTCAACATGAGTAAATGCCATGAATGCTTTCAACTTGTTAGGTTGACAGTGGAAGAGCACATGCTGTTTTATGGACAGTTGAAAGGAGTGCCAAGATCAGAAATCAAGGAAGAAATGGACAAGTAAGTTGGATTTTAATTAAAGATGAGGCGGAGTGTTTATATACGTATTCAATGCATGGGGCAAAGGACTTTGGCCCAAATAGAATGGCCCAACTTTAGGAGGGTCATTTGGGAGTGTAAAGTCCTTTAACCATGCAATTAAATATACACATAAACACGATGCCAAAACATTAGTCTTTTAATAAAATTTCCTTCTTAGATTGTTTAAAATGCATAAGAAAGAATGGAAAACGGGTAAAGTTAACATACATTTTTTCGCTTTGTTAAGAATTTACCTGTTGTATAAATGGACTAAGCCAAAAAATACATAAGACTGTGCATTATGGGTATGTAATGCACGGGTCATGACAATGCAAATACTCAATAGAAATGTTTTAAGTACATCAATAAGATGAAAACTATAGATGCTTAGAACCACTAAAAAGGAATCTACGTACATGAACTTTCCAGGAATCTACATACATGAACTTTTTAGGAATCTACATACATGAACTTTTTAGGAATCAACGTACATGATACATGAACTTTCCAGAAATTTACGTACATGAACTTTTCAGAAATCTACGTACATGAACTTTTTAGGAATCTACATACATGAACTTTCCAGGAATCAATTTACATGATGCATGAACTTTCCAGGAATCTACAAACATGAACTTTCCAGGAATCTAGTACATGGACTTTCCAGTAATCCACATACATGAACTTAACAGGAATCTACGTACATGAACTTTCCAGGAATCTACATACCTGAACTTTCCAGGAATCTACATACATGAACTTTCCAGGAATCTACATACATGAAACTTTCCAGGAATCTACATACATGAATTTCCAGGAATCTACATACATGAACTTTCCAGGAATCTACTTATATGAACTTTCCAGGAATCTATGTACATTAACTTTCCAGGAATCCACATACATGAACTCTCCCGGAATCTACATACATGAACTTTCTAGGAATTTACATACATGAACTTAACAGAAATCTACGTACATGAACTTTTCAGGAATCTACAAACATGAATTTTCCAGGAATCTACGTACATGAACTTTCCAGGAATCTACATACATGAACTTTCCAGGAATCTATATACATGAACTTTCCAGGAAGGTACTTACATGAACTTTCGAGGAAACTACTTACATGAACTTTTCAGGAATCTACAAGGATGAACATTTCAGGAATCTACATACATGAACTTTCTAGGAATTAACATACATGAACTTTCCAGAAATGTACGTACATGAACTTTTCAGGAATCTACAAACATGAACTTTCCAGGAATTTACGTACATGAACTTTACAGGAATCTGCATACATGAATTTCCAGGAATCTACATACATGAACTTTCCAGGAATGTACTTACATGAACTTTCCAGGAATCTACTTACATGAACTTTCCAGGAATCTATGTACATTAACTCTCCAGGAATCCACATACATGAACTCTCCAGGAATCTACATACATGAACTTTCTAGGAATTTACATACATGAACTTAACAGAAATCTACATACATGAACTTTTCAGGAATCTACAAACATGAACTTTTCAGGAATCTACGTACATGAACTTTCCAGGAATCTACATACATGAACTTTCCAGGAATCTACATACATGAACTTTCCAGGAATCTACATACATGAACTTTCCAGGAATCTACGTACATGAACTTTCCAGGAATCTACATACATGAACTTTCCAGAAATCTACATTCATGAACTTTCCAGGAATCTACATACATGAAATTTCCAGGAATCTACGTACATGAACTTTCCAGGAATCTGCATACATGAACTTTCCAGGAATCTACATACATGAACTTTCTAGGAATGTACTTACATGAACTTTCCAGGAATCTACATACATGAACTTTCCAGGAACGTACTTACATAAACATTCCAGGAATCTACTTACATGAACTTTTCAGAATCTACAAGGATGAACTTTCCAGGAATCTACATACATAAACTTTCCAGGAATCTACAAGCATGAACTTTCTAGGAATCTACATACATGAACTTTTCAGGAATCTACATACATGAATTTCCAGGAATCCACGTAAATGAACTTTACAGGAATCCACGTAAATGAACTTTACAGGATTTTACATAAATGAACTTTACAGAATCCACGTACATGAACTTTACAAGAATCTACGTACATGAACTTTACAGGAATCTACATACATGAAGTTTCCAGGAATCTACATACATGAATTTTCCAGGAATCTACATACATGAAATTTACAGGAGTCTACATAATGAAATTTCCAAGAATAAACGTACATTAACTTTACAGGAATCTACATACATGAACTTTCCAGTGCTTTGTCCTGTTTTGTTCACTCTATGGTTATTCAGACCACAGGAGTAGTAATATGAATGTAATTGTCTTGAAGATTATTTATTTTTTAAACAACATACAAACTTTTGCTTTGTTAGAGAGGGAATCTCGTCTCGAGATAATTGTGCATGCTTGCTAATAATGTCACTTCTGCGGCGGTTGTGCATACCTGCTAATAACGTCACTTCTGCGGCAGTTGCGCATACCTGCTAATAGCCCCACTTCTGCGGCGGTTGCTCATACCTGCTAATAACGTCACTTCTGTGGCGGTTGCGCATACCTGCTAATAACGTCACTTTTGCGGCGGTTGCGCATACCTGCTAATAACGTCACTTCTGTGGCGGTTGCTCATACCTGCTAATAACCTCACTTCTGCGGCGGTTGCACATGCTTGCTAATAACCTCACTTCTGCGGCAGTTGCTCATACCTGCTAATAGCGTCACTTCTGCGGTGGTTGCGCATACCTGCTAATAGCCCCACTTCTGCGGCGGTGCTTGATTGGCTTGTTAGTGATTGTGGAAATATTTTGACCAATCACAAATGTTGGATTGTAGTGTCTTTTTATCTTCACGTGTACACGATATCTGGCCTTGAAGTGTTATTCAACGCTTTTAAAGTGCTTAATCACATCCACGTTCTGTACTTAAAACTGATTTTAATATTATGAAAACTATGTCTTCTGTGCTGCTGACAAGGAATCTATAGGTACTGATGTTACATAAATCATTTTAAGAACAATAACTAAATTTGAACTCTCGACCCCTTCTCCTCTCCTCCTACCTTCAGTTTGCAAATGTTCTTGTCTACCTACTGTGGTGTAGTGGTTATTATTATTATTATCATTAACAACTTATATAGCGCAATACAGACAATATAGATACAACGTAACGAATGCGCTTCACATGACATACAAATTAAATTCTAGAAGACAAAATGATGAAAAATGGCTATGGCTAGTAAAATATAAAAATACTTAAGATATCAACAAGTTCAAAATGTTCAAAATGTTAAAATTCGTACACTGGAAATTGATAAGAAGTATAAAAATATTCAAAATAAATAATCAGAAACAGTATATCGTAAACAGTTATCATACATGTCTACAGCCGACGAGGCCCTGGGTTCAAGCCTGGGTTGGGTAGACATGCCAGTGTACCACAACTGGTTATCAAAGGCCGTGGACATTGACTTGGTTGTCGATGTTATGTCTGTCCGTACGCCGTACCTGTGTTCTCGTCCGGGTCGTATTAAGCGTTTCGTGATAGCATTTGTACTATCATAACCAAATATGCAGACGACGACCCCGTCATTGTATTATGTGTTCACTCGTTGTTGTCACCAATGTTTTCTGTGTTTAGTTGACATGCAACACTGGGGATTGTAGGTGGGGGGAGGGAGCGGGGGGGGGGGTGGAATGGAATATGGGATAAGAAATAAGTTATATTTTGATTGTTAAAGGAAGAAGATTTAGAGTGCTGGTATCTTTTATAGGAGGAACAAATGCAGTTGAAGTGATATCTTAATCCTACTGTACCAACCTCAATTATTTTAGGAATGTGATGTGGAATTGACCAGCTTGCTGCTTTCACCTGTACTTTAACTTACTGAAACATATTTATATGTAATTGCCCTTAAGTGAAAACATTGAAGGAGGCAGTAAGACCAGTTGGTTATTTTTTGGGGGGAAATGATAGTTTAGTGATTAGGTGTGGTTTACCACTTACAAATTTCAGACATGCTCAAGTTCTTGTTAGATTATTATGATGAGAATATGACAATGATCTTATTTCACAGCAGCTGTAAAGTGTGCATCTGCTTGGCTGGTATTGCATTATTAAGTCACATATTATCATAAAATAAAGTCAAGTATGATTTAATCTCTTGCAATGAAAATACATTCTAGAATGCTCAAAAGCAGTCTTCTGTTATTTATCTTCACTTATTTATATCATTCTTTCTCTTTCCTCCACTCCTCTGTTATTTATCATTACTTATATCATTCTTTCTCTTTCCTCCACTCTTCTGTTATTTATCATCACTTATATCATTCTTTCTCTTCCTTCCTCTCTTCTGTTATTTATAATCGCTTATTTATATCATTCTTTCCCTTCCCTCCACTCTTCTGTTATTTATCATCACTTATATCATTCTTTCTCTTCCTTCCACTCTTCTGTTATTTATCATCACTTATTTATATCATTCTTTCCCTTCCCTCCACTGTTCTGTTATTTATCATCACTTATATCAATCTTTCTCTTCCCTACACTCTTCTGTTATTAATTATCACTTATTTATATCATTCTTTACCTTCCCTCCTCTGTTCTGTTATTTATCATCACTTAAATCATTCTTTCTCTTCCCTCCACTCTTCTGTAATTTATCATCACTGATATCATTCTTTCTCTTCCCTCCACTCTTGTTATTTATCATCACTTATTTATATCATTCTTTCTCTTCCCTCCACTCTTCCTTTATTTATCATCACTTATTTATATCATTCTTTCTCTTCCCTCCACTCTTCTGTTATTTATCATCACTTATTTATATCATTCTTTCTTTTCCCTCCACTCTTCTGTTATTTATTATCATCACTTATATCATTCTTTCTCTTCCCTCCACAGACTTATCATTGATGTTGGCCTGCGATCCAAAAGACATTGCAGGGTGGAATGTTTATCTGGCGGAATGCAAAGAAAACTTTCAGTCGCTGTCGCTTTTGTGGGCGGGTCTAAAACCGTCATTCTTGATGAGCCAACTGCCGGGGTTGATCCCTACTCAAGACGAGCAATTTGGGATCTCCTTTTGAAATACAAACAAGGTATGTTGTATACAGGCAAGACAATTAAAAACTAAATTGCTGGTTTGCAACCTCAAAGAAGAAAAAAAGTACTTAAAAATGTATTTCTTTACCCGAAACCTAAAAATCTCACAGATTGCTATCTTCAAAATAAAACAATAGTATTAGAATTATATATTTTCCTCCTTCACCGACCAGTAGTTTTAAAATGAAATAATTTTTGGTTAAAATTTTTGTGTAGGATTCGATTTAGGATCGCTTAAGGCTCAGGAAAAGTTAGCATCATTATCCTGAAAATCAGAAGAATGAAGGATCATGTATCAGAAAAGTAGGACAATTTAGGATCATGTGACAGAAATTTTAGATAAATGATCCAGAAAAGTAAGAAAATTTGTAATTATGTTTCTAAATTATTGCAAAATGTATAATCATAATCAGACAATTTTTCTGACAAGGGATTAAGCGATCCATCATTTTGCTTTTCAAGGCTTCGTGGCGAGGATGGATTTCCCCCTTCTTTAGATAGATATACCCCTGACCAATCCTCCTGAATAATCTTATCTGTGTAAGTTTACAGAATTTTGGACAGTTTTCTTTTTTTTTTTTCTTTTTGTCTTGACAGGTCGAACCATACTACTCAGTACCCACCACATGGATGAGGCAGACGTCCTGGGGACCGCATCGCCATCATATCACATGGTCAGCTCAAGTGTGTCGGCTCCTCCCTCTTCCTCAAAACAACTTTCGGAGATGGGTACAAGTTGACAATTGTCAAAAGACCTATTTCTGGTAAATTGAATCAAAATATTTAATTTTTAACTATGTTCTTGAACTATAATAGCTAAGGGGCTGCCTTGTTTTATTTCTTTAATAAAACACTGACTGTATGAATCAATGTTTTTATGTATATCAACATATACAGCAAGAAGTAACTAAGATTTCTAGAGAAAAAAAAATTACAATGATGATAAATTCAATTTTACAATGATAATAAATTCATTTTTACAATGATGATAAATTCTTTTTTACAATGATGATAAATTCTTTTTACAATGATGATAAATTCTTTTTTACAATGATGATAAATTCTTTTTTACAATGATGATAAATTCTTTTTTACAATGATGATAAATTCTTTTTCACAATGTTGATAAAAAAATTTTACAATGATGATAAATTCTTCTTTACAATGGTGATAACTTCTTTTTCACAATGATGATAACTTCTTTTTCACAATGATGATAAACTACAATGATGATAAATTCTTTGAAATTCAATAATTTATTGCCATTGCTTAAAAGAGTGCTGATCATGTTGGATTTGGGATCGCAGTAACTGGTCCAAATTTCTTTCACTGTGTGATAAATATGCCTAAATACCCAGCAGATGTACCAGTAAAAAATGTACAATGTCCAATAGCCAATACTAGTCAAAATAAACTTCAGTAAGTAATTTTTTTAAATGCATAGTCAAAGTATGAAGCATTAAATTAGTGAAAATAGAGTTTAATGAACAATTGTTCATCGTAAAACTTTTCTTAAAACTTTGCTAAGGTGGGTCAAATTGAACGAATGACTCAGTGGACAAACTTTAGGGTGGTTGAAATATTTGGATCTCTCTCTACAGACCTTTTCAAATCCATATCAACAATTTTCGGAAAACTAATTTAAATGTGACTAATGTCACAGCCAAAATACATGTGTCCATAATGGACCAATCGTATACTGGGGGAATCTTAACAACCAATCAAATACTGGGGGATTCTTGGGTGTCTATACAATGCATGCATGGTATGGGACGAAGCGTATTACGAATATGCTATCAAACGCTCATGATACATACGTAATACATAAAAGTAATGCACATGCCCATTGTTGTTTACAATTTTTCCTGTAGTAACTGCAGCTTGATTGGTGGATAATAAAGGAATAATTTCTCTAGTACTTGATTGGTCGAAATACTGAAGAAATCGTGTTTGGTTAAACTTGGTTTAAAAAGGTCTATACAAGGTAGTAATAATTTTTTTACTATTCCTTATTTTCTAGGTTCGTCTCACCCCAGTAGTTCAAGTGACCTGAATTCTTCCTTCCATTCCAACTGCAACCGAGACCAGGTCACAAGACTAGTAGTAAAGCACATCAATAACGCAAGCCTGGATAACGAAACCTTGCAAGAATTTACCTATCAGCTGCCGTATGAGGCTGTCAGTGAGGGGTGCTTCCAGAAACTTTTCAAAGACCTCCAAGAAAAGAAAGATGTGTTGAGCATCGATGGGTACGGTCTGATGGATTCTACCTTAGAGGAGGTGTTTCTCAAAGTGGCAGAGAGCTCTGGGGTAAATAGTAAAGGTAAGGGTTTAACATTTCTGGATAGAATTCTCTTTGGGAGATATATTTTGAAATTAAAAATGGCTCTACATGACCAGATTACACTTACTTGAATGCCTAAAGAAATGATATATTTAGAAAAGACATAATTGTCAACCTCATTTCTTTGCCCTTTTTGTACCCCTTGAACTTTCACAAACTTTGGAAGAAGACAAATGTAAACAAAATGTCAAAAAGCAGAATAAAGATAATAAATAAATTATTATTTTGAAAATCTTTGCCTTTGACAACTGATCCCTCCTTCTCAACTACTATTTCTTACCATTCCAAAATTAACTACTTTTTCACCTCTTGGCTTATTATCTAAGACTTCATTATTTATTCTTTTGGTGCTTTAAAATCTCTCTGGCACAATTTGACTTCCCTGACAATGTGCCAAAAAGGTTTATTGTTTATCTATCATTCATGCACAATTTGTTTTCTGCAATGTGATTGGATTATAGAGGGGACACCTACTTATTTGCATTGTGTGTTGTCCTGTGACAAACTTAATATATTACATTGATACATTATAGAAGGTTGTCCTAAATTTTCACAGGGAAGTTAATTTTCACAGGGAAGTTAATTTTCACAGGGAAGTTAATTTTCACAGGGAAGTTAATTTTTACAGGGAAGTTAATTTTTCAAGTAATTTTGGTGTTAAATGCTGTATTAAATTTTACATTAAAAGAAAAATATTTCAAATATGAAAGATGTTCATGAACATCAGGGTTTAAGGACTTACAGCTGTCTTTGGAGTCCCCTTTTCAGGAGTAATGTACAATGCCTCATCCTTTTTGGGGGGTTATGTACAATACCTCATCCTCGAGTCCCCTTTTCGGGGGTAATGTACAATACCTCATCCTTTTCGGGGGTTATGTACAATACCTCATCCTTTTCGGGGGTTATGTACAATCCCTCATCCTCGAGTCCCCTTTTAGGGTTAATGTACAATACCTCATCCTTTTGGGGGGGTTATGTACAATACCTCATCCTCGAGTCCCCTTTTCGGGGGGTAATGTACAATACCTCATCCTTTTCGGGGGGTTATGTACAATACCTCACCCTCGAGTCCCCTTTTTGGGGCTAATGTACGATACCTCATCTTTTTCGGGGGGTTATGTACAATACCGCACCCTCGAGTCCCCTTTTTGGGGGGTAATGTACAATACCTCATCCTTTTCGGGGGGTTATGTACAATACCTCATCCTCAAGTCCCCTTTTCGGGGGGTAATGTACAATACCTCATCCTTTTCGGGGGGTTATGTACAATACCTCATCCTCCAGTCCCCTTTTTGGGGGGTAATGTACAATACCTCATCCTTTTCGGGGGGTTATGTACAATACCTCATCCTCAACTCCCCTTTTTGGGGGGTAATGTACAATACCTCATCCTCGAATGTACAATACCTCATTATGTACTCAAGTACAATACCTCATCCTTTTTCGGGGTTATAATGTCATCAACTCCCCTTTTTGGGGGTAATGTACAATACCTCATCCTCGGGGACTAATATACAATACCTTATTCTCGAGTCCCCTTTTCGGGGATAATGTACAATACCTCATCAGCGTAAGGGGCATAACTATACATAATTTCACGGGAAAAGTACTGAAGGGAAAGTTGTTTGTCCATGAACCTTTAGATCAAACTGTAAAATAAACTATTTGGTTTCAAAACTGCAAATAGTACTTTTTTAAAATAAATACACAAATAGTTTAAGACCTATTTATTGTTTGAGTATTCAGATATCAAATATTCAGCAGCTTGTACAACCCTTTGATCTGTTCCTTTCATTCTTTTTATCAGAGAAAGAATCCACAGGCTCCACGGTCTCCCGCATTTTCCGTCGTCTTTCATCAAAAACTTCTCTTTCATCGTCCACAAGCTCTCAGAATCAAGCCCAGGCATCACCGACAAAAAGAGTAACTGAGGTGGACGAGACGGAACACTCAAGGGATACCGATGCTGATGATGATCCGCTTTTGGACGATTTGTGCGATAACCAGAAAGAGTCATCCTCTCTTGGGTCTGGATCGGGTATGCCTATATTTGTCGATCAATCTCAGATTACCTTATTGTGAGAATCTCACCATCATGTTGTCTGCCCACTCTTTACCCTCCTCCCTTCTAAACTTTCCACTCCCAACTCAATTGTGGAACTCTTCCGCAACAGTCACCCTCATTTCCCATCCAAACCAAACTGAAAATATAATTTTTAAGCAAATTAAAATTTGAATTAAAACAAATTGCATCCTAAAAACTGTTTCCATTATCAGCGATAACTTTGAAAGTCAGTAGAATTTTTGCAAATTGGTTGTATGAAAATACCTTTGTTTGTTGACATTATAAAGAAGTTTTCAGACTAGCACTTCTATTTGAGTGTATCAGGATTTGTTTAATCAGAAGTTATTTTTGATATTACTTAACCCCTCTGGCACTCAATGTCCTTGCAGTTGAAATGTTAGCTCATCAACCAATGGACCAATCAGAATTAAGACGCTCTTATCTCTTCTTCTTTCAGGAAAGTCAGATGATGTTCTGTTCAGTGAAGATGGCGTCAGCAAGCATCGCCTGAAGGGGTTGCTGCTCCACTGCAATCAGTTTATCGCCCTCATCGTCAAACGATTCCACCACATCAAACGTAATCGAAAAAGTTTGTTTTCACAGCTTCTACTGCCAGCCCTCTATGTAACGCTAGCCATGTCTGTCGCCCTCTCTGCCCCTCACATCAGCGATTTACCACCATTAATTCTGACGACGTCAATGTTTCATCCTCTGGAGTACCCTGACGGTAATTACATCCCATACAC
Organism: Chiridota heheva; assembly: GCA_020152595.1. Taxonomy (NCBI): domain Eukaryota; kingdom Metazoa; phylum Echinodermata; class Holothuroidea; order Apodida; family Chiridotidae; genus Chiridota; species Chiridota heheva. The sequence continues at coordinate 964,546 of JAIGNY010001158.1, read as the reverse complement.
CAACGAAGTCCTGAACATGCACAACCAGAAGACGTTTTACTCAACTCATGGTGATGCACGCCCAGTTCATATCACCAAAACTTTAAAGTTCCCCGCAGGGATTGGTGCCACCTGTGTGTTGAAGACTCCATTTAATGGGACCCTGGATAAAATGGTCATGTCTTCCAATTTGTCAAGAATCAATCTGACGGCCCAGTTTTATGATTCCATGTGCAGCCGTTCATTTAAGCACGGCAAGCCGTTGTCCAATTATGTGCCGGAAACGAGCCATGCGGATGATGATCTTGAGGAACAGCAAGGTAAGTGTCATGCCTGGTTTGCGTGTTACATGTATATATCCATATGCCAGTTACTAAAAGTGCAGATAAATAAGGACTAATTAACGAGTAGACCAACCCATTGATTTTGGTGACACTTTATATTCTAGTGATGATCTACGAGTAATGAGATTCAAGTCTAAGCTTCAAACTGTAAATATCGTCTTATTTATTTGAAAGCAAATATTTAGATCTAGATTTAATCCCATTATAGAAATTCATCACATTTAGTTAAAAGTCTTGACGGAGTACATTCTGTAACTTCAGTTTCATCAAGTACTCCCTCCTTATTTCAGTGACATATAATTTGACCGCATAGATTCATTTAATTATATAAAGTGATGAATGTATTCTATGCTTTATTTATTTTAAGACTCATGAAATGAATGAGTATGTATAGGCCTGTTTGATAGAAGTCCTCACAGTAATATTTTGTTTCAGGAACATTGGAAACCAAAAACTTATTTGGAGAGGAAATTTTGGAATGCATGAAATATTTTTCTCTTTATATCTCATTCTTAATACTATTCTTTCATGCTAGTATAAAGTGTCGTCTTTGAATATCTTTGAATGTGAGCTGGTTTGTGTAGAAGCCATTCTGGACTCTGATTGGTGATTCTCTTTTGTAGGGAAGGCTGGAATACCAACAAACAATTTTGAAAATGTTTCAGTCATTGTGGGTGGGTGATAGCATGACAGCATGAGCACATGTAGTTTAGTGGTTTTTGACATGCATTAGATCCTTTCATGAAAGATCAGGTTAAACCTAGAATTGCTAGATTGAAATGAAAATTATGAAAATGTATTAAAAAAAATCAAAAATTGTACATATTTTTTTTTTTCATTTTCATGCCTATTTATTTATGAAGAGTGGTGTTTTGATGAATACCTTTGATATTAATCCATTGTCTTTGTGTCTTAATGCTCTGCCACAAAATGTTGAGAGAAAAAAGATGACTATGTTAAATGTAACATATGAACAGTTGTTTTGGAGTTTTTTTGGTTGAGGGTCAAAGTTCAAGAATTACAGGTGGTGGCAGAGCCTGGGACCATTTGGAATGAGCTCCCCTCCATTCTATACACACATTTTTCTAAAGAATTTTTTTTGAAACAGACTAATATTTGATTTCAAAGCATTTTTTTTAAATGGGACCAATTTTTCTTTAGTGAATTCCTGATATAGTTTAGGCAGCTCCACCCTTTTGTACACCCACAAAAATTATTATTTCAAGAGTACCCATACAGCTGTGGCAAAAAAATATAAACAAATTGGGACCAATTTTTTTTAATAAACTTCTGATATAATATAGGCAGCTCCACCCTTTTGTACACCCACAGAGATATTTATTTCAAGGGTACCCATACAGTACTTTTGTAGCAACACTGGTAAGGGGCTGGCAGACATTTAAAAAAAAAAAAAATCACCAAATGTGACATGTATTCCGATAGTAGTGAAAAGTTTGTACTTGTCATTTTCATGCAATGTGATCATATTTGGGCTAGTTCATTTACAAGAAATGTGATCATTTTAGGCTAGTTCATTTACAAGAAATGTGATCATATTTACAAGAAATGTGATCATTTTGGGCTAGTTCATTTACAAGAAGTGTGATCATTTTGGGCTAGTTCATTCACAAGAAATGTGATCATTTTGGGCTAGTTCATTTACAAAAAAAGTGATAATTTTGGGCTAGTTCATTTACAAGAAATGTGATCATTTTGGGCTAGTTCATTTACAAAAAAAGTGATAATTTTGGGCTAGTTCATTTACAAGAAATGTGATCATTTTGGGCTAGTTCATTTACAAGAAATGTTGATGTGTGGAAAAACTCAAGAAAGTTTGATTATGAATGGCATACTGTTTGCATGGATGAATGTTCTGCATTTTTCTCACATGATTTGATTATTTTGAATAATGTATTTATTCCTCTGTTGCTTGCATCGTTTTAAGGAAATAATACAGACGTGGAGGTAGAAGGTAAGTGATGGCACACCACTATTATTGATATCACCCAGGTCTTCATTTGAAATAGAAAAATAGCTATTATCCCAAAGTGTGTTATATTTTGTTCTCACCGAAGTGAATTCCAAGCTTTGCTTTATAAGTGAATTTTGTCACCTACAGTATTTTATTTTGAAAGATTTTTTATTAAATGATTGGTTCATTGGTCAAGCAAGTTCATCTTATATGAAGGAGCTGGACTTCAAAAAAAATAGTGAAGAAAGCATTAAATCTTATTCAATTAAGGATATAATTAAGTTTAAAGTGATGTATCATTTGTGTAGAAATGACTGAAATCAGACTAGTTGTGACGTCACAGCCTCAGAATCCTCAAAGGTTTTATGTATTCTATCATATTTTGTGCGGTCAAATTGTGGCTTAAAAACCATTGAATGTATCAGAAAAACAGAATCTAGTAAGGGTACTTATAATTTATCACCTGACAAAAGTTCGAGGAAAAATAATTCAAGCAGTTAAAAAGTAAATCATTTTTCTTTAACAAACAAGAACGTTAATGCTCAAAATGTGAGGTGAGAGCACCAACATTCTACAGTAGACTTACTACACCAGTCATTTCTACACAGATAAGACAGAACTTCAAACTTGAATATTAACGTAATAAGATATTGAAGTATTTTCTCCACCATTTTTTTAATTTTTATTTAAGTCATATTTCATATAAGATAAACTTTCTTGACCACTAACCTAATTCTTATTACTTTTATTAAAAGATTTTGTTGCTGTGAACTCTACTTACAAGCTTCTAGTATATAAACTTATGTGGTTATACAAATGCCTTTGTTATGTATGATTAATACAAAATTGTATTTAATTTTTAAATGTGTGAATATTTTGGTGGCATCATTTTCTTGCTGTTTTTATGGGAAGCATCGATATGCCATAAATTCACAACTTTGCACACATCCAGCGACAGTAGCCATTGATTTAATGAAGTAAAGAGCCCTCCTTTTCAAAGTGAATATTTTGGGAGATATATTTCTGCGCTCTGAGTAAATGTTTTGTTGAAATAGCTGGAAAAAAGCTAGTAAAGGAAGGATAAGGTCATCAGTAATTTTAAGGTTCTGTTTTCTGATTTTGTGTCCAAGTTGCTTGAATGACTAGCAGAAAAAGTTGCTTTGTTTAAAAAGTGACTCTGAACTTTTCACCCCCCTGAACTTCTCACCCCCCTGAACTTCTCACCCTCTGAACTTCTCACCCCCCTGAACTTCCCACCCCCCTGAACTTCTCCCCCCCCCCCTCCCCCTCCTCCTCCCCACCATTTTCTTTTCCTCCCAGTGAACCTCTCACTTTTCCCTTCCGTGTCACTTTTTGCACCCTGGCATGCCACTTATTGTGCAAAGAAATTGCCTTACAGGTTCAAGCTTATACTAATTATAGTTCCAGTATATAGTTCAAGCTGGCGTCCCTTTGCTCTGATAATCACCATAGAAAAATTAGGTACCATTTTGACCCTTGGCATACCGGCAGTATTTTCGTCAGGGGCAGTGGCATAAGTGTACACATAACCTTCTGCATATTACATAGAGTTGCCTAAATTTGGCATCAAATCAAACATGGAATTGTTCCATATTAGGGAAGGTGTCCCTGATTCCTATGCTCATGACTTTGACATCAGGCAAGTTGCGTCAGAAGTGGTTTCTTTGTTTCTATCTCAAAGAATCTAAAAATAGATTTTGTTTGTATTTGTATTCCTTGTTTAATGTAAACTGTATTTATATTATTAATTTGTAATTATAAATAAATAATTTGTAATTAAAGATTAATATTTGTAATTACAGTTCCCCTAATGAGTTTTTGCACCATAGTTTGTACTATGATTATCTTGCTGTTGTAGTGTGGTGGTTGGAGAATGTTACAGGAATCACAAAAAGTTGCTCAGTTCTTATGCATGAAATGTAGAAGCCATGGTGAAGGCTCTGTGGGTATTTCTGTTGTGCACCGCAAATTGAAGCTGAATTCACACTTTGTACTATGAGTAGTTAGAGGGTGTGTTAGGAGTTTGTTTGTATGGGTGAATGTAGCATAGACTGTGCTTTTACTTGACCCTAGATCTGATCCCCTGATGATGATGACCTTGGTGCAATAGAAAAGAGACGTTCAGGTCTTCTTATTTTTAAAGCAAGCTCGCGAAAAGCTCTACTGCAGTTGATCTGATTGTGAGGCAGGAGCGAGCTGGAAGTTATGTGGTGGGGCATTGTAATATTTATCACATATTTTTTATTGTTGGTGGTTTAGATTCCCCTCACTGGATCATGATTCCCCTCATTGGATCATGATCCTCCTAGAAAATCATGAACTGGGGGCCTCCAATCTGATCCGGTGACTGTTTTCACTACAAAGAATCTGCAGATCTGATCGGCTGCTCTGGGTCTGATCACGACTTTGCAATCAAGTGAGGACATGTGCATGGATGATAGATAGAAACTTTCTTACAAGCTGGCAAAACGTAAAATGAAAAGATACAAGCAAATTCTAGCCTATGCCAGTAGCTTGAGTTGCACTTTGTGATACAAACAGACTTAGAATGATACTTTTTTTGGCAGAAAAATAGAAATGTTGACTTCATCATGTAGTAATGAGTTTATACAATGCCACAGCATAGTATTTAGGGACTTGTGTTGGTTTTCAGTGTGGTTTATTGATGGTTAAAGTGCTATGGTATGACTCTGGTGAAAAGCACATCTAAAAGCAAAGAAATATTATTTCATGAAACTGTACATAACCAAATTCTGTTTGAAATTAGTTCCAATGAATTGTTTTTTTTGAGGCTTCAAATGCTTTTGTAAGTAAATGTTTTCTCGTAACAAACAAGGAGTCTTCCATTTAGCAATGTTTGAAATCTTTGCTATCATTCATTAAATTGTGATCAAAAGTATTCATCCTTGTGTCAACTGCCTTACTGTTTTTTTATAGCCTTGTCATATCAAATGATGCACTGCCAATCAGTCATAAATACAACTGCTTCCAATGCAAAAAAAGATAACATGTGCTTTTGTGTAATCTAGTTTTGAAAGCATTTCTTTTCTTCCATAGATACAAAGTAACTCAAAATTTTAGTACAGCAAATATTCCATATGTCAGATGAAATTTTTGTGTGACAAAAATGCAATGTCAATATTTAGAAAGAAACACTATTTTTTGGAAAAAGGTGAGGATAATTTTATGTAATATCCAATCAGCTCAAGCACTCAATGCATAGAAGACAAAGGCAGAAGTAATAGCAAATACTTACAATATATAGAAAGTCAGAAGAAAAGATTAGATCATCACAATGGGTATAAAACCAGGATGCTTAAGTTTTGAATGTCACACTGGGGTGTCACTAAATGCTTCATTCATTTCAGTCATTTTTCATTTCCAAACCCAGAATACAACAATATAATAATACATCAAGAATTAGATGACTGATGGAGGAAGTTTGAGAGAATTGTTCCTCTTACAATGCAGACCCCCCTCCACCACCCCCATACAAAAATGTAAAAAATATTAAAATGAGAGAAAACTTAAAATAAGGCTACATTAACATTATAAATAAACTAATTACATACGTATAATAGAGTATTATCATTTTAAATAAGCATCATACATGAACTCACCCCATCCCTATCTTACAACCCCCTGCCCCCGCCTGAGTATGAAGAGAAAAAGAAGAGAAAGCTCGTTCAAGTTTTTGAAAGTTTGTACAGTGGCAAGATCATTATTAGCTCTTGGAAGCTCACTGTTTGCTTGGGAAAGTGAAATATTGCCCAACATACAGGAAGGTTATGAAGTGAACCATGCACATCCTATAGTTGGGCTTTAGAACCTCCCTGTATGTTAACCACACCCTATCAGTTTAGGGTTAGGTTTAGAGTTGGGCTTCAGAACCTCCCTGTATGTTAACCACACCCTATCAGTTTAGTGCTAGCTTTTGAGTTAGGCTTTAGAACCTCCCTGTATGTTAGCCACACCCTATCAGTTTAGGGTTAGGTTTAGAGCTAGGCTTTAGAACCTCCCTGTATGTTAACCACACCCTATCAGTTTAGTGCTAGCTTTTGAGTTAGGCTTTAGAACCTCCCTGTATGTTAACCACACCCTATCAGTTTAGGGTTAGGTTTAGAGTTAGGCTTCAGAACCTCCCTGTATGTTAACCACACCCTATCAGTTTAGTGTTAGGTTTAGAGTTAGGCTTCAGAACCTCCTTGTATGTTAACCACACCCTATCAGTTTAGTGCTAGCTTTTGAGTTAGGCTTTAGAACCTCCCTGTATGTTAACCACACCCTATCAGTTTAGGGTTAGGTTTAGAGTTAGGCTTTAGAACCTCCCTGTATGTTAACCACACCCTATCAGTTTAGGGTTAGGTTTAGAGTTAGGCTTTAGAACCTCCCTGTATGTTAACCACACCCTATCAGTTTAGTGCTAGCTTTTGAGTTAGGCTTTAGAACCTCCCTGTATGTTAACCACACCCTATCAGTTTAGGGTTAGGTTTAGAGTTAGGCTTTAGAACCTCCCTGTATGTTAACCACACCCTATCAGTTTAGTGCTAGCTTTTGAATTAGGCTTTAGAACCTCCCTGTATGTTAACCACACCCTATCAGTTTAGGGTTAGGTTTAGAGTTAGGCTTCAGAACCTCCCTGTATGTTAACCACACCCTATCAGTTTAGTGTTAGGTTTAGAGTTAGGCTTCAGAACCTCCCTGTATGTTAACCACATCCTATTAGTTCAGTGTTAGGTTCAGAATTTGGCCTCAGAACCTCCCTGTATGTTAACCACACCCTATCAGTTTAGTGTTAGGTTCAGAATTTGGCCTCAGAACCTCCCTGTATGTTAACCACACCCTATCAGTTTAGTGTTAGGTTTAGAGTTAGGCTTCAAAACCTTGTATGTTAACCACACCCTATCAGCTTAGTGTTAGCTTTTGAGTTAGGCTTCAGAACCTCCCTGTATGTTAACCACACCCTATCAGTTTAGGGTTAGGTTTAGAGTTAGGCTTCAGAACCTCCCTGTATGTTAACCACACCCTATCAGTTTAGTGTTAGGTTTAGAGTTAGGCTTCAGAACCTCCTTGTATGCTAGCCACACCCTATCAGTTTAGTGTTAGCTTATGAGTTAGGCTTCAAAACTTTCCTTGTATATTAACCACACCCTATCAGTTTAGTGTTAGCTTTTAAGTTAGGCTTCAAACCTCCCTGTATGTTGAGCAATATATCACTTTCCATTTGCTTCTGAAATAACAGTAAGCTTAAAGGGAGCATGTCATTTCTACAATGGTAGGAAGCTGGTGGATTATTACATAGATCAAAGAAAAGGGGCCCAGAGGAGTTACTGTTCTAAGGAAGTCATTTCTACAAGGGTGGTGGATTATTACATAGATCAAAGAAAAGGGGCCCAGAGGAGTTACTGTTCTAAGACGAGCTTGTCATTTCTACAAGGGTGGGAAACCAGTGGATTATCACATAGATCATAGGAATGAGGATGGAAGGGGCCCAGAGGAGTCACTGTTCTAAGACAGGCTTGTCATTTCAACAAGGGTGGGAAATTAGTGGATTATTACATAGATAAATAGGAATGAGGATGGAAGGGGCCCAGAGGAGTCACTGTTCTAAGACGAGCTTGTCTTTTGTACAAGGGTGGAAACCAGTGGATTATTACATAGATAATAGGAATGAGGATGGAAGGGGCCCAGAGGAGTTACTGTTCTAAGACGAGCTTGTCATTTCAACAAGGGTGGGAAACCAGTGGATTATTACATAGATAAATAGTAGTGAGGATGGAAGGGGCCCAGGGGAGTTACTGTTCTAAAGCAAGCTTGTCTTTTGTATTTGGATTATTACATAGATAAATAGGAATGAGGATGGGAGGGGCCCAGAGGAGTTACTGTTCTAAGACGAGCTTGTCTTTTGTACAAGGGTGGGAAATTAGTGGATTATTACATAGATAAATAGTAGTGAGGATGGAAGGGGCCCAGGGAGTTACTGTTCTAAAGCGAGCTTGTCTTTTGTATAAGGGTGGGAAGCCAGTGGATTATTACATAGATAAATAGGAATGAGGATGGGAGGGGCCCAGAGGAATTACTGTTCTAAGACGAGCTTGTCATTTCAACAAGGGTGGGAAATTAGTGGATTATTACATAGATAAATAGTAGTGAGGATGGAAGGGGCCCAGGGGAGTTACTGTTCTAAAGCGAGCTTGTCTTTTGTATAAAGGTGGGAAGCCAGTCGATTATTACATAGATAAATAGGAATGAGGATGGGAGGGCCAGAGGATTACTGTTCTAAGGATTGTCATTTCAACAAGGGTGGAAAATTAGTGGATTATTACATAGATAAATAGTAGTGAGGATGGAAGGGGCCCAGGAGAGTTACTGTTCTAAAGCGAGCTTGTCTTTTGTATAAGGGTGGAAAGCCAGTGGATTATTACATAGATAAATAGTAGTGAGGATGGGAGGGGCCCAGAGGAATTACTGTTCTAAGACGAGCTTGTCTTTTGTACAAGGGTGGGAAGCCAGTGGATTATTACATAGATAAATAGGAATGAGGATGGAAGGGGCCCAGAGGAGTTACTGTTCTAAGACGAGCTTGTCATTTCAACAAGGGTGGGAAACCAGTGGATTAATACATAAATTATAGGAATGATGATGGAAGGGGCTCAGGGGAGTTAGTGTTCTTGGAAATGATGCTGGTGCATGCCAGGGAATAGATTGACATCAGCTTAGAAAATATTCTGAGTCTGTTGATTTGATCATGCTTTAATACCAGTGTTCACTAAATATCTGGCTGATTTGATCCAGTGTTCACTAGATATCCGGCTGATTTGATCATGCTTTAATACAGGTGTTCTTTGGGTATCCAGCTATAATATCTTGCTATACTATGGGCCATGCTTAAAAGATTGTGTATTTGTTAATTGTGACCAAACAAAATAGTGTTTTCTATGGTCTTATATGTTGTTATTATTTTGTTTTTTTTTGTGTATAAATTGTGCAGAAGATATTTTATTTGAGTAAAAAAAATTTGCCTACTTACCATCCCGACTTTTGTGAGCAAGATATGTTACTGCAAAGGAACAATATGGATGTCCTAAGCGTGATGTTATAACCTGAATCTCTAGCCTATGCATGCAGTTGTGTTTATTCCTATAAAGATCAAATTCACCTTATGTTCTACTCAAGTAGAATGTTCTCCCGACCAGGAATGACTTATACTTGCCTCGTGATTGTCTTTACCTTTCTCCTGGAATTACGAAACCAGTAATAAACTTCACACCATCAAACCATAAGTCAGGACCAACACCCCTCTGCATAGTCGCAACTGCAGGGAAGACATCGTTGTCACCCACTTTCACCTTGGCCACTCCTCTTATCCAGCTCCCATGCTGCTCTCTGCCCCACTTGCAACATTGATCTCACCATCAAGCATATTTTCTTAACCTGTCCCCTATACCAGAACTCCAGATCACCTTTTCTCCTCAATCTCGGACCTATTCAAAACAATTCTTCTTCAAACATCATCAACTTTCTCCGCAACAACAACCTCTTCCACCACATATAATCTCCTCCCCTTCAACACCCAACCTTACGCACCCATTTCTTTTCCCCTAACTTTTTCTCCCACATTCAGCTTTTCTCCTTTATCTCCTTTACAAACCTTCCTTTCCTCACTATCCTTACTCTTACACCATTATTTATCAACACCCTACCCTCTTGGCACATTTGACTCTGACTGTTGCGGTGCTGTTAAACATCAATAAACCAACCAACCTTCTACCAATTTGATAGGTCAAGATTGGAACAAAGATTCTATGGAACATAGTTTTATCGTCACAAACATCCAGGCATACAAGAAAAAACCTGGGAAGCATCAAGTTATCTTTCTTGTCTCAATGCATCTTATTTCTTCAAAATGTTCGTCTTTGTAATTAGAGCGATGGTTATGATCATGGCCAAATGGTCCTTGGATACATTGTATCTGCATCAGTCAGTAACTGCAGCTTAGCCAGACTATTTTCTAGCAAAGTAGAAGGTGGTTGGATGACATACTAGTTTTGGAGGGTTCTAAGTATTGATCCACCATTTTCCAGGTGATGGTCTACACGATTTGAATTATGATGAACCAATTTGGATTGTTTTGGCCACATTTTGAAGAGCAAAACAAATCAGCAATCTTGTTTTGGATAAAAAAAAAATTAGGAAAATAAAAAAAATGGTCCAAATGACTCATTAAAAATGTCTTGTATAATTATCTTAATTTCTGAAAGAATAAAGTGTTTAGGTACATTTTCAAAGTGCTCTTTGCAAATATAAGATTGGTATATTGGTTGAGTGCCACCTCATTATGGTAAGATTAGTTGGAACTAGTGCTTGTAATTTGAAGCTGTAGATTGGTGAGCATTTGGGCATGATCAAAAGCTTTCTTGGGAATTGGTTAATGAGGCTTACATTTTTCTGCCAAGATAAGATTTTTAAAATAAGAGTTAAGTGTGGTGTGTTAAGTTGCACAAATGATTGCAGTGTTGCTTAGATTGTCGTTTTTATTTGCATTTATCCACAGAGTGTATATTGAATGTACGCACAAAATGTTTTGTAAACATGTACAACAAAATGTCTTGTAAACATGTACAAAGTGTGTTGTAAACCTGTGCAATGTGTTGCAAACTCACACAAATGCATTGTCAATATGCATGATATGTATTGCAGATGGTAAAGAAAATGTTTTAGGAGTAATGCATTCTGAGCATGTGCAATGAACATGCAAAGAATGTATGAAGCATGTCTTAAATGTGTTATAATTTTGCATGATTTGTGATGAAAAAATGCTTAAAATAGATTGTGTTTGTTGTGTGATCCTCCATCCAATTAATGTTATAGCCTTAGATCCATTCTGAGATGACTAATTTTATAGCCTTAAGACTCCATTCTGAGATGACTAATTTTATAGCCTTATGACTCCATTCTGAGATGACTAATTCTATAGTCTTATGACTCCATTCTGAGATGACTAATTTAATAGCCTTAAGACTCCATTCTGAGATGACTAATTTTATAGCCTTAAGACTCCATTCTAAGATGACTAATTTTACAGCCTTAAGACTCCATACTGAGATGACTAATTTTATATCCTGAAGGCTCCATTCTGAGATGACTAATTTTATAGCTTTAAGACTCCATACTGAGATGACTAATTTAAGAGCCTTAAGACTCCATTCTGAGATGACTAATTTTGTAGCCTTAAGACTCCATTCTGAGATGACTAATATTATAGCCTTAGATCCATTCTGAGATGACTAATTTTATAGCCTTATGACTCCATTCTGAGATGACTAATTTTATAGCCTTAAGACTCCATTCTAAGAGGACTAATTTTATAGCCTTAAGACTCCATTCTGAGATGACTAATATTATAGTCTTAAGACTCTATTCTGAGATGACTAATTTTATAGCCTTAAGACTACATTCATTCTGAGATGACTAATTTTATAGCCTTAAGACTACATTCTGAGATGATTAATTTTATAGTCTTAAGACTCCATTCTGAGATGACTAATTTTATAGCCATAAGACTCTATTCTGAGATAACTAATTTTATAGCCTTAAGACTCCATTCTGAGATGACTAATTTTATAGCCTTAAGACTACATTCTGAGATGACTAATTTTATAGCCTTAAGACTACATTCTGAGATGACTAATTTTATAGCCTTAAGACTACATTCTGAGATGACTAATTTTTATAGTCTTAGACTCCATTCTGAGATGACTAATTTTATAGCCTTAATACTATATTCTGACATGACTAATTTTAGAGCCTTAAGACTACATTCTGAGATGACTAATTTTATAGCCTTAATACTACATTCTGAGATGACTAATTTATAGCCTTAAGACTACATTTTGAGATAACTAATTTTATAGTCTTAGACTCCATTCTGAGATGACTAATTTTATAGCCTTAAGACTCCATTCTGACTACATTCTGAGATGACTAATTTTATAGCCTTAAGACTCCATTCTGAGATAACTAATTTTATAGTCTTAAGACTCCATTCTGAGATGACTAATATTATAGTCTTAAGACTCCATTCTGAGATGACTAATATTATAGCCTTAAGACTCCATTCTGAGATGACCAATTTTATAGCCTTAAGACTCCATTCTGAGATGACTAATGTTATAGCCTTGAGACTCCATTCTGAGATGACTAATTTTATAGTCTTAGATCTATTCTGAGATGACTAATTTTATAGCCTTAAGACTCCATTCTGAAATGACTAATTTTTTCAAGATTTAGGGGGAATCTTCTTCATTGGGACATACTCTCCATTGATCAGTAAAATGTGAAACATTTGCACACACCTTTCTCAAAAATATGTGGGAAAACGAATTTTATTTTAACAGAATGCACCAGGGCATAAAGTGCAATATATTACGTAGCATAAATTGTAGTTGTGTAGTTGACCTTCATTTTTTTTTCTTGACAGCTCAGTTTACAGTGTCATTTACAATAGCAGTGCATTACACATTTAAACAAAAAAAACACGCTTAGTGCAGTAAAAAAATTGACAAAAAGTTAAATCCATAAATATAAAACATGTGAGTTCCTGATTCTTTAAATCTTTAATTTTTTGGTTCCGATGCAATCAGGGACCCATGGTCTGAAGATGTGCCTTTATTGTTTTTGGTGATGATATTATGCATATTAATAAGTGGGTGGGGCTTAATGTAAAATTTTGAAATGCTCATATTTCAAAAACCGTTTGTCCATTTATTTATATTTGGTATAATAATGTTGTCAGCTAGTATCCACATGCTCATGGTATAAAATGTTAAATCTCATTAATATGCATAGTGGGCGGGCTAAATGTGGTTTTGCCAAATAAAGTTTGTAAACACGAAATCTCCAGAACGACACATTGTCATATGTAGTACATAGGTAGTTCATTGTCCGCAGCGCAGATGTGCCCTACTAATTTTGTTAATCTTGGTGATGAAGTCATGCATATTACTAAGTGGAGGGAGAGGAGGAAGGGGGAGTTAATACAAAGAAAATCTAGAAAAAGTGACAAATTTATAGCAAGCATACAGTATGTCTGTTTGCATCATACTTGCATGTTATTTGTCAGTTATTGTGTACATGCTTATGTTGACATCAGGTTCTATCACTGATATGCATGCCTTAATGTAAAAATGCTTCAAAAAATTATAAACACATCGCACACATCATATGTTGTACACAGATGAGTTATGGTTCATATACTAGTATGTGACCTATTGTATTGGTAGTGATGTTATGTAGGTGGGGCATTATGTAAAATTCTTTAAACGGTGATAAATGTGCAACCTTATGCATGCTTTGCATCGTGCATCATACTTGTACTGATGTCAAGATCACTTTATTGATATGCATGGCGGGCATGGCTTATGAATGTATGTTATTTATAGCATATTTCATGACATGCAATGCTAGTAAGTATAAAACTTGAAAATCAACCAACAATGAAAGGATGCATCGGAATTAATAAACATTTTAGTTTTCTGGTTGGAGAATATTATCCCTTACAGGGGAGCAAACATAGTGAATTCCATTGGGGCTTGTGTGCCTGAAAATAGCCAAAAAGCAACAAAAAAGAGATAAATAGCAACAAAATGGGAAGTGAATTTAGGAATACATAGGCCTAACCTATTTCCTTATGCAGTCAAGGCTGATGTGGATTTGAATGTAATACTCCGTCTCTATTGGTCGCATAGGTGATTAGATTATCATTTGAGTGTTTGCAGTGAATTTTAGAAATACTGGTTTAAATCAAAACTAATTATGTAATAGATTGTTTTTGTTTCATTCTGAAACATGGCTTAAATGAATAAATAAATTTATTTGAGAGTTTTTTTGTCATTAAATGTGAAAGAACAAGAAGTTATCTACAACTTCATTGTCCTGCATGTATTAAAGGTTTCCTTTTATCTAAAAACTCATTTGGTTTTCTTTTTAAATTGTTAAAGCATCTATATGCAGGAAAATATTATGTGAAACCATTGCTTGAAATATTTAGGGATAAAATGTAAAAAAAATCTTGTAATTTTATTATAAATTTCTATGGCAAAGTTTCAGTCTAAAGATTTATTTTTATTTTTAAATGATGGGTATTTAACCCACTTTATTTACCCATATGATACAAGATAATGCTTATGAATGCAAAAGGAAGATTGCTTTGTGTGTTATGTGTTAAAGCTTATTTAACATTCAGACTAACACTATTCTGTGTATGTATTTTGAACATTTTAGAAGCTGTTATTCAAAATTGTAAAATATCTTAGCAAATAACACTAAAGTAGTAATGACACCTGTTTTGCTTGCTGGAGGTGGGGGGGGGGGGGGTGAGTGAGAGGGGGAGGGAAGTGGAGTAATAATGTTAAGAGAAGTGTTGTTAGTTTCTTATGTACGCATTTAACATATTGCCACACCATTGTTCCACCATAAATACTTGTATATTTCATTTTTTTTGTCAGATTCAAATATGGGCCGTCAAATCAAAGAGGTCACCTGTCATTGTTCGGCAGAGAAGAGTGGTTTTCTTGTCCGGAGAAAGTGGGAACACCTGAGCCGCCAAAGTTCACGGTCATCACCAGCGACTCGCTCCAGGATTGCACCAATCGGAATATGACAGATTATTTGCTTTATACCACGGATAAATTCAGGCTTCACAGGTGAGAGGAGGGAAACTAGTCAGTGGTGGAGCCGGATTATTGTTGATGGGGTCATTATGTAGCGGATAAACTGCTTCCAAAAATGCACAAACTTTATGACATAACTATATTAACCCTATAGACCATTCGAAATCTGAATCTGCAATTTTCGAAAAAACTAATTTAAAAAATGTCACTTGGCGGAATTTCATGTGTTCATAGTTGAATAATCATGCACTATACTAGGGGAATCTTATCGACCAATCAGATATTGGAGGAATTTTGGTGGTCTGCAAAGTTCTTATATGGTATAGATGGGGTCAAAGGTATTCAACCTCTCATTATATGTGCGTTATTCTTGACGGTAATACACACACACATTATTGCTATCCTTCAGCAACTACAAATGACTGGTTTGTTAACGATGGGAAAATTCTCCCCAGCAGTTGATTGGTCAAAGCACTGAAGTAATCACGCTCACATTAAATCATTTTGAAAAGATTTTTATGCCCGTCTTTTTCAAGCCTCTTTGTGCAGTATCAAAAATGATTTAATTTTTTTCAGGTGAAACAGTTTATTTGGGAATCTGGTCCCAAGAAAATTGCTTGACACGTACGTACGTCAGCAGAAAATCTGATGCATACAGTTCTAGTGATGTAATTGAGACATCGTTGTTGATTGGCCAGTCAGTAGTTGTGTAAATAATTTGACCAATCAGGAACTTTGAATTGTATTGTACATTTATACCCTCGTTAACACGATAACTGGTCTTCAAAACTGAAGAATGGGGCAAGAGCATTTGAAATCATTGCTTTTGTTTGAATAAACTGCTAATTTGAAAAGGCGTTGTGACTTTGTGCTTTCTTATGCTCTAATATACAAACATACAATTTTATTTCCCTATTTTCTTTACAGGTATGGTGCTTTGTCCGTGGGGAACGTGAGAGGTTTTGTGCCAATTCAGTTTGACAACGATGTGCCAGTTTTGTACCGCAAGATTGCTATTCGTAATGTGGCAATGGTTAGTATCTTGAAATGATAATAATATCTTCTTGTCCAACATGCAATTGCTAAATTTATCTTGCTTTGTTTCATGAAGTGAATTTCCCAATTTTTAATATCTTTGCTTTGTTTTCAAGATATTATTTAGACCCAAAGTTTCTTCCTGATAAGTGTCCATGCTTCGGGCTGTGTAGAGTGTGCTATTTGAATTGCATAAGTGTGAACTGGTTGTATACTAATCCAACAATAACCACCACAAAAACTTTGTGTACGTCAGTTGCAAAATAAGAAAATAATGTTACAAAACTTATATAAAGTCTTTCAATAAATTATGTTGTAAGTCAAAAAATGTTGGGTGGGCGCCTATTAGAGCAGGGGTGCTTAATACATCGAATACATTATTTAACCCTTACTCTACCACGCGGCGATAGTATCGCCGTTTTCAAACCACCTTTTTCTAAAAATAAAATCGGGACTTTACCACAGTCCTATAAGAGTAATCTTGGTACATTTTAAAGTACTCGGATATTTCTTTGACAAAATGAAACTTTTTCATAGGGGTCATATTACATTTCTTTTAGAAAAAGTACATCAAAAAAGGGTAAAACTCAATAATTGCTAAAAAATTGGCAATTTTTTTATTTTTCTCTTTTACATCTTAAGATAACTTCAAGATCACATTTTTGCTTCAAAATCAAACACGCAAGTCCTAAGACATGATAGTATTGGTTTCTGGTATAATTTTTATAATCCCTACATGCAATTTTTCGTTCTGGAGAAATTTCTTCAAAATTTCATGAATTTCTGCCATTCTTAACCCGGTTTTTTCTTCAAAATATCATGTAATCCAAACCATACATCACGCATGCTTTGTTGAACCGCCGTTCGAAAGCGCTTGAAATTTCCTTTCATTTGATATATAAATAAAGGCTATCTTCTATTTAGAACCTATCCTATAAGAATTAAATTACACCTCTTCAATTTGAACGACTACGTGGTGCAGAGGAAATGGTACGCGACTAGCATGCGAGCGCTCCGGGTCCAAGTCTCGCCGTGATCACTGCGTAATTATTTTTCTGCTGGTGCTTTCAGGGGACATTTGACTTTTATCATTTTTGATGTGTTTTCATCTTTCCTTTCTTTCTAGAAATTATAGATTAGCATCATTGGAAAGGAAATTTCAAAAAGAATCTAAATGGGTGACACAAATCTCTGTTTTCAATACTGACAAGAAGTTATACTTCTGCAAAGATAGACCATTTGTTGACCAAATTTGGCCAAAAATTGCTTTATTTGCATAATTTGGTCCAATATTTTCTAAAGTGGTTTTAATTACTCAAAAATAAATATCTTAGCATCTATTCCAATCAAACTTGTAACGAAAGAAAATGAAGAAAAATTGTCAAAAATGCATATGAAAAAAAAGTTACGAAAATTGGGGTCGCTTCATTTAAAGCCCTGGTGGAGTAAGGGTTAATCTTTCAGTCACAATTCATTGTCTGTGTGAATTACTGTATGAATTGTATGTAATATGAAAATGTGGAAAATATAAATCTGAAATTCTTTTATCTGTGAAACAATTTTAATCCATTGTTTTTGATCTTCTTTTCATCATCAGGCGTGGCACAACCAAAAGGGTTACCACAGCTTACCGACATACGTCAATGCATTAAACAATGCAATACTGAGAGCCAACATCAATAAGAATCCACACCTAGGAAATCCATCAGGATATGGTATCACGGTCATCAACCACCCCATGAACAAGACTGGCATGTCCCTGTCAGATGAATTCATGTGAGTTTAGTTGTAATGCAGAAATGTAATAAGGGTCACTTCTCCGTTGGAGGGAGGGGGACTCCCAGAAGTTAAAAAAAATGCACTGTAAATTAAGTTTCCATTGGTGGGATATAATATACTCTTTACAAGAACTGTTCTTATTCCAAATATTCCTATAAAGAGACAAATTAAAATAGATTTTTTTTTTTTTAAGGGATGCATAAGAATAAACTTCTCTGAGTTACCAAATAAGCCACATCCACCTTAGCAACATGGTAACTAGGTGGGGCAAACAAACCTCAAATCTGCAATCATGCATGCATTACCAATGCGTTGACATTTAGATGATCGCAAGGCCTGCCACAAGCTTTGATCCATTTATGGCACTTCTCCGGATCTTCAGAGTTTTTAGCAAAAGGGACAAACAAAATTCAGTTTCCTAAGCGTTCTGGGTAACAGCAATCAGATTTATAAAGCCCGCAGCGGGCCTGTAAGCGCAATTTTTGTTCACCATTTTTCTGTTACTCAGTCTGTGCGTCTAGAAATTTGTTTTGCAAAGTAAATTGCATTGACTACATGAGTGCACACCGCTAGCTAGTTGTGCTGTACCAGTACTGCTTAGGATGTTTGTCCCACTAAGTTATGCAGGTTTTGTTGCTAGGCAAATTCATGCACTGATTGGTTGAAAAAGCTGTCAATTATCTCACTCAGACGGGTTAATTATCTTGGAGGAATGCACTATGACATCACACTATACTAATTTTTTAACACAATGGTAAAATCTTTGAAATACAATTCTCCTTAACACAACAAGATTTCAAGATGGTTTTTTACCAATTTGTTTCTTCAATAGTTTATTATCATATTAATGTGCAACAAAATTTATGGTAATATCTTTTAACACTCACTATGTTCTAATTCAATTCTTCTCTATTTTATATCGTTACAGTCAGCGTGAGTCAACGGAGGTCCTTATTGCAGTTTTTGTCATCATTGCCATGTCTTTCGTTCCGGCAAGTTTTGTTGTGTTTCTGGTCGGGGAACGTTCTTCGAAGGCCAAGCTGCTTCAGTATGTGAGCGGTGTGAACCCATTGGTGTATTGGAGTTCAAACTATGTGTGGGACATGGTGAGTACAATCAGGAACCTATTGATACCTTTAAAAAAACAATCAACAATCATGTTGGCATCCCTGGCAGTGACAGGGCTGACACAACTGTTAAGCTTACCTTTACCCTTCCCCCTACCCCTTTTCCCAAAACCCTTTCTGACATCAAACTGCTTATCACTTCCCTTGTTCGTGGCCGCTGGCAAACCTCATGGGACTCTTAAATTGATAACAAACTCCACGTCATCCAGCCTACCATTCCGATCAAACCCACTACTCACAACCTATCACGTGTTGACAACGTCCACATTACCTGCCTTAGAATAGGTCACACCCACCTCACTTACTCCCACCTCCTTACTGAATCCCACCCACCCCTTTGCAACAATTGCCATTGCACCCTCACAGTTCATCACATTCTCCTTGCTTGCTCCCTGTACAACCTTCCCAGAGCTTCCCTCGCTGCCCACAACTCAGTAGCCGAGCTCTTTCAACAACAAAAAAACCTCTGGATAAAATTATCTCCTTCCTTCATCATGCTTCCTTCAACAACCATATTTAGTCCTCCTTCCCTACCCTCTCTCTCTCTACACTATTTTTCCACCCATACACCTCTCTCGATCCCACTTTTCTGGCTTTTAGTTCTTGTGTTTCTCTCAATCTCCCCCTGTTTACTCTCCTTTTTACCTCTGGAATGATCTAACCTCTCAGGCACAATTTAGCCCTCACTGTTGTGGTGCCGGTAAACTCTCATCAAACGAACAAAGAAAAAATTATATGATACCTTGAGGAAACAAGTGTATGATACCTTGAGGAAACAAGTATTTATTCCTCAAAGAAACAAGCACTGTATTTGATACCTTTAAGAAACAAGTATAAGAATTTATACGTTTAAGAAGAGGTATTTATACCTTTAAGAAACAAGTATTTATACCTTAAAGAAACAACTATATACCTTTAAGAAAATAGAAGTATTTACTTGTGTGTATTAAATCTACTATTCACAACTTGAGTTTTCTTTCTTCAATGTATATTCAATTCCCTAAAGGCCAATATAAACGTACTTCAAAATTGATGTTTTGATTGGTCAAAATACACATTGATTCAACAAATTATGTATTGCTGAAATTAGACCCACTGATACTTGGTATTTCCTTTTCTATTTTGAATGAAAGACAAAAGAATAAGCGAATACAAAGTTGACAAAAAGATGAATATTGTGTTTAATGTAATTGGTTACTTTTCAGGTAAAATAATGTTTTATGTGAATATGGTTTTTCCTGAAATTTCAACAAATAATAATGATAAACCAATTAAAAGCAAGTTGAAATCAAATATCATAATGTATGAAGACACACTTATATCACGTTATGTGGCGTTTTAGGACCTAGTGTTATTTTGCAATAATCTCAATTTGCCACTTGTGTTCAATGTCACTAATAAGCCAATTAAAAAAGTTGTTAAATTATTGAACAAATTTCCTTCTTTATTTGGAATGAAAGATAAAGGAATAAGTGAATACAACCTTTATGAAAAGATTAATAAAGTATTTAATCATTGGTTACTGGTTGGCAAAACTAGCAATTTATGTGAATATATATTTTTTAAATTTGCACAAATTCACAGATTATTTAATGAAAATCATGTCAGAATAAATATGTAAATACACATGGATGGCATTTAAGGATTTCTCTGACAATCTAATGTTGCTGTAATTGCTTCTTTCAGATGAATTACCTCGTTCCAGCTTTCTGCTGTATCAGCATATTCAAGATATTTGACATTCCAGCTTATTCTTCCCCGACAAATTTGCCCGCAGTCATCATCCTGTTTCTTCTATATGGGTAAGGACAGTATTTGATTTCATAGCAACAACAGTTTACAAGCAATTTTACTCTTTTCAGTGTAAAATAAAGTGTAATGGTATGTGGTAACCTTGTGGAAACGTTTTACAAGAGATTTCACTTTTGAGCTTTTCTGAAAAATGTAGTGTGTCACAGATGTGGTCCTTATAGCATATATTTGTTTGGTGGGGTTGTGGAGAAGCAGGTTACATTCTTCATTGCTTATAAACCCAGCAAAGTTTGTGAGTAAACTTGATTCTTAAGAGTAAGGAAGTAGTGAAGCATGCCCTTCCTATTATTTGAAGTCCTGCACTGACCCCCCTCCCCTACCTCCCCCTCCCAGTTTTGTTCAGCAGAAAACAAACATCTAAACAGATAATCCCTTTTCACACTTTGGGAATCCTCCCAGCACTTCAATCCTATTCTTGAACAAACCTTCAGGTACATTTGGAAACCTTGCCACTCTTGATCAAATTTAGAAAGCAGTGTTGCATGTTTTAGTCCAGTCCATTTTTTGGACTGACTTGGACTTGGGAATCATAGACTTGGTCCCATATTGCCAGACTCTGTATCAGACTCTTGACTTCAGGGCCCATCTCAGATGAGGTGTTGTCAGCTACAGCACTGATAGAAAGTTTCTCTGTCTGCTTTCACAGGTATTCCATTACTCCAATGATGTACCCGACCTCCTTTTTCTTCACGGAGCCGAGTTCGGCGTACGTCTTCCTCATCGTGATCAACCTCTTCACCGGGATCACGACCATTGTTGGCACTTTCATGATAGAAATTTTCATCTATGATGACAAAGTTAGCGAGGTATGTCACATTCTTACTTCGTTTCTGGTGCCTAAGGGGGTCCCAGCGACTGGTCAGCCTCGGTCGTAGGCCTTTAAGTTAAAATTTATATTCATTTTATTTCATTTGGACTGTATCATAGATTTCAAAACATACACATGTAAATAGTAGTATGTTATTATCTCCTCGCCAACGAGCTTGGTGAAGAAGGGATGTATCTTTTTCCGTCCATTTGTCTGGCTGTTTGTCCGTTTGTCCGTTCAACCACATCTATTTTCCGTCCAACCACATGCATTGTTCAGCTACTGGGGTACAAAAGATTTCTGCCCTTGAAAACGAACTCCAACTATTTTTGAGGCTCGCTTGAAAAGAAATTTATACAAAGGAGACTCTTGCCTTCAAAGAATTTACAATAAATGTATTCCTGACCTGAATAGCAGTTAAAATGTATTTGTTCTGGGGTGAAAAATGTCAAGCAATAGATCCTGACGGCTGAAAAGAATTTGTAATTAAGTTCTTGGGATAAATAGAAATGTAAACAATAAGTCTCCAAATTAATCTGCAATGAATATTCATTCTGATTTGGTACATAGAACAGCCCTATCTGGTTTATAAGGGGATATATCTACTTAAGCATGTTTTTATGGGCAATTTCAGATTTATCGGATTAGTTCAGTGGTTAAGCAAGTTTATCTTATTTGAAATAGGACTTTAGAAGAAACAAAATGGAGAAGAAAGCATTAAGAAATCTTATTCCGTTAAGGAGATGTTCAAGTTTAAAGCTGTCTTATCTGTATAGAAATGACGTGTGTAGTAAGTCTACTATGGAAGGTTGGCGCTCTCATCCTCACATTCTTAACAATTGTTAATGTATTTAAAGAAAATTTATCAAGCTTTATCTCTATTTGAATTATTTTTCCTCAAACTTTTTTAGGTGGTAAATTATGCTTACCCTTACAAGATTCTGTTTTACTACTTTCCTGACAAATCCAATGGTTTTCAAGCCATAGTGACATGACATGTGGGACAAGGTGGCAGGGCATGTAGGACAAGGTGGGATGACATTTGGGACAGGGTGGCATGACATGTTGGACAGGGTGGTATGGGACAGGGTTGGATGGCATGTGAAACAGGTTGGGGACAATGCGATGGTATTGAAATAGGGCATGTTAGTTTGATACAGGTGAGGGGGTGGGAGATAGAGGAAAGAATGTTGGTGGAAGATGGGATAATGATTGATAGATGTAGGAATTGTGATGAGGATGGTATGACATGTTGAACAAGGTGGTATGTCATGTGTGACGGGATGGCATGGCATGTGGTACAGGGAGAGATGGCATGTGGTGGGATGTCAACTTTATTGCAGGTGTGATGGCCAGAGTCATGTGGTGGAAAGATATCTGGTCATCATTTAATGTATGAATTCCTATAGAGTGGGATGTAGGATGGGATGGCAAGTGGAACAGAGGGTGGGATGGCATGTGAGACAGAGTGTGGGACAGAGGGTGAAATGGCTGTGCGACAGAGGGTGGAATGGCATGTGCGACAGAGGGTGGAATGGCATGTGTTATTAGTGGTGAGGGGATTTGTATTCTTTGCGATGTCTGGTTGCCATTTATGTTTGTTAAAATTGAAGACGATATCTTTGACGTTTAAAACCATTGTTGACACTCACAGGATGTAATTTTCAAGTATTGCACCTTATTCTGCACAGCTTTTTGTTCCAAATTGAATCACTCTGCCAGTCTCAAACAAAGGTTTCTAACCATTCTTGTACAAGCCATCTTCCCGTACTTCATAGTAATATTATTATCTTTTTTCCCTAAAAGAGGGATGAGGGAGGGGGAGGATCCATTTGTCTGACCCAGATAGAAAACCTGGTCAAAAGTTTGTTTTCTTCCTTTACCTTCCTGCACCATTTGTGTTTTGATATAACATAACCTCTCTGGCACTAATTGATCTCCACCTTGATCGATCTCCGCACTAATTGATCTCCACCTTGATTGATCTCCGCACTGATTGATCTCCATGCTGATTGATCTCCACCTTGATCGATCTCCGCACTAATTGATCTCCACCTTGATTGATCTCCGCACTGATTGATCTCCATGCTGATTGATCTCCACCTTGATCGATCTCCGCACTAATTGATCTCCACCTTGATTGATCTCCGCACTGATTGATCTCCATGCTGATTGATCTCCACCTTGATCGATGTCTGCACTGATTGATCTCCACACTGATTGATCTCTGCACTGATTTTGTCAATAAGTTACACTAATTGATCTGTTAACCCTTTGTAACAGGAAAACGCTTGTTAGAATCTGTTGGTCACTCTCTTAATGACATTCCTATAGTTATTTCATTGCAGCTGTCTTAAAATTCATGCAAACTTTACTCATCCCAATTTTTCACTTTTCTAAATTACCTTCAGTAACTGACTGGTTTGAGTGAATGTGGGGAATGACTGTAGTTGCTCATATTTTTGTCTTTCAGAGCTTCCAATCCATGTACAACATCGTCCACAAGATCTCTCTCATCTTTCCTAATTACTGTCTTGGTCGTGGCTTGATGGACCTGGCATACAATGACTACATGAATGAGTACTATAAAAAGATTGGTAAATTACATGCCTTTTTTCAGAAGTGTCTTGTTAATTCTAATGTTTATGCTTCAGAAGAAAATAATGATTTTGTTTTGAACTTTGTTGAGAATTGAGGCAACTATTCTTCTTGCCTTCATTGCAACATCAATTTTGCATTATTTTATAGTAAGTTACCGTATGCGACGTAATAAATGCCCAGGATGCACCCAAAAAGGAAATTGAACCACTTCTTACTGCCTGAATTTCTTCCTAATAAGCGCCCATGCTAAAACTTGTTCCCTCGTTGAAAAACCAGAAGAGTAATTGCTGTGCTATATCAACTCTGGCTCGAAACCTTTCTTTTGATAGTTATATCTGAAAATTTAGGCCAGGGCGCTGTGTTTGGGGTTAATGGCTAATATGTCCACTAAAGTTAACAACGAAATTCTCTTGATGGTCTGCTGACAATAACTGTGTATGCCAGTTGAATCAGCCTAGCAGTCACTCACTTTTATTTGCTGTGTTTTTCATACAGCTTACTACATTAAAATGTGTACCAAAAACGACATTAAGATATTGAAGAAATATAAAGTGCATTTTTTGAGATATGTCATCAGTCAAACAGTCCTAGAGAAGATGTTGAGTGGGCCCTTATTACGTCATAAATAGTACTTTAGAAGTACCTTACTTTTTATTAGAGTTAATGTCTCGGGCACTATTGACCACCCTGTCAGTAAAGGTCAAGGGTCAGAAGTCAGACCACCTTGTCAATAAAGGTCAAGGGTCAGAAGTCAAAATTTTCATTGGATAACCTCTTGTTCTTTTTTTTGTACAGGGGATATAGAAAAGGTGAAATCCCCCTTTAACTGGGACTTGATGAACCGCATGTACCTTGTGATGGCCATCGAAGGATTCGCAGCGTTTGTTTTTGTTGTCTTGTGTGAATATAGATTCTTCATCAAGGGATTGTAAGTAGAGTTTTTAATTACTGGGGCGTTGTCAAGCTTTTCTGCAAGTTTTACTGCAGCAACAGCATCTGATCTCTCCTTTCCCCACCATTCCCCCCTCACCTCACTTCACCAACCTCTTTCCACCTCTGACATATTGTAATCTCTCTTCCACAACTTGACTATCGCTGCTGCGGTGCTGTTCAACCTCACCATACAAAAGGAATATTCCCATTGTCAAATGTGCATTTCACATGACAAAGGACATAGCGGAATTTGCCCACCAAAAGTGTCAGGGGGGGGGGGAGGGGGATTATAACATCACCCTAAAATACAAAAAATCACCATATGATAGATATAAATATAGAAAAGAAGTGGGGGAAGTGCACACCTCCAAAAACTTGCCTATGACAGCGGACAATTTGATTAACTGATGGAAAATCATGTTGGTACCTTATGTTTGAGGAAGGCTGGTAACAGGCCATGGGTGGTGATATTACATCATCACATACCCCAATCGTTACCCCAAATACCCCCTTCAAATATCTCGGCATGTTATTTCTAATAAACGTTTGGGTACATGAACAGATTGTCAAAACTGGTTCATATAAATTGTACGTTAATGATACCCCACAAATTATTGCATCCAATCATTAAGTTAGAGCCTTGTGAGCCAATGAACGCTCATTTGTGCGCATCCTGGATGCAAGTGGGTGTGGAGGAGCCAAGTCATTTGACCTTCCCCTAAACAGGGCCTCTGTCGACCAGTTAGATCACCATCGTAGTCTAACTCCCAGCAAACTGGTAATCATTTCACAGCTGAGTCTACTGGAGAAATGAAGGGTCTTACTCAAGAACACAACTTGGTACTCAAGAGTTGAATCCAATCCAGGAACATTTGGAGTATGAGTCAAATGATCTACCACTGAGCTACCACGCTTCAATATTTATTTAATCTGAATTCACGATTCAAGATCAGAATGAAAAAAAAAAAACAATTCAGAACTTGATGGGTTTAGTGTTTGTTTTTATGTTTCTAACATTACAAGATAAAAGATAAGATATCTTTTATCAATAAAGTGTCCAATCCATAAATAAGATGTTGTAAAGCGCTGTACATTGTAGTAAAAATACTATAAAATAATAATAAAAAAAGCAAAGGAATTATAAAAAAGTATGAAGAAAATATAAAATCAAGCAAAGTAAAGATACGGTATACCTAAATGAACAAAAATACAGTACAAGTAATAAAGTATTACAAATATTTTGTAAACAGTTCTAAAAAGGTTCGTCTTCAATAATTCATACACGAACATGTTAAACATGAAGAAAACATTCAGAGGAAGTTTTGAAAAGATCCCATTGTAAACCCAACTCTGATTCGGTTTCACCCTGCTTAAGATCTTTTGTTTCATGAGATTTAACACAATAGATGATCTATTGATCGTTGTATGTAGTGTAAGGCAATAAATGAGATTCAACACAATAGATGATATATTAATCGTTGTATGTAGTGTTAGGCAATCAATTTGCTACATGCTTCAGTTTGCATTCATTCACTTTTGACAATTATGCCTTTGCCTATTAAAGCACATGCTACAATTGTGTACAAGACTCATTGGAACACTACATGGAAGTATGTACCGCTTTTATGAACACACTTTTCCATTCTTTATTATTCAACCTTTACACCTCGTAAATAATGGCACATTTTGTTAGTGGTTCTATTTTATTCTTAGGACATTTGCATAATTTCCTTCCCTCCCTTTCTTGCGCCATTCAATGTTTACCATTGTTAAGGGTTTTTTTTCTTCAAATTAGATTAAAACACATAAAATCCAATATTGAAAAAGCGGGTGGTGGGGAGGGCAACATCAAGATAACGGCACTAAATATTCGGCCCTTTGCGGTGCTGAACTGTTCCAACAGTTTTGTCCAAGATTGTAGGTATCTCACTGTCCTGTCATGGCAATTCCTAGGAGGTCATTCATTTTCCTTGTTCGTTTGACAGGAGGATGAATGTGGACAAAAAGCTTCTCCCACATGAGGATGAGGATGTACTGATGGAGAGGCAGCGAATTCTCACGGGTGGTGCCCAGAACGACATCTTAGTCTTGAAGAATCTTACAAAGGTAAGGTTGCACTCATAGGGAGTCGGTACAGCGGGGATCTAAAGAAGAAGGGACACCTAGATGCAGTGTTTGTTACGTTATATTCAGAGCAACAGATACTACCAAATTGATTGAAAATGACCATTTTTAGCTTTTGTAATTTTGTTGTCATAATTATTCAAGAAAATGCAACTTTATTTTATTATCATTGGATAATTCTCCAGTTTCTGAATTAAATCCAATGTTTTTTAATATATTGCCACAATAGTTTGAAGGAGTACACCTGATTCTGACCAAGATCCTACCCGATCAATGGTGTGGAAGTCATAAAGGGAGGAGGATTTGAAACATTAGATTTATGCATTAACACATTGTCTTACAGTAACTTTCATAGCTCAGAACATAACCTGCTTTTGAGAAAAGGTACTATTCATATTATCTTTCATGAAAGAATTGATTTAATGAGCAGAAAGAAGCTACCTGTCATATACAGAAGATACCTGTCATACACAGAAGATATGTGTCATATACGGAAGCTACCTGTCATATACAGAAGCTACTTGCCATATACGGAAGCTACCTGTCATATACAAAAGCTACCTTCATATACGGAAGCTACCTGTCATATACAGAAGCTACCTGTCATATACGGAAGCTACCTGCCATTTACGGAAGCTACCTGTCATATACAGAAGCTACCTGTCATATACGGAAGCTACCTGTCATATACAGAAGCTACCTGTCATATACAGAAGTTACCCGCTATATACGGATGCTACGTGTCATATACGGAAGCTACCCGCTATATACGGAAGCTACGTGTCATATATGGAAGCTACGTGTCATATAAGGAAGCTACCTGTCATATACGGAAGCTACCTGTCATATACGGAAGCTACCTGTCATATACGGAAGCTACCTGTCATATACGGAAGCTACCTGTCATATACGGAAGCTACCTGTCACATACGGAAGCTACCTGTCACATAGGGAAGCTACCTGTCACGTACGGAAGCTACCTGCCACGTACGGAAGCTACCTGCCACGTACGGAAGCTACCTGCCACGTACGGAAGCTACCTGCCAGGTACGGAAGCTACCTGCCACGTACGGAAGCTACCTGCCACGTACGGAAGCTACCTGCCACGTACGGAAGCTACCTGCCACGTCACGGAAGCCACCTGCCACGCGTGACGGAAGCTACCTGCCACGTCACGGAAGCTACCTGCCACGTCGAAGCTACTGCCACGTCACGGAAGCTACCTGCCACGTCACGGAAGCTACCTGCCACGTCACGGAAGCTACCTGCCACGTCACGGAAGCTACCTGCCACGCACGGAAGCTACCCGCGTCACGGAAGCTACCTGCCACGTACGGAAGCTACCTGCCACGTACGGAAGCTACCTGCCACGTACGGAAGCTACCTGCCACGTACGGAAGCTACCTGCCACGTACGGAAGCTACCTGTCACGTACGGAAGCTACCTGTCACGTACGGAAGCTACCTGTCACGTACGGAAGCTACCTGTCATATACGGAAGCTACCTGTCACATACGGAAGCCACTCGTCATATACGGAAGCCACTTGTTATATACGGAAGATACCTGTCACATATAGTAGATACCTCCATATACAGAAGATACCTGTCATATACAGAAGATACCTGTCATATACAGATACCTGTCATATACAGATACCTGTCATATATGGTAGATAACTCCCATATACAAAAGATACCTGTCATATACACAATTGTATTCATTTAATTCAAAGTTGTTTTACCTGCAACTCAATTTTTCACTTGATTTATTCTGATATAATTTCACTTCTCTGGCACTTTTCACTAATTACTTTGTATTAATTTCATTGTTCTCTGATAGATTTATAAAACACGCAAGTTGGGCAGGCATCTAGCGGTGGACGGCTTGTGCCTGGGTGTGGCAGAAGGAGAGGTTAGTCTAGAGGTCAAAGGTCATTTGTACATTACATATACAAGTCAGCCAAATTATACAATGACTTTGATAAGCAACCAAAGAATAAATGACACCTAACTGACATCTCAAACATCAAACGTTAGTTATAAGAATTATTCCAACTCCATGCACAAGTAGCTTATAACTGAGTGCACATAGGATCCTTATTCAGTGATTTTCAAATTTTTATGTTTGAAGTTTATGGTACAATTGATAAAAGGTGGGGAATAATTGGTCGTGTTTGGAGATTCATGTCCGTCTCATCATACAGAAACCAATAACATGTACTTCCTGTAGAACTTTAAAAGAGAGTTCACTTATGGGTACAGAAACATATAAGTTATCTTTTGTTGAAACTTACAGAAAAAAGCCATGGTTTAGTTTTGTAAAGAACAGAAATATTGATAAATTTTGATTGAAATGTACATAATAAGTCTTAAATTTAGATGTAACTCACACAAATAATCATAAGTCTGAGATGAAACTTGCCAGGGGTGAAGAAATATAAGACTTATAGCATTGAATAGTAGCAAATAGCATCAAATCATCAAATTGTTTTTTTGTATATATTTTTATTTTATATATTTTTTTAAATGGAGTGAGAGTAGGGCTAAAATGAGTATGTGTTGCTAGGAAAACTACAAATGTCTTAACTATCTTGCAGTGTTTTGGTCTTCTTGGGGTCAACGGAGCTGGTAAAACCACAACTTTTAAGATGCTCACACAGGATGAGAGAATTACAGGTGGAGATGCTTTCATCAATGGAATTAGGTGAGTTTTGGTGTCGTTCAATGATTTTTTTGGAGCAATTATTTCTAAAGGTATATTCAAATGGTTTTTTGTAATTTTTATTTGAAAGAGCATACTTTTAGAGCTAATTTAGTACAAAAATCAGGTTGATATCATATTCTGTTCAGGAGATTTTTTCAGGATTTTTAGAGATTTCCTAATTGCATTTAAAAGTTTTTGTACAGTATGATGAATTCGTGTTTGATGATGTCATAGAGGCAATTCTATTGCAAATGTTTGTATTTCTTTGAATGTTAATTGCTTGTTTTTGTATGATTAGAACAATTTTCCAAAAGTTATTGAAGTAGGGTATATTTGGCAATGTATATAAATACAAAACTTTCATCAATTTATTTTTCTAGCCGGTTTTACTAATAAAATAGGATGATAGATTTTAATGAAATACATTAACTTTGTGGGAGAATGTGTTGCTGTAATGTCATACTGAGCCTTTTCCTATTTGTTTATCGGCATTTTTTGTGAACTTTAAAATTTGAATATCTCCTGGTAGGAATTACATATCAATATGATTTTTGTACTAAATTGTTTCTAAAAATGTTCTCTTTCTTATGAAAGGTCACGAAAAAACATGGGAATATTTCTTTAAAAACATGGGAATATTTCTTTAAAAACATGGGAATATTCCTTTAAAAAATGGAAATATTCCATAAAAACAGGAATATTCCTTTAAAAACATGGGAATATATCATTAAAAACAGGAATATTCCATTAAATACATGGGAATATTTCTTTAAAAACATGGGAATATTCTTTAAAAACGTGGGAATATTCCCTTAAAAACATGAGAATATTCCTTTAAAAACATGGGAATATTCCTTTAAAAACATGCGAATGTTCTTTAAAAACATGGAATATTCCCCTAAAAACATGGGAATATTCCTTTAAGAACACGGAATATTTCTTCAAAAACATGGAATATTCTTTCAAAAACATGGGAATATTCCCTAAAAAACATGGGAATATTCTTTTAAAAACATGGGAATTTTCATTTAAAAACATGGGAATTTTCATTTAAAAACATGGGAATTTTCCTATAAAAACATGGGAACATTCCTTTTAAAAACATGGGAATATTCCATTAAAAATAAAAAATATTCCATTAAAAACATGGGAATATTCTTTTAAAAACATGGGAATATTCTTTTAAAAACATGAAAATATTCTTTGAAAACATGGGAATATTAAACATGGGAATATTTTTAAAATATGGGAATATTCCTTTAAAAACATGGCAATATTTCTTTAAAAATATGGTAATATTCTTTTGAAACATGGGAATATTCCTTTAAAAACATGGAAATTTTCCTTCAAAAACATGGGAATTTTCCTTTAAAAATATGGGAATATTCTTTATAAACATGGGTATATTCCTTTATAAACATAGGAATATTCCTTTAAAGGCCTATGAACCTGTAGCAGCAGTATTAGCCAGCTAAATTGCTTCAAAATCTATCAAAACCCACGAAAGTAGCGAAGCATTATCTAAAATGGATTAAAAATTAACCATGTTATAGCTTCTAAAATATTTAGTCATACTATTCAAATTTTATGCTAAATTGCGGTGTAGGAATTGGCACCCCTAGTGATTTTAAATCCTTTATTTTATTAAGTCTTTGAAGGGTTGCAGCAAATTTTGACCAAGAATTGAGTCTTTATCAAACCCCCTATCAAATTCTAGCACTATATACTTTCTCATCATTTTCAGTCACTAAAATTTGAAGAGAAATTCAAAGAAATACATCTGGACTTTGAGCTGTCAGTCATACATCACAAATGTTTGCATATATCAATCAATTCTCACAATTTGATTGGCCATCAACTTACAAAGTAAAAAAGCTATTTTTAATCTATAGACTGCTAAAATTTCAAATTTCCCATTGTCTCCAATGCCAAATGCCTCATCATTTTCCTTAAATTATTGCAATACTTCATAACTATATCTAATGAAGGCTGGTTTTTGTAGCAAATATGTGTTTTGTCGTTATGTTTAACGTACTAAAGTTTCAGAGAAAAAAATATGTGACAAAAGAATCTTGTTTTTGTCTTGAATTTTAATAAAACTACAATTTCCCATTGACTACAGTGATAAGTGACCCCTCAAAGTGGAGAAACAGATTTTCACGTTAGTTTTCATAGACCTCTAAATCTAGTGTGGATCTATGATTTGTTTTATCTGAGAGATGTTCTCTTCATTGTAGTTTGTTAAAATCAATATAGCGATATTAGGGAGAAGTATTGTCTCAAATATGCTCCATTTTCCCTCATTTTTCAGTGTTCGAAAAGATAAGCATAAAAATATAGGGTACTGTCCTCAGTTTGATGCGTTGTTTGATGAACTGACAGCCAGGGAACATCTACAACTCTACGCAAGACTCAAAGGGATATCAAGGCGGGATGAAGGCAGGGTAAGTAAAAGGATGAGTTCAGGGGTCAAGCAAGTCCATCTTATATGAAAGAGGACTTCAGAAAGAACGAATAGGTGAAGAAAGCATTCAAAAATCCTATTTTGTTACTGAGATATGTAAGTTTAGTTAATTGCGTATAAACGACTGAAAGCAGACTAATAGTAGCATCACATTGTCAGATTCCTCAAAGTCTAATATTATATTTTTCCTACAATTTTGTGGCTTAAAATCCATTGTATTGGTTGGGAAAGTAGCAACAAATTTTCTAGTAAGGGTATTTATAGTTTACCATTGAAAAAAGCGTGAGGATCAAGTCAATTGTCTTGAGAAAAAAAAGTTAAGAAAATAAAGGTTAGGGTGTCAAATAATAGACCTACTAAGCCCAGTCATTTCTACACAAAGAAAATAATTTTTGTACTATTATCTCCTTAACCGGATAAGATATTGAAGTAGTTTTTTCACCATTTTGTTTCTCGTAAAGTCCTCTGTCAGATAAGACAATCTTGCTTGACCACTGAAGCACTAATGTAAGATTCCGTACACCTAAGTTATGATTACATTAGTGTTAGCATGTTTGTAACATATTATCAGGAGGTTTTCATGATATTGATGAATTAGATATTGATGAATCAGATATTGATTATCAGATATGTCACGGTTTATCAATATATTGTGATATCAAGGTAATGATCGCTGGTCTAAGAAGACTGCTCATAAAAAATGGCTATTAAGCATGCAATTCTTTTTCCCGATGCTGAAGACTAAAGGTTGAAAATAGTTGAAAATAGTTTACTATAACTATTTTCAACCTTTACACAGAGGCAATGATGCGTGAATGGACTCAGGCAACTGAACATCTTGTACCTCCAGATGTTGAAGGCTTCACTACCAATGCACTACGATATGTAGATGATATCGCACTCTTGGCACTAAGTGCTAATGATGCAGAAATCCAGCTACAGTCGCTTGGTGTCATAACTTCGCAATATGGTCTTCAACTACACCCTGATAAAATTGACTACATATTAAATACAGCCCACACTGGATAACCTCTCAATTTTATACAATTGTACTGCTATTAAATGTGTCACTTCATTTCGCTACCTTGGCTCAGTCCTGTCCTACAACACTGATGATTCTGCAGAAATACGAAGCCGCATTGCAATGGCAAAGCAGAGCATTAACCAGTGTTAAAATCCACTCACATTGACTTAGAGGTGAAGATGCTTCTCATTAAGTCCCTTGTCATGGCCAGACTTACATATGGTGCATCAACCTAGACTATGAAGAAAAATGACCTGGCAGC
This sequence comes from Chiridota heheva, assembly GCA_020152595.1. Classification (NCBI taxonomy): domain Eukaryota; kingdom Metazoa; phylum Echinodermata; class Holothuroidea; order Apodida; family Chiridotidae; genus Chiridota; species Chiridota heheva. The sequence goes on along the minus strand of JAIGNY010001158.1, from coordinate 930,886 downwards.
TCTTGATGCTTTTGGAAGAACTATCTGGCGGCGCCTGCTTGGACTAACATGGTCTGACAAAATTTCCAATGACCACCTACAACATCTGATTGGAGATAGATGGCTTTTTTCATCTGACATAATCCTGGAGCAACAAGCTAAGTGGCATGGACATTGTGTTTGTAAAGGCCTTGCCCCCATGATGTCAGGCCTTCCCTCTGGTGCCAGAAGATATGCTGGGCGCCCTTGTGACAGGTGGATGGATGGCCTGAAAAGTTGGAGTGGATTGTCTGCATCTGATCTGGCTACTGCAGGGTGGTCCTGAATTCTACTTCAAAAACTTCAGCCAGACACATCCTATTCAATGACCCTGAGGAGTGAGTCAACGAGCCGCTAGGCTTATGGCGATTGATTGATTGATTGATTGAAGAATAAAGAAAGAATATTAATTGCATTTGTGGCAATATTACGGAATACAATCACCCATTAGCACTGTTATTAAACTCTTGATTTGCAAAATTTGGTTTACATGATATTATGTCAGTATATGCTGATCAGGGTATGTACTTTAAGTTATACCTTACCTTCCATGCTATAAATATGCAATCTGGTCCATGACCTGATTCTAATTGCATATTTATAGCATGGAAGGTAAGTATAACTCATAAATGTCCCCGCTACACTTAGCGGGGCAAATATCCAGGCTACGCTTAGCGGGGTAAATATTCCCGCTACGCTTAGCGGTGCAAATATCCCCACTACGCTTAGCGGTGTAAATATCCCCGCTATGCTTAGCGGTATAAATATCCCCACTACGCTTAGCAGTGTAAATATCCCCGCTACGCTTAGCGGTGTAAATATCCCCGCTAGGCTTAGCGGTGTAAATATCCCCGCTACGCTCAGCGGGGTAAATATCCCCGCTACGCTCAGCGGGGTAAATATCCCCGCTACGCTCAGCGGGGTAAAGTTTGGATATCATGGACAAAGCAATATAGCTTAATAATTGATGTATAGTCTGAACACTACATGATAGAGGAGGACATTAGAAGGATCAAAATAGTGAGGACAGTGTGTAATAATTTAAACACAAGTTGGATCCATTGTGAAATCTTAATACCACCTGAATAGAATAAGATATTGAGTATGTACATCAATGCACAGTGTGGGAAATTATTTAGTCACCGGTCAAGGAATGGTAAAAAAACAAGCCCATCACAAACAAACAAAAAGCTTGTGGTTTGCTTCCATGTGTTGTAATGTTAATTCAACAAATTAAGTCTTATTTTTTCTTCATTTTGTTTCTAGGTGGTTCAGTGGGCATTACAAAAATTGGCATTAGTGCAATACGCAGACATTCCATCAGGGTGCTATAGCGGTGGCAATAAACGCAAGCTCTCTACAGCCATTGCCCTGATTGGTCATCCTCCTTTGATATTCATGGTAGGTTTGTCTTTGAGCGTGGATCGATAATTGCTTGTTTCATTGTTTGTAGGATTTGCTTACTGAAAGTGGGGGCTTTAGTCACGAATCAAATTTGCCTACAAAAGTGTGTATGAGGCAGGGGGAAATCACAAAAGTGTGTATAAGGGAAGGGGAAATCACAAAGTGTGTATGAGGGAGGGGAAATCACAAAAGTGTGTATAAGGGTAGGGGAAATCACAAAGTGTGTGTGAGGCAGGGGGAAATCACAAAAGTGTGTATGAGGGAGGGGAAAATCACAAAGTGTGTATGAGGGAGGGGAAAATCACAAAGTGTGTATGAGGGAGGGGAAAATCACAAAGTGTGTATGAGGGAGGGGGAATCACAAAATGTGTATGAGGGAGGGGTGTAAATCACAAAGTGTGTATGAGGGAGGGGGAAATCACAAAGTGTGTATGAGGGAGGGGAAAATCACAAAGTGTGTATGAGGGAGGGGGAATCACAAAATGTGTATGAGGGGGAATCACAAAGTGTGTATGAGGGAGGGGGAAATCACAAAGTGTGTATGAGGGAGGGGGAAATCACAAAATGTGTATGAAGGAGGGGGAAATCACAAAATGTGTATGAGGGGGAAATCACAAAGTGTGTATGAGGGAGGGGAATCACAAAGTGTGTATGAGGGGGAAATCACAAAGTGTGTATGAGGGAGGGGAAATCACAAAGTGTGTATGAGGGAGAGGGAAATCACAAAATGTGTATGAAGGAGGGGGAAATCACAAAGTGTGTATGAGGGAGGGGGAAATCACAAAATGAAGCCAACACACTTAAAATTAAAATTACAATGGAAAAGAGTTTTTAAAAATGGGGAGAACATACCCCATTCTACCCCTGTAATTCCGTTTATGCTCCCACGAGTGGGAGCTTGACAATACCCTTATATTGGCTCAACACCCTCATATTGGCTCAACACCCCATCTGGCAATTTCCAGTTTCTGAAATTGGATTGGAAATGTATGAACGCTTGGTCTTTTTATTTAGTTATGAGAGAACCAGATAGGGGGTGAGAAACCTGTACATCATTTAATGTCTCATAGTGGGTGAATGTCAAAGGCAGTCTGGAGAATGTGTGATGCAGAGGATGTGAGTGTATCATTGTGCATATCTTTGGACAAATTGAGGGTTGAATCGTGGCTATTCACATCTGGAAGCGCCTGCATATTGATCATATGCTCATCTGGCTGAGCCACCTGTCTCCTAACTTTAAACCAATTTTCCCTCTTGCCAGCTTGTGTATGCCATGGATATACTTATTCATCCGTCTATCCTTTCTTAGCCTTCCCACTATTTTCCATTGAGATACAAAATTAAACTTTTGGACGTAAATGGAAATGTGATTGAACAAACCAGAGAAATATTCCTACTTAATGTAATCTCTCGAGCACAATTTGACCTCTGCGGCACAATTTGACCTCTGCGGCACAATTTGACCTCTGCGGCACAATTTGACCTCTGCGGCACAATTTGACCTTTGCGGCACAATTTGACCTTTGCGACACAATTTAACCTCTACAGCACAATTTGACCTTTGCTGTTGCCGTGCCATTAAGCCTCATCAAACAAACTAATTATTTATGGCTGGTTTTGTGGTGTTGTAGGTCGAGGTATCACCCTGTCCCTCCCATTCATGTATCCCTGCCCCTAGTTGTTACCCCATGCATTGAAGATTACTTGTAAGCATTATTTTGTTCTATAGGATGAACCAACAACAGGGATGGACCCTCATTCCAGACGCTTTCTATGGAAGCTTGTACAAACCATTGTAAAAGAAGGGAAATCAGTTGTTTTAACATCACATAGGTAAGTACCGCAGCAGCACTAGCACACTTCAATGTGACTGTATATAGTGTAGTATTTCTTGTTACATACAAACTTCCATTAGAACTTTGAATTCCAAAGTTCATGTACATATTTCATACTTGAAATAAAAGAGAAAAACTCAAGACAGATGATGCAATATTTTATTTTAAGGTTAGAACATCTAAGGCAGACTAACCTTGTTTTCCAAGCAGATAAGGGCATATGACGGATGCCAGTCCATCACAGGGTAATTCCTCAGCAGTGCTGGTACTCATTTTACAGCTGAGTGGACTGGAGCAAGTATAGCACAGTATCTTGCTCAAGGACACAAAGCAGCGCTCATGACAGAAATCAAATCTGGTATCTTTCGGATACGAGCATGACTTCTTAACCACCAAGCTACGGTACCTCTAGGAAACAGGGAAAAAGCCCTCATGACAAACAAAGTCTGTTTGTCATGGGATAATGTACAATGCTAGGAGTGTGTCCCCTCTCATCCAATCACATTGCAGAAAACAAACACTTACATAGTCATGAATATTTATGCATTTTATTCCCTTCTCAGTATGGAAGAATGTGAAGCATTGTGCTCCAGAATAGCAATCATGGTAAATGCTAAATTTAAGTGCCTGGGTAGCGCCCAACATCTGAAGAACAAATTTGGTGATGGTTACACGATAACGCTGAGGGTGAAAGGTGAAAGGCCAGATCTACGCAAAGTGTGTTCATGGTTCAGCAAGCAATTTCCAAAAGCTGAATTGAAGGTAATTCTTCATGTATTCTGTTCTTTTGGTAAAAGGTGAATACATGTGGCATTTTAGGGTATCTCACTTTTGGATATAGAGACTTTTTCATATGTAAATATACAAACATTATTTATAATTAGAAATTATTAATAAATTATTTATGATATATATATATACAATTATACGTTATTAATATATCATCATAATAATAATATATTATTAATATATATATATATATATATATATATATATATATATTCAATATGTAGATGAAAGCGATGTTGCCATTTAGAACGTGAAACTTGATTCTACAAGGGTGTGAAAGGTTTGTCTTAAATGCACACTTATAAACCACTATTCCAACCTCTGACAGTTTTTATCCATTTCAGTTTTAACCCACCAGTAAGTTAGTCCCATGCCATTATGGGGCTTCAGGGGTGTGACTTAAAGTGACACACTTTCTTAGCCACATCATGATGAGGTAGGGTATCCAGTTCCTTTCCTCGCCTACTGTAATCTACCTCCTGCGCACCTCACTATCTCCTCAACCTCTTTTCACCTTTAACATGATTTATTCTCTCTGGCACAATTTGGCCTTTGCTGTCACCTTACCAACCTTTAATCTTTCCCAGCTAGGTACCTTTTTACTGCTAGGTGCGCAACTGGAGTTTTCAAATCTTCTGTCCAAACCTGGATTAGAATCAGGGACCATCAGCAAGAGAGTTCAGCGCTTTACCACCTGAGCTATCTAACCCTAATTTTTCACCCCCTATCATAACCCCTCCCACATTGACTGACCCTAACATTATGTGTCTTCCAAATATGGTAGCAATGCTTTTGATTTATAGCCTGTCTGTATTACTTGTATGCCACCTGATGTGCCAAGTATTTTGTAACATTGCGTAATTCTTCATCGTTGTAGGAGGATCATCACAACATTGTGCAATACAACATCAAATTGGTCCACGTCAACCTTAAAGACATTTTTGAGAAGCTGGAGGATAATAAATTGAGGCTGGGCATTGAGGACTACTCGGTCAGTCAGACAACCCTTGATAATGTAAGTCTTGGATGAAACCTTACTCTATCAGGGCTTTGAAAAATGCAAGCCCAATATTCGTTAAAAAAAAAATTCATATACATTTTTGACAACCTTCCTTTCATTACAAGTTTGGTTGGAATGAAAGGTAAGATATTATCTATTGAGTAATGAAAGCTAAATTAGGAAATATTGGACAAAAATATGCAAATTAAGCAATTTTTTCGATAAAATTTGGTCAACAAATGGCCAATCTTTGCACAAGTATAACTTTTTGTCAATATTGAAAACAGAGATTTGTGTTACATATTTAGATTTTTTTAAAAATTCCTTTCCAATGATGCTAATCTTGAATTTGTAGAAATAAAGAAAACATGAAAGAAAAAAAACAGCAAAAATGATTCTAGTCAAATGCCCCCTGAAAACTGCAACAGAAATTTGTTAACGCAGTAGTCATGGTGAAACTCGAAGCTGGTGCTCACATGCTGGCCGTGTTCGTTTTCGCTACACCAGATGATCATTGAAAATGCTGTGGTGAAATTTAATTATTCATTATAGGAAAGGGTCAACAGAGGGGGTATGCCCGTATTTATATATTAAATGAAAGGAAATTGCAAGCACTTTTGAACAGCGGTTCAACGAAGCATGTGCGATGTACAGTTTTGGTACATGATTTTTTGAGAGAAAAATTGGCAGAAATTCATAAAATTTTGAAGAAATTTCTCCAGAACAAAAGATTGCAGGGAGGGATTATAAAAATTACACCAGAAATCAATACTATCATGTCTTAGGATTTGCATGTCTGATTTTGAAGCAAAAATGTGATCTTGAAGGTACTGTAAGATTTAAAAGAGAAAAAAAGCATTTTTTACCAATTCTTGCATTTTACCCTTTTTTCAAGCTACTTTTTCTCGAAATTCTGTAGTATGACCCCATAAAAAAGTTACATTTTGTGAAAGAAACATAAGAGTACTTTAAAATGATATCAAGATTTTTCCTATGGGACTTTGGTAAAGTCCCAATTTCATTTTTAGAAAAATGTGGTTTGAAAATGGCGATAATATCTTCACGTGGTAAAGTAAGGGTTGAGATATTTTAAAGGCTTTTTACTGGTTGAAGGTATGTCATTGAAACAACAAGCAATCTCTTTTATTTACAACATGTTGATTTATATGAATCATATGATTTATGTTTACCATTCAAATGTTCTTTTTTAATTTGACCTTTTAACTTGCCTTGGACTCAGCCATAAAAGTACAACATTCATTCAATATTCTATAATGATCAGATGTTTTTTTATACTAATTGTTTTTTATTTTCTATTTCTGTAGGTTTTTGTGAATTTTGCAAAAGAGCAGGTTGGCCAACAAGAAGACAGCTACCAAGCAAGCAGGCAGGCGAGATGGAATTTTGGCGATCAAAATTCACCATTATACAAAACACTTGATGAAAATGACCTGATGCTGGATGAGAATGAGGATGATGATGAAGAATTTCTACTCAAGTACAAGACGTTTAAGGTATGACTTTGTGATGAAAGCAGTTATGTGATTCCTGGGGGTACAGGGGGACTTGTCCTCCTAATTAAAAAATAAAAATTTGAAAGTTTTTGAAAGAAAAAAACATTGTCCCCCCTTTTTGTGGAGGGAAAATATGGCCCCATTCCCCCATTGGGAAAGAGAATGGTGTTGGATCGAGTTGTTGTTGGTTGTACTGACCATTCAACATATTTTTGAATTTGGAGGTTTAAAAGTTTCCTTAAACTTTGATCAGTCTTAACTTGAAAGCTAAACAAGATTGGGAAGATTTTCTTACCTGCATACTTAAATTTCAACTACCCTTTCATCTGTCAAAACTTTTGCATATAATTCGTCGTATTCATACTTTGAATAGCTGTAACTTGAAAGCTAAATATTCTATTTACAAAATTTAGAGATTGTTCTGCTCAGGTTTGTTTCTAACTGAAAAATCTTTTTCTTTTTTTTAAAGGAGGGGGAGAGGGTGGGGTCAGTGGATTGAGACCCACTTTGCTTCAAATTTGTTTTAAATTTTACAATATTTTAAACAATTTCATGCAGGGGACAAATTTACACTACTTTTGTATTTGTTTTTCTCCCAGCATTCCAGATTAACATTTGACTTTGAGGACTGATGTTGAACAGCAAGCATGACCCATGGAGACGAGTGTGGAGGATTTACATGGATGACGAAGGAGGGCCAGGGTCCAAACAAGTGTAGCAGTCTTAAGGAGCCCTGATTTCAATATTTCTAGAAAAAGGGTGGGGGTCCGAGGGGCCTTGCTAGCATTATTTCTGAAAAAGAGTGTAGGCGTCCAAGGGGACTCGATGACTCCATTTGTGAATTAGTGGAGGTTCAAGCGACCTTGATAATGTTATTCATGAAGTGAGGTGGAGAAGATCTTCCATTGTTTCCTGTGGCTACACCAATGGAAGGGAGAGATCCATTGCTCCCTATGGCTACACCAATGGAAGGGAGAGATGCCAGTATTTATGTGCTGCGTCTCTCTTGAGGCCAATCATAGGACACCAAATTGACAAATTCCTTCTATCCCTCAGCATCGCTTTTTAATAACTTATTTGATTTCATGTTTTCAATTTTATTTTATATTTGTTGCAAAGAAAGCAAATTGTTTACCAAAATGTTTTTATTGGACATAAGTTTGATTTAGAAAGAATAAATTCATGGCCAAGTAAAGATGATTTTAGTGAAACAATATCTTTTATCATGAAAATTTGACTGATGATGACAGTTTAATGTTTTGAAATGTAAACCAAAATCATGTTTTCATTCAATTTACAATGACAGTGTGTTCATAGAGGTAATGGGAGATGGATGGGGGGGATAGAAGGAAAGGGGGGGGGGGGGTCTTTACACCTATTTGTTTAACTTATCTTAAATCTCATCATTTATTCTTGTTAGTTATTTTGGTAGAATTTAAGCTCTCTGACGCTGTGTGACCTCTGATGTCAACATGCTGCAAGTCACATCAATCTCTCAAAAACAGACAAGAGCTAGAGATTGGCTGATGGTGGGTGAGTTGTGTCTAAGATGTCTCCTTGCTGCAACTGCACATCTGATGTAGTTAAGCCACTCCATCTTGTTAAGCTGCCAATCCATCTTGCACAAGGACAACTGATAGATCCCCTGGCACCTGAGGGGAGCCCACATATCAGTGTGTGTACAAGCTTTAAACTCTAGAGTTTTCAAGTTTTTGAATCAAGAGTAAATTAGTGTAATTTTCTTTTTGTAAGTTGGGAATCTTAATTTACTCTCAATTTGACTGTCAACCCACAATGAAGTTGTGTGTTTTGTTTTACATATTCTATTTGTGCTAAAAACTAATCATATAAAGAGCAAGTATTTTTATTCATTTAAACACAGTGTTGTATGAAAAGCTTGAAAATTAATTTATTAGATCTATTTTTTCTCATGATGGGCATTACATCATGAATTGAAGTTATATTATGTAGCATGTTAGAGAAATTTCATGTCAAATTTTCTACAAATTATTGTCTGTAGGAAAATTGTATGATTTTTATATTTTTTTATTATTAAATAAGAGAAAATTAAAATGTTGAGATGATATTTTTATCACAGATATTAGGTTTTTGTTGTTAGGAAAATAAGTTTGATTTTGTAGACATAAAGATTTCCATGATAGCAAATAAGAGCTATTATATTTAAATTTTTGGAATTGAGCCTGTTGAAGAGTGTTAATCCCTTCTCACTTGCTTGTTGATTACAAAAGATATTAAACAATATAAGGTAAGGGAAATTAACGTCGTGAGTTGGTTGATTTATGGCTTTTTCAACCAATCACCCCACAAATTTGCCTAGCCACAAAATCTTCCGAATTAAGTGGGGTGAAATTCCTAGTGGTACTGGTACAGTACAGCTACAGTAGCTAGTTGCGTACTCATGCAGTCAAATTAAAACAAATTTCTGCACACAGACCGAGTGACGACAAGATGGTGAACAAAAATTCCCACTACAGGCTTGTAAAATCAGATTCCTGTTACCCAGAACGGTTAGCATACAGATTTTTGTTAATTCCTTTTGCTAAAAACTAAAGATCTGGGGAAGTGCCATAAATGGGTCAAAGCTTGCAGGTCACATGAACATCTAAATGTCAGTTTATTGGTCATGCAGATTTGAGGTTTGTTTTCCCCACCTAGCTACCACATTGCTATGGTGGGTGTGGCTTATTTTCTAACTTAGAGATATCAATTAGGCTTCTTGTGATTAACTTGATACTATGTAAATTTTAAAGACTTGAGCTGTGGCTAAATCTCAAGTGTTTCAGTCCATACATCTTAAGTTTGTCTTAAGTGTTTAGGTCCAAGTATAGCCCAACCTTTAACCCTTCATTCCCCACGTGGTCATGACACGACCGTGTGGACATGCACTTTTCAAAATATTATTTGTCTTTTGTCAAAATTTGTGTTCGCTTCCAATTTTACTTCATATTTTCCTTACCTTTGATATATACAGGTGTACGAAGAGTGATTTTAATGTTAACGCCAGCTGATTGTTCGTTATACTCGGACAAAGCCTACATACCTGATATAAATAAAGTGCTCGCTGCAAATCTTAGTGTGAACCTTAGGTTAAGAACAGTTGCATCATACAGCTGAAACCCACTTCGAATGTAGATTAGGATCAGATGGAAATCAAGAAAATTTATTTTTATTTCCTTGCACATATCTATTAGTGCAACCAACGCCAGATTCCGGCATAATTATCTTACAAAAATAATCTTATATAACAACATGCAAATGTACGTAAGTTTAATTAAGTGTACAGCAGTCGACAGGGTTTTCCTGACAAAATGGCGATGTAAACAAATCGTGTGACCTCGTGACGTCAACTGAAAACCCTCATAGGCCTTATTGTGTGATTATATTGAATCGTAAAACTAGTTTAGAGGAGTTGATGTTAATTGAAGCTTTACATTTGACTGCCATTTTATGAATATTTATGACGAGTTGATGTTGAATGAAGCTTTACATTTGACTGCCATTTTATGAATAATCATGACGAGTTGATGTTAACTAAAGCTTTACATTTGACTGCCATTTTAAGAATATTCATCCACATATATTTTTTTGCATGGTGGATTTTTCTTTCAAATCTTGAGTGTGCTGCATGACTACTGTGAGAATATGAATCATGCGAAGTTATGAATGAGTCTGAGAAAGAGAAATACAGATTACTGAAAACTTGCATTGTTCTCGTTTTGTTTTATTAATAATTTCCATTTTTTTCTGAGTAGCTTCAACAAAGGATACAAATATGACCAAGCTGTTGTGGTACTGGAAGAAATATTCCTGTGATCAAACATGCATTTTAATTCAAAATTAAGCCAAACAAGTACAAAATACACACATATATATTCAGTGAAATAAGATACATCTTGATAATTATAAATATGGAATAATTTTAATGAGAATATACGATAGAGTAACATGGTTTAACAATTATAAACACAGTGGCTATGCAGAATTTGCAAAAAAAGTACCTAAAGCTTATGGGTACAAAACCCTGTTATAGTACGATAACAGAAAACAGATAATAAATAATTTATTATGCATATACAGAATTGCATAAAAAGGTGAACAGGCCTCCCCATAAACCCACCGCTCCCCCATGCACCCACCGCTCCCCCATGCACCCACCGCTCCCCCACGCACCCACCGCTCCCCCACGCACCCACCGCTCCCCACGCCCCACCGCTCCCCCACGCACCCACCGCTCCCACCCTCCACCGCTCCCCACGCACTCCACCGCTCCCACCCACCCACCGCTCCCCATGCACCCACCGCCCCATCCCCCATGGCTCCCCGCTCCCCACGCACCCACCGCTCCCCATGCACCCACGCACCCCCCACGCACCCACCGCACCCCCTCCCACCGCTCCCACCTCCCACCCCCCACGCTCCCCACCGCTCCCCCACCGCCTCCCCACCGCTCCCCCCACCGCTCCCCCCACCCACCGCCCCACCCGCGCACCCCCACACCCACCCCTCCCCATGCACCACCCTCCCCATGCACCCACCCCCCCCCATGCCCCCCATGCCCCACCCCTCCCCACCGCCCACCCCTCCCCCATGCACCCACCCTCCCCATGCACCCACCCCTCCCCATGCACCCACCCCTTCCCCATGCCCACGCACCCACCATTATATCACACTCCCCATACCACCTCTCCCCCATGCCCCTCCCACCCACCTCTCCCCCATGACAGTGATGTCACTTTTCAACACACTGGGAAATGTTTGATATAAATTAAAGTGAAAATTCACGGAATACTTTCAAAGAAATACATACTTCAAACGGGAAATGTTTGATATAAATTAAAGTGAAAATTCACGGGAATACCCCTTCAAACGAGCTAGCTCTCAGTCAAAATGAAAAGTTAAGGGCATCCAGGAAAGAATATTCCTTCCAGGAGCTAGCTCTCAGCCAAAACGAAAGTTGGGCATCCAGGAAATTTTGAAGAAAAAAAAGTTCTAATTTTTCATACTTGTCGTTAAAAAAATTATTTATGTATTCACAAGAAATAATTATGCCCAATTTGAACATCCGTATTAAAGGTTTTCAGTACCATCACGTGCATGGAGAGTGTGTTCAAATATTCTAGGGACTCAAAAAAATACCCCCACATTTTTAGCTCCATTAGAGCAATTGTGGAACTGGACGGAATATTCCTGCTGTCAAACCTGAGTGTAAAAGAGAGATGCAAAAAAACATGCTCATCTCTTATTCCTTCCAGGAGTAATTTCAGTAAAAAGAGAAATGTTTATAAACGGATGGTTAAAGGCCAAGCGTATCCTCATGTCCCGCCAGAACGTTTGTGTTATCTTTTAAAACATCATTTGTGTTAAGCACTACTGGGTAGGTGGGCAAACCATGTTCAAATAAAGTATGTTATACCTCCTCTTATTATAAACAAGAATTACATGAACAAATCACTTTTTTTTAAAAAAAGTTATGAAATTATCTTCTATATGAAACATAAGTTTTGTCACCAATTATATTCCTTGAATTGTCTTCATGTTTAACAACAGGGAATATCACTTTGATAATAATACAAAAGTTAGGTGTAGTCACATTCACACTTTGCTTTTCATGTCATTTTATTTCGACCAAAACCATTGCAAAGTGTAAAATTCTTAGATGTTGACCATGAACATTTCTCAAAAAAGTTGGCATCTATTTTGGTTGACTTAAGCGGAAGGAGACTTGATCAATACACACATCTCAGCCACACCCATAGGAGTGGTAACTTTTCTTGGTTGGGATGAAAATATCATTAAAAGAATTTGGGAGAAAATAAGGTGAATTTGGGGGGGGTTCCTCTCAGGGAGAGGGGACGGCATAATAAACCTAAGCCTTCCCAGTTACAAGTGGAAAAATTGAACTGGTGAAATATGTTTCCATAAAACACAGCCACTTTTTGACTCCTATTTACAGAGTATATAGCTCCTAAAATGTACCTTTCGCTGAGTAACTTTTGTTCAATTTTATCAAATAAAAATAACTAAATATTTAATTAAGTCCTTCATTTCACCTCCCAACTCGGAGAAAGCATGCAACCCTGCTTTCTATGCCTCTGGGACAGTGGTGGCTCCAGAGTGTCAAAAGGGGTCCATTGCTCACCCGTTTGGGAGGCCTGGATCACCTGTCGGGGTCATTGCATTGAAATTGCCGAAGTCCTAATGAAGTATTTTATTCCCCAACAAAAATATCCCTGATTCCCAGATGCAACAGATTCAGAAATAGCAATCAAGAGTAGCTGGATCTTTAAATAGTTCATTGCAACAAAAATATCAAACCTACAAGTTGTTATGTCACAGCTTCTGCTGGGGCGCGACAATTAAACGCACATGGTACAATACAACCACGCTCTACCTCTCTCTGAAAATTTGCAACAACAAACATGGCAAAATCAACCAGCATAAAATCAAAAGTGTTAAGAGTTTAACTGTGGGGCTATTTTCCTGTACCAAATCAAAATATAAAAGAGTTATTTAAGCAGGACAGCAAGCGAGATCGACTTTCCTCTTGGACGGTAACTTTGTAAAAGTGAAATTCAAAATTTCCGAAAATGTTTATTAGTGTTAGCAACATTCTAAATATAGGACTAACTTATTTTGCAAAGTTAAGTGAGTTTACAATACGATGTCCATGTTCCTACATATTCCAACATCTTGCTAATGTAATGTGAAAATATTCATGTGATGATGGTGACCATGACGACTGATTATAAGAAGTGCATGGAAGGAACTTGAAGCAAAACAACTTCAATTCACTTCTTCCAAAAGACTTCTACATGGAGATGTTTCTTATGACGATCACATCTGCAGCCCAATACCCTCAAAGCATCATACTGTAGGTACAGCCAAGCTCCACCTCAGCCCCGCCCACCAATGAAATAGCTGGACCACCCATTGGGGAGTGATGGACCACCTGTGGGGGAAATCCTAGAGCCATGACTGACTGCCCTGGGAGAAATACATTCATCCCCTACAACAAAACTGTAGAAGAAGATGAAGAGTACATATTTTAAAAATATGCTCCAACCAAACAACTATTAAATTTACATCCCCTGGCCAGTACTAAAGAGCTGCCAGTAGGGCTGCAAGTATCCTCTAAACTGTGGGAAAAGGTAAATGTCCAGGGATGGGTACTACCCTCCCCCTCCAAAGCTTTGACCAAGATGCACATCCTACTGTATATCCAAATAAAACAATTCTTAAAAACTGCCCTGCATATGATTGGAACCCTTCTCTCATGAGTACTACCTGAGAATTGTATTAGAAGCTGGTGGCAGCACATTACAGATTCAAAACTTATTAGCCAAAATTGTTGCTCTTCGATCATAAACCAATTGTGTTAAAAAAACAAATACCTTGCACAAGAAAGTATACTATAGCAGTCTGCCTGGTCAAATGCACACCTCTTTATTAAAAGTTTAACTATAACAAACTTTTGAGTAGTAAGGTTTGATTAATTCAAAAGGCTGTACGATACAGCCAATTTGAACAACATCAATACTTGCAATTTTCAAGTTTTTTTTATAGATAATGTTACCTCTCAGCAGTATCATACTTCATAATGATCATTTTTTCAATTCTTTGTACAACTGGATTAGCTTTTCAGATTCATCTTGTAGACTCTCTGCAGTAGTTTTGAATTCAGCTGCCATCTCGCTGCCATTGTTTATTTTCCGTGTACCCTCCATGACATCCCAGATACCAAATGCCACCCCTACCATAGCAACAACACCAGAAAGCATTTTGGCGGAAGTGGTCCCAGCGGCGATTATCGTTCTACCAAATAGTGGGATACTAAACCCTGGAGCGGCAACGTTAACAGCCAGACCTAGATTTGTGCCATGCAATGCATACCAATCTGCTTGGATAAAGTCTACCATGGCTTTGGCGGCCTTCGCTTGTTCTATCTGCTGGGTTCTACTTACTATTACATTACCCAATTTATAAGTGTTCCAAGCAACTTGTCCTTCCTCTTCTGCCATTTTTGTGATTTCAAATGCTTGCTTTGCAAAGTTTTTACCTTCTTCTGTCTTCAGAAATTTGACAGCCTCGCATAGAAGATTCAAGTATTCCTTGAGAAATGATTGCAAGCTCATAGTTGCTCGTATGGCTGGAGCAACAGCATCCTGGATTTTCTTCTGTTCGCTTGTCTCCCATGAGTTGTTGACAATTGATCCACCAACCGAGGCGGTAGCACCGGCTGCGGTCGTCACCGCCCCACCAACTGTCAACCCAAGACTTATCCCACCTAGAAATGGTGCAAGCAAGAGACCTGCCAGCGCCATCCCTCCTCCGGCAATAACGGCGCCTCCACCAACTGTTTGTGTGATACCCACATCATGCCCGACCTTGTTTAAAGTTTCAGCGCAGTCATTGATAGTTGTGATGCATTTCTTTATACACTTGTCGTAATTATCAATGGTGCAACCTACAATAATGTGAAAATAATTATCACCCATGTTTCTCCAAAACTGGGCAGTTGATAGAGGATTGGGGTTGGCTTGAACAAATTTAAACTCTTCCCATGCATCCTCAGGAATAATCACCCAGCTTTGTCCATCACTACTGTTGGCTTCAGACATTTCAATTTCAGTCCCCTCCTCCTCCTCCCCTATACCCTCAGGAACAATCACCCATCTTTGTCCATTGGCTTCGACATTTCAATTTCAGCCCCCTTCTTTGTGTTTTCTCCATTGATATCCAGAACAAGATTACTCAAATTGCTCATGATCGAACCTTCTTGGACATGCCACTTTTGATGAAGATTCTGATGTGCAACCGCACTAATGACACGAGTTCCAGCATGCTTACAAGCATCTTTTACTTCCATGAAGAAACCACCTTGTTGACAAGTCTGCAATCCGAGTCCCACTTCCAAAGCTGCGTCGGGCCACCATGAGCTGGCCAGGTGACAATGGGGCCACCATCTTCCTTTTGGCCTTTAACATCAAGGACCAATCCATTGAGCCGACTGACAATGTAGAAGTAGTTACTCATGATGAAAAGTAGTCACCTGAAATGTGAAAAGAAACAATTAGAAACAAACTGGAATTGGGGAACTCGGAGGTACAGGAATAACTTTCTCCTCTCTGAGGTAAGGTGTACTGGGGTAAAAACGCTTTTACATTCACTGGATGAAAAAATCAACAAATGTTAACTGGAATTCATGATTTTTGATCCATTTAAAAAAATTAAACAATAATAATAGATACGGTAGATTGTTAAATGTATATGGATTGACAGGTACAGATTTTATACTCACAGGAAAGAGCATTACATTCTGGACAGAGTAGTTTGCAAGATACAGTACGTGAAAAGCACCATGTCAAATCCAAGTTTGAATCATTTTTAAAATATGCAAACGTCATATATGAAAGAGGACTGCACAAAATTTTTAATTTATTTTTATTTTTGTATTTCTGCCCCAGATTTGAGTCACTGAGAAATGTTTTCTCCTGCTAAGTTTTTGACATCACAAAGAGAAAACCTATGGTGGTGGAGATTCAAAACCTCTTGGACATGTGCAACTGCTCCCATTCAACAAATTTTGGTGACAGAATTAAAAACATTGTTAGGTAAATCCATCCGAGCCATCATGATTATTATTATTATATTATATTATATTATATTATATTATATTATATTATATCATCATTATTATAATATTATATTATATTATCATTATTATAATATTATATTATATTATATATATATTATATTATTATTATATTATTATTGAATCATTATTATAATTATAATTATATTATTATTATATCATTATTATAATTAAGATTATGATTAAAATTATTATTATTATATTATTACTATTATCATTATAATTATTATTATTATTATAATTACTATAATTATTATTATTATTATCATCATTATTTACAGGCTACAAGCTACATACTGTAGTTAGGTGTCCTTTTGAGTTTTGGATAGGGCTAGGCTACTGTCACACAAATGTGGAAATTAAGAAAAATGTCACCTGCATGTTTTGTTGGTAATTTGCTGCCAATTTTCTTGCCAAAATAAAAAAAAAAAAACATTGCAAGGAAAGGAGAATCTTTTTCAGTCAAAACCATCTTTTCTTCTAAAAACATTGAGCCAGTATACGGTATGTTGATATATTATGCATCAGATATTCGTTTAACTAATGAAACCCACAGTGCATCTGCATACAGTACATTTCTGGTATTTTTGTTTTGCAATTGGTGATAGCTGAAGCAAAATTTTTTAAAACAGTTTTATTCTAATTTAAACATATAGAAAATTAAGGACCTATGAATTTGAGGATGGCATTGGTATAAGAAAACAGGACAGAAAATGTTTGAAATTAAAGTCATAAGGGTTTTTTTTTTTATTTCTTTCACTGAAATGAGTTTAATTTTTCAGTGAGAAAGAGGTAGATTTTGATATTGAAAATAAAGGCTCCCAAAAAAGAACTTTTTTGGAGACGTGTTAAATCCCATTGACTTTTGACTAGGCCCTAGTGTGTGGAGTAACTATTTCAATCGACATGGGCACATACCCAAATCAGGGGATTTGGAGATCTGCTGCTCTATTTGGGTAGCCTGTGTGGAAGTGTACTAGGCCTGTTGGTGATTTGACCAGGCTGTCTGCACGTCTGCAACTAGTAGACACGATCACTGATACATAACCCTCCTACAGCACAGTGGTCACAAAAGAAGATGAAAATTAACACTGACACCCTTGTAATGGCATCTGAGAAAAATGTGGGGTATTAGCTCATTGACTTTGCTGAAGTGTGTAAAATGTATGTACAGTAGTTTAGTAGTGAGAAAAACACCTCACTTAGTAGGCACTATTTGCAAGGCAATACTTGCATAATGAGTGAGACAATGCACTCATAATGTTGAAAACCACTCAGACAACAACAAATAACATAATCATGAAATGAAAACCCTTCTCAAAACTGACAAAAGTACATACGAGATATGATTTTGATTTCATTAGCATCTTGAAACTTTAAAGTATCTTTCAAAGTTACAAATAAGATGAACATTTTGTACGTAAAAACATCAAAATTACGGAAAAAATGACATTCCATTATTTCTCAAATCCCTCACTTTGGGAAATGCATACACAATTACATGTAGTGTGATATCGCCGAGAGTGCTGGCACTGCTATTTTGAAAATGTTCGTCAGTAAATGGGTGCAGTGTTCAATTCAATGCTATACGCATGTTGACTTCACCGTCGCTCTATTGTTTAACAAATTTTCAACTGATTTAGATACATACCTTCAAGGCGCTGTTTAAAACTACTGTAAGTAGTAGCAAGGCTTTTATACAAAACACAACTTTTCAGTTTCTTGATTAAACTCACGCACAAAACGTAAGTGAACGTCTCAATATCGTATCATTGCATACTGTATATCTCTTTATTTTGTATTACGTAAAAGTGATCCATGACAATAAAAAGGCATTGTCAAAAGTTGACCTGCGATCATCGCGGAAAGGCCTAGTTTTTCTAGCGTGTCAGTCAAAATTTATCTATGTATCTATAATAAGCCAATGCAGCTGTTTCAACATTAAATATAAAGTATTGTTTTCTGACTGTATAGCAGCCATATAGTGGCTATACCGTACTAGTCAGATGAATATAGTCAAATGTTATCTGACTAGTTCATCATACTCATAGCCTAGACCTTAACAGTTACTCTAAATCACAGAGTCAGAGCGAATGAGTTCGAGTATGAATATTTGAATCATACTACAGTAGCCTAGGCCTAATGTGCAACCAGTTTCCCTGTTCAGTTGTCACAAATCGGGCACAAATCATTTCTTCTTTGTTCCGATACTTTTATCTTTTTAATGGCCAAATACGCACACAATGATAAAGCAAATCACAAACTGCGTCAGCAATATTAACATTAACAAAACAAATCAAACTTAGCCTAACGTTACACTATAGGCCTATCAATGTTTTTCAATTGATAAATAATTTAGTAGGCCTACGGAAAATGTTAGGACGCAATAACTTAATTTGGGTAATAAGTCATCCTAAAAATGCCTTAAAATCAAATAGGCCTACCAGCTCTTTGTCAAAAAACAGATGAAAAATATATAAAAAAAACTCACAATTCTCTTATCGTAGAAAAGCCAGCACCATGATACCGTTCAGACGTACTCGTTAGGCCTACAGTAACATAGCCTAGGCTGGAGAAGGATAGGAACGACGCAACAAACAGCTGATCCCCTCACAGGACAAAACAGTTGAATCAATTGTGTGGTGTGGCTTGTATTTAGTGGTGCGCTACAATGGTTTGTTTACTTCCTTTCTTGCAGTTCTGTTTTCGTCTCATCTTCTGTCTGTCATTGTTGTCAATCGCTAGTGTTTGTAAACACCTGTGTGTAGCCTATAGGAAGTAAATGAGCGCCCTCTTTCCCCGATAATTCACGATCAACTCAGGCTCAAACAAACATAACGATTGTCTAAATAGATGGGAAGGGGAGGGGTGAGGGAGAGGGTGTGTTTAGATAATCAGATCATGTTCCCAATCATCCAAAAAGTATTCATTTTAAACTAGCAATCATCATGTCTTCGAAAAATGGGACTTGCAGAGCTATACATGGACCATGTGAATTAATGTGAGTAGTTCAAAATAAATAGTCAAATGTTGCTTCAAATTTGGCCAATTAAACAAGAAATTTTAAAAAATCATCAAAATTGATACAAATCAGGTAGAAAATTTTCTGAATATTTTCTCAAGATTTCCGGTAGAGACTAATAACATTTTTTTATATTTTTTGCCCCAAACAAAATTTCTTTAAAAGGACTATGCATTAATTTGTGTTTGTCCATTTTCAATCTCTGCAACTATAACAGTTTAAGCACATTGTTCCCCATTAAATTTTATTCCTCCACTTTTTCGTTCTGACTTTATATAGTATCTTTCAAATGACCTTGCGAAATACAACCCCCAAAAGGTGTGGAAACTCATTTTTAATGGAAGGAATATATATGTCGGAATAATTTTCCGATTTCAAAATAACGTTTCCCAATAATTCCGAAAAAAGTCATTATATGTACCCGTGATCCAAGTTTCGAGTCGACGAAGTACTTATTTTTTTTGATGAGGAAGACGAAGATGGGGAGCGGGTAGGAATTCCTCCAATCAGGGACCAGCTATTTAGAAATAGCAAGATTCCTGCTCCAATACTCCCCTAAAATAAAAGTCATGGATTAACAAATAGGCAGATTAAACTGCTAAGTAAATAATTTTTAATCTTTTTATATAATACATTTTCGCTCTAAAACTTTGACTGTTTGAGGTAGTTCAGACTTAATTACAGTGTTTGGCCAGTTGGCGCATGTTTTTTTTGTTGTCTTTCAGGAATGTATCAATTCTTTTTCCGTCTTGGGATAAAACAAAAATGAATCACACTTAATTTGACAGTAATTACAATACAAAATAATTTTCTATAATATTTAACATGAACGGCACCAAATGGCAGTAAACAGGCAAAAAAGGCTTAAAGTCGAACTAGAGTTGACACGTATATACATCATCGTCTTTACGATGTAAGCCTAATGATATTTTTTGTCGTATGAAGGCCTAATGATAAATTTTAGTCGTATTTACCATGTAGGCCTAAATTAATTTTGTCGTATTTACCATGTAGGCCTAGTGATTGATTTTGTCGTATTTACCATGTAGGCGTAATGATCAGTTTTGTCGAATTTACCATGTCGAATATACCATATTGATAAATTTTGTCGTATTTACCATGTAGGCCTAATGATAAATTTTGTCGTATTTACCATGAAGGCCTAATGATAAATTTTGTCGTATTTACCATGTAGGCCTAATGATAAATTTTGTCGTATTTACCATGTAGGCCTAATGATAAATTTTGTCGTATTTACCATGTAGGCCTAATGATAAATTGTGTCGTATCTACCATGTAGGCCTAATGATACATTTTGTCGTATTTACCATGTAGGCCTAATGATACATTTTGTCGTATTTACCATGTAGGCTTAAAGATACATTTTGTTGTATTTACCATGTAGGCCTAATGATAAATGTTGCTGTATTTACCATGTAGGCCTAATAGTAAATTTTGTCGTATTTACCATGTAGGCCTAATGATAAATTTTGTCGTATTTACCATGTAGGCCTAATGATAAATTTTGTCGTATTTACCATGTAGGCCTAATGATAAATTTTGTCGTATTTACCATGTAGGCTTCATGATAAATTTTGTCGTATTTATCATGTAGGCCTAATGATACATTTTGTCGTATTTACCATGTAAGCCTAATGATAAATTGTATTCTTATTGTTCGCACGATTAGAGGCGGCGGAAGATGTTTGATTCTGGGTGAGGGGTACTTTCCAACTGTCGTATTTTCAAAGCACGTAGCACTGCAGTATAATTTTATAAGGTCTTAGGGTTATTCAGGAGGCTATCATTTTTGTGCATAAAAATTAGACCAGATGGTCCAATTTTTTTCAGAACCCAAAAGTGAAATATGGAATATTTTGCTTGATGTTTGTGTTATTTTTTTCAATCTGTCAATAAAAAGATTCAATTATAATAAGGGGACTTAAATATATTTTGATATTTGAAATAACACTTTTTACCTTTGTAAAGGAGCACCTTTTAAACGCTACAACGAAGATGAGGGAGGGCACGTCAGTTTATGTCATGACAATGGCCCAGATCCAAAAAGTAAGTTTTGCCCTGCATGGGCCATTTCAAAGATGCCCCACTAATGAAATTTGGTGTGGCTTTATAGAAAGGCGCTATTTTAAAGGAATTTTACAAGTTATAAGCTGGAAAAACAAAGGTAGGTAGTGGCAAAGACATTTTAAGTATGAAAAAGTCCACAATGTGGGACTGTAGGACCCCAGCATTTTAGGGAAAATTCAAAACATTGTTACGCGTGAAATTTCACAATTTTGATATTTTTGGTGATATTTGTGCTACTTCTTTAATTAAAAAATTAGATACATAGTCTTTGAAGAAAAAGGCACTTGTTCTCTTTGAAAGTGCTCTTTTCCTTCAGAAGGGCACCTTTTCTCTCTAAAAAAGGGGCACTTTGTAAACTTTTGAGAAAAGTGGGGGCACGTTCTCCCTGTGTCCCCCCACCCCGTTCCGCCGCTTATGGATATAAGGTCAGCAACTCCATGGATTGCCATCTTGTTAGTATTGTAGCTTTTTCAAACAAGTTTATTTAGCAAATGTTTCATCTATGAAAACATTAGTGGAACGTCGTAACTCGATCATGATCCACATATTATTATTTATTTTTTTAAACAAGAATACTAATGTAACGTAAATCAAATCTCAGTGCGTATTTTGAGGGAGTTTTTTTTATTGTCATGGAAATATGATGAAGTAATTAAAATAGCACACCGAGAAGCTAACATGTTACATTTGTTCTAACGTGAGTATTTCATAATATAATCTACTTAGCACAGCTTTTAAGTTTTGATTTGTTTCTCCCACATAACCTACTCCTGGCGCATATGACTATTCCAGTTAATGAGATGCTAAACTCAGACAACCAATCACCAAACCAACCAGAATTTAATTCTAGGGCTTCATGTGTAATATTCCCTCTGGTCAAAGGCTTAATGTGTCTAGTGGGACCCTCAGGCTGTCAGGTGCACCCGGGGCGTCCGGAGTACCGGAAGGCCTGGAACCCCGGAGAGAGTTGGGCGTAACGCAATGTTCTCCAAAGAAACAAAACCGGAAGGGACAGTATTGTACAATTCCTTACTTCTTTTTTTTTGTTTCCAAAAAACCTGTCACAACCCTTAGCATGTGAAGAAACACATGGTAGGCCAAAACTCATGATTGTTCTGAGGACACGCGGAGCTGTCAAGAGTTGACCAAAATTTGGATTCACATAATACCACTTTTCAATTTGCTGTCGTTAGACCGTGATCTTTCTAAGAGGAATCTGGCACCAGAACATGGCTCTTGTTAAGTATGCAATCACGAAATACTGAAATATTTACAAATTTCAAGCCGGAGGGTAAATCTTCCTGATTATACTTTGCCAAAATTTGTAGAGTCAAACTATCGCATTGTACAATCATTGACAAGTATGACCAAGTAGTCATAACTTGTCTATAGATTAAGATATATATTTTTTCAAATGTAATAATGTTTTCTCATGTGTTTTTTATCCAATTCATCAGCAAAAAATGTTGTTGTCCTAAAAGCTGCGAAATGGCAATATGATAACTACATTTTATTCAAAGGTGAACATGTTTAACACAAACAAATCTTGTAAAGACAATCTTCCTTTAACTTAGTGTTTTGTAATTAATTATAATCATAATCTTTATAACATTTGAACATATCATTTATTTATCCATCCTGACATAGATGGGATAGTAATGTATAAAATGCAGGTTTGCAGAACAATTCGTAAAAGAAAATGTTTTTAGAAAACCGCAACAAATTGGAATCATCTGAAAGAAACATGAATAGCACATACTCCTAGTTTTTGTCTACAAGTTTTAATTAAAGTTTGAGAAACAAACAAAAAACAAATTTGAGCATGTTGAGCTTCTAAGCATGCGTGATCTTTGATCATGCAACCTCCGTCAAATCAATATAGTCAGTAAACAACTAAATAGGAATCAATATAATTTGTAACAGTTATTTTCATCTCAAATAACAGATTTGCTTAGGACAAAATATTTAGATTTACTCGCTTGAGGTAGAAATTTTTGCAGATAGAAGCACACACCGTTGGCAAAACGTTGAATCAACGTTGGCAATCGTTGGGCAATTCAAGGTTTTATGTCTTTAAAAAGTGCCTCAAAATTTCGCTTTTTCCTCACACAGAGAAATGCTATTTTTTGCTAGGAATATTTTTGAAAGCAATATATTTAACATTCTTTTAGGGTTTTGCATGCACGGATCCAGGGGGTGCGCGTGGGGCGAAGACCCCTTTCATATCACATATACCCTCCGCACTTTAGTCTCTTTTCTGAAAGTTCCCATTCCAATACAAATTATAGTCATTTACATAAGTCTAGAGCTAGAGTGTGAGAAGACTAACGTGTTTGAATTCTGCATCAAACCTCATTCACATCAGAACAAAAGTTAATCAGAGCTGATGTGCGCGCCCTCCTTTCTAAAAATCCTGGATCCGCGCCTGTTTCGTGACCAAGATATATAAAGAAAGAAGAAAACAAACCAATCTACCTGCTGTGGTGTAGCGGTTATTATACCTGTCTACAGACCACGAGGCCCCGAGTTCAATCCTGGGGTGGGTAGACACGCCAGTGCACCACAACTGGTTATCAAAGGCCGTGGACATTGACTTGGTTGTCAATGTTATGTCTGTCCGTACGTCGTACCTGTGTTCTCGTCCAGGTCGTATTAAGCGTTTTGTGATAACATTGTTTCTATCATAACCGAATACGCAGGCGACGACCCCGTCATTGTAATTGTGTGTTCACTCGTCGTCGTCAAACCAAATTCGATTTCTTTTTTTGCAGACTAGTCCCCTATGGTTGCAATTTCAAGCGTGACCGATATACCCAATTTACTCAAACTAGTTCCCAGCTATTGATATCTGACTATATCCCGGTGCTGTTTGCATGAAGATATGTCGCCCGTATATAATGTGGTTGCATGGGAAGACTATGCAATAATCAACCAGAATGCAAAATTGCATTGAGGTGACGTTACCCAAAAATAGATCAATAAAAAATAAATAGTAAATAAAACGGATTCAATCACCTTAAAGGCCAATGGTTTGGCATATTGATATTTTATGAAAAAGAGTAATAAAATGAGCGAAATGATATATATGCTGCAGAATAACATACATTCCTTTCCTTGTCGTAATAATACTGCCTTAAGTAGCCTAAGAAATTATGCAGTTAACCTTTGGAATTCTTTACCTCTTGAAATAAATCATTAAAAACATTACACTACTTTGTAAACATCTTAAGACATACTTTATCCAAACGTATTGATTTTTGTATTGTTATGTTAAAGGATTTTTTTTTTTTTTTTTCAAGGTGGGGTGGGGTAGATCTTAGCCGAGGTTCAAATATTATATTATTTTGTCCTCTCTTTATGTTAACTATTTCTTATCCACGGGTTGTGGGGTGGTTAGGGGTGGGGTGGTTAGGGGAGGGGTGGTCAGGGGTGTGATGGTTAGGGGTGGGGTGGTAAGGGGGGGGTGGTTAGGGGTGGGGTGGTTACGGGTGGGTGGTCAGGGGTGGGGTGGTTAGGGGTGGGGTGGTTAGGGAGGGATGCTTAGGGGCGGGGTGGTTAGGGCGGGTGGCTAGGGTCGGGGTGGTTAGGGGTGGGGTGGTTAGTGGTGGGGCTATCAGGGTGGGGTGGTTAGGGGTGGGGTGTTTATGGGTGGGTGGTTAGGGGTGGGGTGGTTAGGGGCTGGATGGTTAGGGGCTGGTTGGTTAGGGTGGGGTGGTTAGGGGTGTGATGGTAAGGGGCGGGGTGGTGGTTAGTGGATGGTAAGGGGCAGGGTGGTTAGGGGCTGAATGGTTAGGGGCTGGTTGGTTAGGGTGGGGTGGTTAGGGGTGGGGTGGTTAGGGGTGGGTGAGTTAGTGGCTAGGGCGGGGTGTTTAGAGGTGGGGTGGTTAGGGGTGGGGTGGTTAGTGGTGGGGTGGTTAGGGGTGGGATGGTTAGTGGTGGGATGGTTAGGGTCGGATGGTTAGGGGTAGGATGGTTAGGGTGGGGTTCAGGTTTTTTTCTTTCACTCTATTCTTGCTTAGATACAACTATGTATTTATTCAAAGTAGATTTAGTCATATTATCTCATGATTTAGAGATAGCCCTACTTGTTAAGCCATAGAGGTTTTTACGTCACTTCCTTTCACAACTTTCTGTATTTTTGTTATATGTATATTCTTATTATTGTTTGTTTTGAATGTAGAGAAGAAACAAACAAATTAAATTAAATTAAATAAACAAGATGGCAATCCCGGAGTTGCTGACCTTATCGCCTCTGCCACATAATTTGCAAAATTATCAAATATTTTTCCAAGAAACCTGACATAAAATGTATCATTTCATATAAATTACATGACCTCTGACATTTCAGCTTTAAAAATGTCCCATTATATGCGCGAGACACAATACTGCATCACCTTCCACCAACCCACCAAGTGACATTACCCATTAAATGCCAACCCAATATCACTTATGGATTTCTCATTAAGCGCGAAGAAAATGAACTATTTTCATTAGTTATTTGACCTTTTACCTTTTAAGTGGCATATCCCATTGACCTTTGACCTTTTAAGTGGCATATCCCATCATATGTGGAACATAACCTTGCACCACCTTCCACTAACCCACCTAGTAAAAAACTCCACCAACCAGCCAAGAATGAATACAATACCAATTGCATTTTTTGGAGCGAAATGCAACACAAAATTTACCATTATTATTTGACCGCTGCCTTTGACCTTTAAGCGACATGTCATATCTTTCCCAAGACACAACTTTTTTTTCATCATTCTTCATGAACCTACGAAGTAACAACCTAATTGCACTTGCGGTATTTGCATAACAGACGACCAACCAAAATTTACCATTTTAAATCGATTAATTGACCTTTAAATGGCCTGTCCCATTTTGTGTGGTACATAACCTTGCATCACTTTCCACCAACCCACCAAGTAACAAACTCTGGACACCAACCCATCGAGGATCAATAACATTGCAATTACATTTTTTCAACAAAATGCAGCACAATTTTTACCATTATTATTTGACCTCTGGTCTTTGACATTTGAGCATGACACATCTTTTCCGAGACACAACTTTATATCATTTTTCATTAATCCACTAAGTAACAACCCAATTGCACTTAAGGTTTTTCCATAACACGTGATCGACCAAAATTTACCATTTTGAATTAATTATTTAACCATTGACCTTTGACCTTTAAGTGGCATGTTTCATTTTGTACTGGACACAAACCTATATCCCCTTCCATCATCCCTGTAAGTATCACCCTAACATCACTTACGGTTTTCCCAGGAAGCACAAAACAAAATTGACCATTTTCAATCAATTATTTGACCTCTGACCTTTGAGGTACATAACCCAATTTATGCAGGATATAAGTTCACATCACTCTACACCTTCCCACCAAGTTTCAACTTAATAGTTAGTATGGTTTTTTCTGTACACGCGATATAAAATTGTGTACACACACACCCATACCGATATGCTATACATATCAGAGGACATTCCAAGGACCTGTATATACCAGGTATTTTATATGTATTTTTTGTCTTTTACTTCTTATCATTTAGAAGCTTTAAAGAATCGAGGATATATGATTTATTAAAAACAAAGTTTATGTTCTTTTGTTTTATATTATCTGAATGAGGACTTGTCTACTTGCTGTATATACATGCATGAATGATGAGCATTTCTCGACCGAGGATATAAACACACATTTGATCATCAACGTGTATGTTAGTAAAACCTGGTGGCTATACCTACTGGGTTATGTTATTTTGCACCCCTTTTGACAGTCAGCGACTTCATATTGTTCTTCTAATTTTGGAAGCATTGTTAATATTTGGGTCTTTCCTGAAAATCTATCTGGCAACAATGTGTGTGATCATGGTAGTAATGGATGTGAAATAATTCTAAATCTTGGTGAACTAGTGTGAAGCAATTCACACTAAATCATATTTTAAGATATTACTAAGGACTTCTCCAAAAAATGCCCAGATGGTAGATGGGGACCTTAGAAGGATTATCATGCTAAAATCTTCGAGGACCCAGTTTTAGGTCCTCGGAAGTAAATTTGGTCCTCAGACATTCGGTGTGTTTTCGTCATGTATGTTTCGTCGGCCTTGTCCTTTTCGTGTTAAATTGGCACAACATTCTTTGTTTTGCATATGTATTTGACTTCTGACCCTTGGCGGTTTGACCTCTATTTCAATTCCATTTAACAAAGGATATACTTCACCTACCTATACATCTCACTTGTATAACATGTCTACATTGAACAAGATAACGGTTACTTCAAAACGGCCTTATTTGACCTCTAACCATGACATCTGCTTGATTATGTAGGAGGCACAAGATTACCCCATACGGCACCACTCCAACCATTTTGGCTGAGATTGCCAGGTGCAATAGACAGATAGATATTCTTGACACAACATTTTTGTTCACACACACACACACACACACCACGCACACACACACAGTCGGTCCGATTTGTTTACATGAATGTCGCTCAATATGTTGTATCTTGCATTTATAATGTATATGATGACAAATCCGTGTCAGGGCTTAAAAATTCAGTTATGGGCTACAAAAATCTGCGTTAGGATTTAAAATTTCACGCTTAGGTCTTACAGATCAGTGTTAAGGCGTAAAAATGCTTGAAATTTCACGGTGAGATCTTATTATCTGTGTAAGGGTTATAACAAATCAGCGTAAGGCTTAACAATGCACGCTAGGATTTGAAATTTCACGGTTAGTCTTCAAATCTGCGTTAGGGTTAAAACAAATCACTAGTGTTAGGTCTAAAATTGCACGTTAGGGTTTGTTATTTCACGGTTAGGTTTTAAAATGCACGCAAGGCTTGAAATTTCCCTGTTCGGTCTTACAAATCTGTGTTAGGGTTAAGAAAAATCAGTGTTTGGCTCAAAAATGTTTTTTAGGGTTTGTCATTTCACAGTTAGGTTTAAAAAATCTGCGTAAAGGATTAAGAAAAAAAAAACAGTATTTCGCCTTAAATGCATGTAGGGTTTTAAATTTACCGATCAGGTTTAAAAAAATTGCGTTGGGGTTAAAAATATTAGTGTTAGACTCAAAATGTGAGTTAAGGCTGGAAAACTTAGTGTTAGGTTTACAAATCCACGTTAAGCTTTAACAATTGAAACTTCAGCCTAAAATTTGAGTGATATTTTAGCAAAAAATTCCTTCTTTTCTTTTAAACGGATATACGGGGAGTGGTGTGAAATAGGAGGATGGGTTCTGCTTTTGCTCCTAGTCTGCTGTATCCCTTAATATTTAGGTTTATAATATGAATCTTTTGAAAATTTTAAAAAAATGTGCAAATATCACGTGATCTCTATTTAGTACGGATAAATAATTTCTTGTAATGTTGTGAATCGCGCCAAACGTTTTCCAAAATTTTAAGATATGCACGCATTTTGTAAAATCTTTAAAAGATGCATAATTATCACGTAAAGACAGCAACACATTAAGACCCGGCCCAAAAAGAGTTTCCTTATTTCAGAATACTTTTTTAAAATTTAAACAAATTAAAAGATGCTCAATTGTCACGTGAGTAACATATAAAAAAAAACAGTCAAAAAAAAAAAAAAAAAAGGTTTTGTAAAATTTAAAAAGAGAATCTTATCTCATTTGAATTCGTAAAATTGCAATATTCATATCTGTCACGTCACATTCGGTTGTAGATTGTTTCTTATTAAGTTAGTACTGTACGCATTGTGTGTATATACAGTGTGCTGATCACTTCCGTAGCATTGATTGGTTGTCGTAATTTCTGTATGACCAATCAGAAACGTTGATTTTATTCTATATTACTGCCCGTGTTAACACGATATCTAACCTTTAAGAATTTCAAAATTCAAAAATATTTAGAAATTACAATTTACGTCTAGAAGAACCAATGTAACACTGTGAACAATATCTGAGCCAGAAAGACAAACCAATGAATTCACTTTTTGAAATTTTTTTGTAGTATTTATTAAGATTAATGTTTATATCAATTTCGCTAAACGAAAATATGCAATATTTTTAAATTACACAATTCAAAAATATTAATAGACGCACTATTGTCAGGTGACGGCAAGACAACAAGTTCAAAACTATGAATCAATCTAATTATTTATTCATATATTCATCATTTTATTTGTGGTGCCTGCTGCCTTGAGCTGGCAGAGACCTATTGCGGGATAAATATGCATATGGATCAACAAATTTCATTACATGTCACTCATCGATAAATTCGTACAAGAGGAGTGCGTGGCTACATTTTGCAGTTGTTTCTCATGCGTCAGGGCCATGAAGCTTTTTTTCGACAGGAAATTCAACTAACCGCGATTTGCAAATTTCAATCCTCTTTCTCCCAATACTTGATATTTTCCGTCCCACTCTCTAATATTAGAAGAAGAAGGAAAAAAAAATCATCCTAGTGGCTACAGTGGATCACAACACCTCTCTCCCTCAAGCTCCGCCCCTACAATCTTCAGCAACACGCCAACCACCTACAATCAAGCTACACACGGCCAGGCATGGTCCTCGTCCCCATTACGTGACCACCGCCCCTCCAACAAACAAGTAATAGCTGCTTCCATTGCATAATCCCCTACCTTCTGTGGAAGGCGAGGGCGTAAATTAACCATTATTTCATAATCTTCACACTGCGCATTGGTATCCGCGCAATAAGCTATAGCATCTAGTGTATATCTATTACACAGTTGTACAAACAAGCCGAGCCGTACACCTAGGGAGCGAAGCTCTGAAAATCGAACTAAAAATTTAGGTCACAACTATCTAATCTGCTAATCGAAGGTATGTGATCCTTATAAAACTGTTCTTTATTTTGATAACTCCCTACCAGAACACGAAAGATTTGGGGTATTTTTTATATGTATATTGTATGAACACACCTTCAACCCCTCCAACCCCAACCCCTCCTCCCTCTCACACACACACGCGCGCGCATGTTGGCTAGCATTTGGAATTTAGCGCTTGGAGTTCCATAACAAACATGCTCGGCACACCCTCTTGTTGTGGTACATGGTAGAAACCTATATAGCCTGGTAGTCTGACAAAATGACATAGAACGATCAAAATTTTCGACATAACCTCATCCAATCAGTTCATGGGACTACATCATCAGATGATATGTCTACATACGATATAATTATGAGCCACATATAAATGTTGTTGCTCCATAGCTATTTATGACATCTGTCTACCTGTAACATCTCTCTGATCCGCCGCGGCACTGGCAGTGCTTAATTTGTTTACCAGCATTCGTATCATAGTTTCTAATAACGGGTTTACCATAACTCATTATTTTCCCGGAGTAAGAATTCATTAATATTTTTAAATTCTGGACAAGAATATAATAAACCAGGTAGCATGTCTGTCTCATCAGGTAACATGGCTGTCTCACCAGGTAACATGTCTGTCTCATCAGATAGCATGTTAGTTACTTCATGATGACTCCAAAGTGATTAACATCCCAATCTTTATGATCAAGATCTGTTCCCGTCGTCTCCAGCGGTATATTTGTCCAATCTCCCTGAAAATGTGACAGAAAAGTTCAAATTATTTCATCTTTCTTTTGCTCCAGGAATAGGGTCAGTCAAGCAAATTCATCCCATATAAAAGGACTTTAATAGAAACAAAATGGTGAAGAAAGCGTTCAAAAATCTTTTTTGTTAACGAGATATTCAAGCGCCCTTCGATTTTGTGGCCCCATGATATGTCAGAAAAGTAAAACTGAATCTATGGTATTTATAATATACAACCTGAGAAAGTTCGAAGAAGAAAAAGAAGTAAACAATTAAATAAACTTTATTTGAAATACATTAACAATTGTTATGAATGTGAGGATGAGGACGCCAAGTTATCACAGTATGCTTACTACACCAGTCATTTATACACACTTGACCAAAGCATGTTCTTATTACGTGCATGCTATACTCCATCTCAATAATCAAACATTATTTTTCAAGTTTGCATCTTCATAATGTTGTGATTTGGCCCCTCCCCGGACTTTTGACTTTGTTCCCCTCTTTCGGTAGGAAAATCCCACCCATGGTCCACTGAAGATACAAATTAATGGGACCATTCCTTTAACGATTTTCATACAATTTACTAGCTGTTTACTTATTCTTATTTGACAAAAAACTGATCTATGAAAAATAGCTAATAGTCACTAGCTTCAGTGAAATTGTATGCATCAATTTCCCTGTGTATTTGAGCAGCTCACAGGGGGTTGGGGGAAACAAGCCCCCCCCCCCCTCTCCTCCCTTGACCAGTGAAATCAGAAGAGTCCAACAAATGTAATCTTGATTCCTCACAAGAGGTACATGTGAAGTTTGCCCAAGTCACTACAATCATCCCGGCCTGTCAGCGTGGCACTGAAGCTTAATACTCTGGTTTTACACACTAGCATATACCAGAATATGGTATACGAGAAATTGTGTATGGAACATTAAAAGGACCACGTGTGATGGAGGTGTCAGCTTATTTCATGATAGTATCAACTTATATGGTGAAGGTATCAACTTATATTATGAGGGTATCAACTTATTTGATGAAGTTATTAACTTATTTCATGAAGGTATCAACTTATATTATAAAGGTATCAACTTATATTATAAAGGTATCAACTTATATCATGAAGGTATCAACTTATATCACGAAGGTATCAACATATATCATGAAGGTATCAACTTATATCATGAAGGTATCAACTTATATCAGAAGGTATCAATTTATATCATAAAGGTATCAACATATATCATGATGGTATCAACTTATATCATGAATGTATCAACTTATATTATAAAGGTATCAACTTATATCATGAAGGTATCAACTTATATCATGAAGGTATCAACATATATCATAATGGTATCAACTTATATCATGAAGGTATCAACTTATATCATGAAGGTATCAACTTATATCATGAAGGTATCAACTTACATCATGATGGTATCAACATATATCATGAAGTTATCAACTTATATCATGAAGGTATCAACTTATATCATGAAGGTATCAACTTATATCATGAAGGTATCAACTTATATCATGAATGTATCAACTTATATCATGAAGGTATCAACATTTATCATGATGGTATCAACTTATATTATGAAGGTATCAACTTATATCATGAATGTATCAACTTATATCATGATGGTATCAACATTTATCATGATGGTATCAACTTATATTATGAAGGTATCAACTTATATCATGAAGGTATCAACTTATATCATGAAGGTATTAACTTATATCATGAAGGTATCAACTTATATCATGAAGGTATTAACTTATATCTTGAAGGTATCAACTTATATCATGAATGTATCAACTTATTTGTCAATCTATTTGATGATGATATCAACTGTTATGTCATTCACCATATAAATTGGTACCTTCATGAAATAAGTTGACTACCTCCATCACATGTGGTCTGTTGGCATTCCATAATTATGGATATATCAAGATTGTGCAATAGTATTGACACAATGCATGACAAGTTTTATACTTTGTTGCATCCCATTATAGGCATTTCTTCAAGTTCGTGGCACGATTGAGGAATACAAATATAAGAGGTGTTTCCCCTTCATCCAAATAACTCATCTGTGTACCGATGAATGAAGACCAACTCCATGAGATCTAAAAAGGTACGCATAACAGCAATAAGACCTATCACAATGAAAATAACCCGCCAATAAAATCGATAGAAATCAAGGGCTACCGGGAATATTTCTCCCCCGGCTGTTGGCCACCATAGGCGTAAACGAGGAGAGCTCGCCCTGAAAGGATTTTCCCTTCCCGGTTGCGTGCTTTCTTCCAGGTTTGGGAGATTAAAATTGTAAAATTATTAACATAAAATGGAAAACACTGTCAAATAATAATGATATGATAATAATATTTTTTTTTTTTTTATATATAGCGCTTTTCTACGCAAGTATGCATACTCAAAGCGCTTAACAATGGAAACTTGAGGCTCAAAGCTGCATCCACACACGTCTGTTCTATTAACCTGCTCCAATCCTTTATGCTGAGCAC
Source organism: Chiridota heheva (assembly GCA_020152595.1). NCBI lineage: Eukaryota > Metazoa > Echinodermata > Holothuroidea > Apodida > Chiridotidae > Chiridota > Chiridota heheva. Next base: position 897,468 of record JAIGNY010001158.1, on the reverse strand, counting down.
CAACAAGAGGGCAGCAGGTCCCATTCTTTAAGTCTTTTGTATGACTCGAACGTGGATCGAACTCACGACCTTCCGGCTGGAAAGCGGGTGCTCTACCAATTGAGCTAACCCGTCGATTTTTAGAAAGAATTTTGGTCTGATTTTAGAGAGAAAAATTGCCAACATTTCCGAAATAAAAAAATAGCCCAAAATCGGAAAAATAGCCCGAAATCGAAAAAATAGCTTGAAATCGAAAAAATAGCCCGAAATGAAAGAAATTTCTCGAAAATGAAAGATTTCTTAAAAATTACAGGAGATTTTCCCAACTGGCAGCAACATTTAATGGAAACTTAATTTACCAGTGTTATTTTTCCGCTTGTTACCGGAAAATTTTGGGGGTTCAGTGACTTGCCCCTCCCCATGAAAGGTGACCCTTCGTACGCCTCTGGCCATGAAGTCATTGCCTCACACTCTGGCATCGCATACTTTTTTCTCACCTCGAATTGTGATCCAGACGACTGCAAACAGTCTTCGTCGATTGTACCGGTATGAGCGATATTTCTCCACAGCTCACGATATTTTGCGTTCCATAAAACGCTTCGGAATTTATCCTCCGTTGATAGCCTGTCGGACAATTTATCTTCGAATCTGTAAAAGGAGAATTTCGAATCATATTAACGACAAAAGGCCTAAAGTGCTAAAAGCATTTTTAACGGTATGACGGTCGTCAGTGATCCTTGCAAAACAGGAGCGTAAAACATTTTGCTAATGTGCTCATCATAACATTATTTTCAGAAAAGCACCGCCGACAAAGGGGTAAAGGGAATTTGCCTTGATCCATGGTCCTAGGAGGCCCGGGTCTTAGGGGCCCATAAAAATTAAGAAAAAGTATGCGCTTTTAAAAAATTGTCTTTCAGTTTGTGTAATCAACTTTGGCTTATCAAGATACCCCCGTCGGGCCCGCATTAGCTTTCAGCGGCTATGCTTAAATTAAGGATCCTGTATTACGTGATCCCAGTGCAGCAGTGGTTTGCAATTTAAATCACAGACGTCGTGGACTTAACTGGCAGAAAACAAAATGCATTAGATATTATTTAAAACATCTATTGGAGTACTTATAGTAGTACCTTAAAGATTTCTTGAAGAACGCGTCAAGAGACGTCGATGAAAGGGTACTTTTGCACACTTCCAGGTCCGCTTTTGGGTAGTAATGCAAGTAATTAACGCACATCTCATCAGAAATACGGTATCCACCCTGTTCGGAAAATGTAAATTTTGTTAAACAGCATGTTTCAGTAATGAGATTCAGAAAGAAAGAAGTAGTGATCATATTTTATAGTTAATGTACCCCCTCCCCTATTCTAAGAATGTTTGCTTTGTCAAAAAATGAAAGTTTTGTAAGTACGTTGGTATGTCAGGTTCAAATGTAAAGACACGTCTTTGCTTTAATCAGCAGTGGCTGCGATACGTGGGGTATGGGGCATTTCTTCTTCCCTACGAGATCGCTTCACCTCACTCCTCCCCCAAAAAGTTGATGAAGAGAAATTTTGTCCGATTTACAGGATTTTGTCACTCCCCCCCCCCTCGCCCCACCCCCACGAGACAAAATTTCCCCTCTCTTGTTTCTCATGACCAAACTCCTGGCGTCGCCACTGCTAATCAGGCCCGTATGCCCGTGGGTGAAATCAAACGAAAATATTTAACATGGCCATATGGAGAATCTGCCATATTGCCCTCTCTTGAAGTGTTTGTGCCCTCCTCTTGGACTTTGAACTACGGGCCTGCAAGGTAGAATGATTTGATCATTTCCATCAGCGAAATTTATTTATATAGAAAACCTGTATATGCAATTTTTATAATCCCTGTCCATAGTCAGTATATCCATATTCATTCAAACAAAGAGGAAGAGAAAATCATCCAAGCATTGTATTACCAGAGTAACACTGTTTCTTTGAAGCGTGTTGTACCGGCAAGTCGTGACCAAACTATCGTTCTATATGCAGTGAAAAGATAGAATACCAGATTTGGTGATTATACTTCATTTATATTTATATTTCTTTGCTTCCTAAAGATTTATTACTATAGTTGACATAATAACTACATGGAGGGGCCTATATCTATAAAATTTATCTCTAAGCTGTGGCGTATAACCAGAGGAGCGAGAGAAAACCGATTCGTCCCAATGCCTCTCGCAATCTCCAATACATTCGATTTGCCCTGCCCTTAAATAAATATCACCATTAAAAGTGTATTACTTCCTTGATATTCCTCACATTATCAATAAACAGATAACGGCTCTCAAGAATCATTTTTGGCATCAAAGCACGTCCACGATACTTAAAACAATTCCATACAACTATACTCTGATAATGACTGCCAAGAGGAAAGGAGACGACTTAAGTCAATCAGCAGTAAGTGTGACGTCAATGATGTTTAGTGTTACAAGCGCATACAGATGAACGTGTAACACTGGTGGGGTGGGGTGGTTGCTGCATCATTTCTGTATTTTATATGTAAAGGGCATAGGGGAATTGGGGATATATAATTATCAATGTGTGTTTAAATTCGATGTTGCTTCAACCCAGTCCATTGCTATAAGGAATAGGAAACCTGACATATTACCTCCCTGTTTGACCCTGTTTTAATATCAAACCATTCTGATGCCTCTCTCTTGTCTGCTACTGCACATTTGGAATCTTTGTAGAATACCTTAACAATGTTTATTATCTCTCTGGTACTACGTATTTGGCCATTATTACCCATAGGCTCTCGTGGTGTATAGAGTCGAAAGCCTTTTCAAAGTCAATGAATATCATATACATCGCAGAGCAAAATTGGACATGTCGGATGCTTCAAATGGAATAAGATGGAAGTTCATAACAAAGTCAGACGATCTCGAATTTGCAGATGATGTTGCACAACTATCCACAACCCACCCACAAATTCAGACTAAGACAGAAAGATCAAAAGAAGAGGCAGGTATAACAAGTGAGAAATGAAAACAATCGATATTTACTTACAGGCAGCAGAAGTATCTCTTGTGGCAGTAACTTTATTTCCTGAAAGGAAATATATGGTGAAAGCACAAAATATAATCAAGTTTGTCAAATGTTAGAGCTTAAACTAAATTACATCTCAAAAAAACATCCTAAAACAAAATGGGTTCTATGCTCAATCAGTCATGGGCTCGGATGCAGAGTCAACTGATCAATGACATTTTGGGTTTATTCAGGGCCGGAGTAGCAGTTGTTAACTGTTTAGTCATGGACCGACTTTCGTCGCAAGTTACTGGACATAAACAAAACGCAACTCGCCATCCACGTCAAAATGGTCACTTGGCGAAACGCTAACGAATATAATGTCATGTCGGACGTCAAACAAAGTGTCTTTGGCTGGTTCAGTCTAATGTTCGAGTTCATTCATTCCTCGGTTGGATCGTTGGGCGGTAGCCAATCGTCATACAGTACCAAAACTGAAGACCTAAATGTCATTTTCTCGCAGCCCTGTATACAGGCATATAGACCTGTAGACATGGTTCACTTTCTTGGCCTCAAATTACACAATTCTTAATGTCTGATTCATAGCTAAGACAGTAAGAAGCATATGCGACGCATACGCTAATCCTTTTTTTTTTTACAGTTTATGTAAAACCCATATCCAAATGAAGATTTTTGAACTTAGATTTATTAAAAAACACTAGTCATGTTATGAAAATAAACAAATTATAGAATATACCAATGAAAGTAATATATTTGTATTTGTGATCGTCTTGTCATTAAAAATATGATTAGGAATGACCAATCTGACTCAATTCGGGACTCTGAAAAGATCCCTCTATTTGGCTACTTCATACCTGAAATGATGGAGTAAAGTGATCGTCGTGGTCAACCTCTGGAAGCTCCCGCCCATTCCGGAAATGACGTGTCCAGACGGCTCTTCCAGTCACGTGGGTGTGCAATTGGGATGCAAAAAGTCGGATGCCATCGGGTGGTATACCCTTAAGAACATGAACAAAAGTAAATGTGTCACAAAATGAGCGCATTCAACTTTTGATAAGTCATTAAAGTCTACAGACGCGTATATGGCAATAGTAGCTCAATTTGTGTCCGATATAATACAAAACCAGGAAATTAGCTAACAAAATTCACCATATTTGGTTTAAACTCGGTTCAAACCGTAATTCATTGCGGCGCTACGGGGATGGGGGAGCAGTTTGAGATTCCTCCCTCCTACTTCTCTCTAAAATCAAACTTCCAGTTCGAACAATTCCGACTTCCAGCTCGACCAAATTCAGCCCATCTGCTTAATGCAGAAGATTAGATTGAGGTTTTTGCACTGTCCCCATCTGTTTTGTTAAGTGCTGCAATTGGCAGATTGGTTACGCGACAAACAGACAAAGCACACCCATTTTAGTGCTGTGAAAGCCAGCGTGGCTTCCAAAATCATTTTCGGGGAACCTCTCCCCCATTTCGTGGTGCCTGGCGCAGACGCCGCCATTGACCATAATATGCAACTTGATGTCATCATGCAATGTTGCCTTATGGCTCGACCAGGCATACAAAAGCTATATTATGTATTGTATTCATTTGCTATATTTTTAGCTCAACATCCCTTCAAGAGCTTTTTGTTCGGATACGAGTGATATTTTTGCAGTGTTTATCTAATCCTAAACGTGTATTCGACATTTTGCTGTGTTGTCATGTTTGTCTTACATTGATCGATCCGTGCATCCAACAACACTTTGTATTAGTGCCTAGTTTTAATGAATTTTGCATTCCTAATTTCACAAAAAAGACTCCAAAAAATCGGTTTTCGCTCGGCGCGATCCGAATGAATTTAGCATATATAATTAAATTGATTCGGAAGGGCCACCTAACATTTCCGAAGGATAAAGAACACTGCTTTCATGTGCCAATTGTGTTATGATATCCCGTTTGGGATTTCTCCCACAGTATAACCAAATTCGGGTATAGCACTGTGTAGTTGATAGATCGTTTGGGCTATAACCATGATAACTTGCGTATAAAAACTATAGTTTTAATACTAAAATAGCTTGTAATAAACCAGAGCTTAGCTATATAACATAGTTGTTTTGTGTTTGGTTTTAAATCCCTTTTCACCCTTTGAGGTATTCGAATTTTAATCCCTAATTAAACAGCATATATTACAGTATACAGTGTGTACTGTATTGTGTCTACAGACCACAAGGTCCTAGGTTCAAACCTGGTATTGAATGACAATATATTTCTATATACTTTTTATTATCATTTTAATTTTTTCTTCTGCAATTTGTATTATTTACAAAACAATTAATGTTGTATGTTTTCTCTAAAAGCTTTATCTTACATAGCATGGAAATCATTGCTGGACCTTAATTTAGGACATTACTAAAACCACGCCAAAAAATGACACTCTTCGGGGGCTTCGCCCTCTGCAATTGGGCCCGCCCATATACCAGGACTTCGACCCTAGATTTGACACAATAGTAAGCACTCTTCTGTTAAACTGCTTACGTATTTTATTACTACCAAAATCACGATATATGTTAGTATGTAAGGCTTCGGTCATGGAATTTTGACTCGATTATAAGAATTTTTTGCTGTACCAAAATAAAGAGAAACACAGGGCTTCCTGGGGCTCGGGCCATTACAACGGCTGCCTTTAAGGAAATCATAAATTTACTGATCAATTCGATAAATTTACTTGTCATCTAAACGGTGCATGCAATTTAATTTATGTGTTCAATGTTTTACTATGATAAGCATTTTTTTAAATTTGGGGGAGAAGAAGGGGGGGGGGGTGGGAAAGTAGGGGCGCCAAAATTCCTTTGCCACCACGACTAACCACGTAACACAATGCAAGTAAATTATTTCATTTTAAACAGCGATGCAATCCATGGATAGTGCATCGTGCAAAACGTTTCTGCGTATGTTTCGCAAAAATAATCACGATTTAACTGGAAAACATGGCCGATCACGGTACGCATGTAGCATTAAAGCACTGAGCTCAGTGAATTCACTGAGCCCAGTTAACTCCCAGTCTCACACGAAGTCTTAAGTAATGTAGCTACGTGTGCAGTTGTATGGTGGTGGCAACAGGCCGGGGAGCAGTTTGATTCTTATTTGCAATGACAACAAGCGAAAATACGGCATCAATTTTTATCACAGGTCTGCAAATTATTGTGTTGACTGAAGCCCCCCTTCTCTCCCATAAGCCTATACTCAAACTTACAAACCACTCACATAAACAGGCTTATACCCTATACCCACCCCCAAACTATGTTGAGCTACTACATCATTGATGTTCTAGTTTAAAAGACAAAATACACACCATGTGTGCAGTTGTATACATTATTTTACCTTATCTGTGCATTTAGGTAGACAATATCCGGACATCTCAAAATTTCCTCATGAGGGGGAATCGAAAGGTTTGGCGAATAAACCACTCCTACTTCAAGCACGCCAGCATCAAATGGGCGCAGCGTCGGTGTGAAGTAAAAGCGAAGCCCAGAATTATCAATAACATCTAGAAGACAAAAGATTCATTTATTCAAACAATTAAAGATGTATGAAACGAATAAATTAGCCTAAATTCTTTTGTTTTATAGAAGAAAAACAAAGTGTATATGGTCTATAATATCAAGTGGCGTATAATGGACTGATCTGATGGACGGCAGGAGCTTAAAGGAAAGATATCGTCCCATTAATACATTTAAAAGTGAATACCGCCGTGCTGGTGATGTCACTTCCGGTTTTCCAGTTTCCTCTATTAATGGCGAGAAATCTACGATGTTATCGATTGCATATCCGCTGTACCAAACGTAAAGGTCTAAATGTGTGATCGATGACATCACAGATTTCTCGCATTCAATAAGGGTTAATTGAAAACCGGAAGTGACGTTACAATCTTTCCTTTTCGGTCCGGTCCCTCCGACAGAAAAGATTCACAAATTTCAGATTGCATATACTTTCATTCTCCGACAAAAATTAAATCTGAAACTAAAAGAAAAAACAGTGTCGTTTTGTATCCACTGATTAAAAGGTCTGTTTTTGGCTGTTGTTCATAATGACCCAAATAAGATAGTGTTATCGAAAATAAACGTATTCGCCTAACGAGGCGCATTATAAATTCTAAGTTCCAGGCCCACAAGACCAAAAGGTCCTTAACAGGTCCTGTCAATAAATGCTGGTCAATAATCAATATATTCACATATATTATTTTATATGCTGATGATACGAATCTCTTTATTTCTGGCCCCAATGCCAACAAGCTTTTATCTACTGTTGAAAATGAATTAAAACTAATTAGTTTCTGGTTTATGGTCAATAAATTATCATTAAATGTCACTAAATCTTCAAACGTTTTGTTCAGTCTACCTGGTAAACCTTCAAATTTTGACAATGATTTGGTATCTTTGAATAATCATGATATTCCCTTATCCAGTGCTACTAAATTCCTAGGTATTATCATTGATCAACATTTAACGTGGCAGAATCATAATGACTTAGTATGTAGTAAAATTCCTAAGGTACTAGTATTATCTATCGTCTGAAACAATTGCTGCTCACTCGCACCTTAGCGTCTCTATACAACAATCTAATCTTATCTTACCCCATCTTTCGTATTGTAATATTGTTTGGGGCTGTAGGCCTACGTATCATTCACCTGTACACGTCTAAACACACTTTTTGTTCTCCAAAAAAGGGTAGTCCGTTTGATTAATGACGTAAATTATTTTCACCACTCTTTACCTTTATTTCCTAAAGATAACATTACATCTGTATACGATATTAACTCTTATCAAGTTGGTATCTTCATGCATCAATGGTATTACTCTAAGCTTCCCTTTCTTTTCCATACTTATTTTTTCTGTGGCCGTAATAGTATTCATCCATATTCAACTAGAAACTCTTATCAACTTAGTCTCCCACTTAATAGGCTTACCTCTTCTCAACATTCCATTCGTTGTATAGGTCCAAATTTTGGAATTCTCTCCTTTCCCATATAAATGCAATAGCTTTAAAATCTTTGCTTAAAAAACATTTAAAAGCGTTTTATTCCCACATTATAAATAACGCTCTGCCTTAATATATGTTCTTGGATCAATTTTATCCTGACTAGTATGCTTTTTCAAAATTTGTCTTTTCATGCAGTTTCCCATTTTGTAGTATCTCTCTTTATTTGATCACATTTTGCCACAATTCATCTAAATATGATTGTCATTATTATATATATTTGTGTGTGTGGGTGAGGAGGGGGGAGGGGGGGGGGGGGGGTGTTAGTTTATGTGTTTTGTATTCTGGAGGCCACACGTTTATAAGTTACTCTAACTTCCTGCGTGACGCTCCTAAGCCACTTTTGTAATTAATTAATGTATATATCAATATTATTGTGTATATCATATTGTATACCTGTATATATCTGCACTCTGTATCAACGTGTGTTTGAATAAATGTTTGAATCAATCAATCAATATTCACCTCTGTTGTGCTTTGGATGCTCATAGTGAATTTCGATCATGACGTAGTTGGACCAGTTTGGTTCTCCGATTGGAGTTCCAGCTTCGGCGGGTAAAACAAACGGCTGTAGAAAAACAATGGAAGAGGGACAGTAAAGGAAGAAATCAACTTTTCTTATCTCGTAATTTGGATGAGGATGATACATGACATGATACGGCTGCCTCACCCCAGGCCCACAAAGGAGAATCCCAGGCCCACAAAGGAGAATCCCAGGCCCACAAAGGAGAATCCCAGGCCCACAAAGGAGAATCCCAGGCCCACAAAGAAGAATCCCAGGCCCACAAAGGAGAATCCCAGGCCCACAAGGAGAATCCCATGCCCACAAAGGAGAATCCCAGGCCCACAAGAATCCCAGGCCCACAAAGGAGAATCCCAGGCCCACAAAGGAGAATCCCAGGCCCACGAAGGAGAATCCCATGCCCACAAAGGAGAATCCCAGGCCCACAAAGGAGAATCCCAGGCCCACGAAGGAGAATCCCATGCCCACAAAGGAGAATCCCAGGCCCACAAAGGAGAATCCCAGGCCCACAAAGGAGAATCCCAGGCCCACGAAGGAGAATCCCAGGCCCAAGAATCCCAGGCCCACAAAGGAGAATCCCAGGCCCACAAAGGAGAATCCCAGGCCCACAAAGGAGAATCCCAGGCCCACGAAGGAGAATCCCAGGCCCACAAAGGAGAATCCCAGGCCCACAAAGGAGCGAGATGAATAATCCAAAGCGGCAGTGACCATGGTGGCGCTTAGGATTTTCCCGACGGCTGACAACGTCAACGTATAAATTAACACAACGGGAGGGAGGCTAAATTTCAAAACATGTGTCAGTTACATGTAACATTTATCCGTTTATCTTTCCTGACAGATTTGAAAGATTCCAGGGTCATCGAGGTTACGGATTATAAGGCTTGTAGCTCGTTTCCCCGCTAACATCACCCATAAAATCCAACCCAGATTCATGGAGGGATTAGAAGAAATATTTGTCCCTGCAGATTAAACAACTCAACTACATGCAATCTCATCATCCCAAGACTTGCATAATTGGACAGTTTGGTCTATCTGTCTATCAATATATAAGAACAAAGAAGAAAAACAGACAGCAAATTTAAATGGGAATTAATATCCTAGAAATCTTATCATTAATCACATCAGTTTAACACATTTTGCTTTAAAAAAAAAAAAAATTCCTGGAAGAAGGGGGCTGATGTATCCCAATCCCATCCAGCTGTTATAGACAAACCACTGTAACTCTGTTTACTTTTAGGAGATTCCTATACGGAATTTCAAAGTTGTCAAAAAAACTCAATTCAATTCCTCTGTTTTATTGTGTCAATCAATTTGGTGTCAAATGGTTTTGTCCATTTCAATTTAAAATACCATGCTACCATACTGGTATACTAAACCTACGATCCTAGGAACTTCATGGACCCCTATATCGTGGACACATCTTACCTCAGCTCCCATTGCCCACGCAGCAATGACATGTTGACACGATTCAAGATCACGTGGTTTTCTGACGTCATCACAAGGGCCATCATATGACGGTATCGTAGTCGTCTTGGGTACCTCGCAATGATATATTTCAATATGATGGATAACATCCTCATTTCCTGAGCTGATAACAGCATCATACTGAATGCAGAAAGGAAAGATATATGAAATACTTCTATTAGCGATGGGGTATGAATGACAACTGGACGAACAACATGAAGAAAATGGAACAAAAAATGTCATCAACATTTGTCATTTTGGCTTAGTATTTTAAAGATTTTTGCAATATTTGTGTTACTTTTGGGATGTATGAACGGTACACATAAGGCTTATGATATATGACCAATGTATTCAGGCCGTATACCTTGTGCCGGATGGGGACAATTGCATTAGGGCCCAAAGAGCAAAACGAAAAATAGATCAGATTTGGAAGTAATCAAAATCGACCGAAAAACAAACAAATTCAGCTTCAAGTTACGATTTCAGTGGGCCCCAGACCGTGCCTACAAAGAACCCGCTCAGGCAATCGTCTGGCCAGACAGCCAGATTGACAAATTGAACAATTCCGACTGTATAATCAACAAATCAAAACATCATAAAGAACCCGCTGAGGCACTCGAGGCCAGAAGCCAGATTGAATGTTCAAATTGAACAATTCCGACTGTATAATCAACAAATCAAGGCCCCAGACTTGAAAAGAACCATCACACTCGGCTGGAGACAGCCAGATTGACAAATTGGACAATATCGACTGATAATCACCAAATCAAGACAGATCACCTTTTGGATTTTTCGGCGAGGGAAACACTGATTAATCACCTTGATTGAGGAATCACCTTAATGTGAGAAACCTTGAACTAATATTACCTTGGATTTGAGGAATTACCTATATCTTCAATTGATTCATACTGTAGTTGCAAACTTAAGCAATTTCATATTCTATCAAAACAATGGTGGAACTAAAAAAATCAAAAATCGTATAAGATGTTTGGATTTCTGTGTCCATATTGCCCTTACCGCTTAACGTCCCTCCAGTAGAATTTAGAGAAATAATATCATAAACTGTAAAACTGATTCACTCATTCTGTAGAAATAATCTAGTGTAGTGTAGCTTTGCAAATGTTGTATTGTGAATGTACAGGTCTTTAACAATTTCCCGTTTTCTGATGATAAAAATAAAAACTCACCCGAACAATGTGATGCTTTCTTTGAAGGTCTGGAAACAACAAAACTTTGCACCAGTAAGTAGCTGAATTCGCTGCTGGCACTTTTACCTGGTGGAGTAAGCCCGAAGCAAAAGGATAAAACATTTAAATGTTGTTTACGCAAGATATCAATAACATATATAAATAATTTAATGGAAGAAGGTTACCCATGCTCCTTTATAGAATAATGGTTTCAGTTTTCATTCCTTTCTTTAATTTCTTCTTTCTGTTCTAGATCATTACTAGAGTCAGAAAAACTTTCAATCATCTTTAATTTGCAAGTTTAAAAAAAAGAAATTATCTAATGTATACACACGTTGTAGTTTATGAAAGAAAAAAATCTTTAATATAATTTTTTTTTCAAGTTAACTTTCGGGCCTAAATTTCAATCCCTGAAAATCACTAGACTCTTTTCTCTGGCTAGAATTTGATTAGATTGGGATATGATGGACGTTCAAAGCTTCTTGATCATATACAACTGCTCCCAATAAAACAAAAACAAAAACGGTGTTTGATGAATTGAAAAACAATAAGTTCAAATAAGGAGTTTACTGGTTTTCTTGTTGTAATGTCACAAAATTGAAATAAAATTTGCATACTTTTTAAGTTTAAATAAGGCGTCAAAATTCAATAGGTTGTAAAATGGTCAATTTTGAATCAATTTTGATAAAACGTTTTGCTGTTTTCATGGTTGATAGCTTATAGTTGCCCTAATTAAGCTCAAGTTGTTGCTGTGATTTCTAGATGTTAAATATGAGAAACAGACTTTGATACATACATCAGACACAAGGAAATCTTGCATTTTTACATCATCCGGAAGTGGTGGTAACACTCGTTTACTTTTGAGCAAAGTCACAGGTCGAGCCATGACGTTATCCACAGTGAAGTCCAGCCTGCCTTTGGAACGACTTGAGGGTGAAACCATGACAAAAACGTGACTTGTTCCTCGCTATTCAAGACAGAAGTAGGGAAACATATTTTGTATTCATGGCATGTGAAATGAGTGATACGATTTAATTACTTCCTAACATCTGTTCGCCAGGGGCGATCGGGGAGGAGGGGGGGGTGGTATTTTCCCCACGAAGTCGCTTTTCCCCTCAGAAGATGTAAGGTCACATATTTTGTCCGATCTATAGGTCTTTGCCCCATCCTCCCACCCCCTTTCCCTACGAGACAAAACTGCCCTTTATTGCTTCCAGCATCAACATCCTTGCGCCGCCACTGCAGTGTTTGCAATAGCACAATATTTTCTCGAATTGAGTATACAGGTGAAGCTGCGCCCCACCCCTCCCACCACACCTCCATCTCTCCACCCCTGATAAACATGATCAACGTCAAATTGTTGATTTATATTGTTCTTTTTCTTATGAAAGGTTACAAAAAATGGGAAAATTACTTTAAAAATTTATATTTCAGTCATTAATTGCTTCTTTCCCAGTGCTCATTGTAATATGAAACCTTTTACATTTTAGTCTCTTTATAAAATGGAATTACATTTACCTCAATTTTAAAGTCGTTTTCATCCAGAGTATCGATGTTTCTCCTTGCAATGATTTCCACCCCGTCTACGTCATCATCATCTTCGCTTAGAATGAAGAGGAAGCTAAGCAACTCGTAATCTTCATCCCTGTCTGCATGCACGATGCCGTAACCATCTGTGTGGGCATCCTACAAAATGAAGAAATGCATTGTGTTACTTATTTATAACATTGAGAGGCATAATATGCAATTGATCTGTTTATAATGCCTTAAATCAGTTTCTGCATTTTACCTAATATCATAATTTGAAAACTAATTGCCTCTTTATAAATTATTGGAAACATTTTCTGTTTAATTATTGAGATGGTGTATAACGTTTACTTTATGCGTTGCCCATCTACCCATGCACCTTGCACTCTAAATGAAAGATAAATACATTTTCATTTTATAGAATTACATATAGAATTATCTTGGATCTGTAGTTATGACATCACACTTTCAGACTTTACACTGCAACTTCACTCTTCAACAGTTCAACACACTTTTGAAATCTTTGGCATGCAATAATTCCAAAACAGAATAAGATATCAACATGGTTCTACACCATATTGTTTCTTTAATAATTCTCATGTATTTGAAAATAAAAATTTATGGGAATATTCCTTTAAATTAAATTAAGCAACAATAGTAAACAATTTATATTAAATGAAAAAAAAAACACATCAAAATCGCAATTTTTCAAATGGAACACAAATACTTATAACTTGAATAAAAAAGAAAAAAGCTAAAACATCAACCTGAAAATCAAAATAAATCAAATTTTCATAAAACAAATAATAGTTTAACATTAATGAAAAATGAACATGAAAAAAGACAAAATAGTTTGTTTTTAACGTAAGTTTCTTCAACGTAAATGAAAATAAATCAACTTAAAAGATTGGCAATATATAAAAGGTTGAATGGCTACAATCTTGGACAAAACTCCTTGAGACACCCCCATTCCCCCATTTAATGTTGGTGAAATGAACGGAAAATGATGATCATTGCTTTCATGTCTCTGTATTTCTTACCGAAATATTTTGACAACATTAAAAGGGGGAGGGAGGGGGGAAGGGGGAGGGGAATGGTCGCTGAAAATAGCTGTACATAAATATTTGAAATAACATGCAAACTTTTCGGTAGTGTCCCAACAGTTTTGTCCAAGACAGTCTGGGAAATGTCATTGAGTGAAATATCGTAAATATCAATGGAATAATAGTTTTATGCAGGAAAGGCATGACATTTTCCGAAAAACAGACATTAAATTGTTTCGAAAATTCGGGACAATACAATAAAAGGCATCAGATTATTTTGGACCATGCTATCTTAAGTTGATAGGATATATGTGCTTTAATCTTTATTTCGGAAAAAAGAAAAAAAACTTGTATTAGCAACCTTTTTTTCAGTATTTCTGAGCACTTTATTCTTGAGCATTGCATTGTTCTGCGCATTTTGAATTACAAAGGAAATAATAGCAGTTAGAGGGTGGGGATGGAGGCGGTGGGGAGGAGAGAAGTGGCTGAGATGGAGACTGAAATGATGGCAGTTGGGTGAAGAGTATTTCATTTTTTAAATCAGATTCCAGAATGTAAATCAAAAGTAGTTTCGACATGCTCATTTTGCTTTTCTAATCATGTTATGGAAAAAACCGTACAAGAATAGAGGGAAGCAAGAATATTGATGAAAAAGTAACAGTTCAATAACATTTGATGAAATAAAAGAAATATGACACGATTTTGTAAATAACAAAAACTGTTAGATTCCATGTTTAAATTAGACGTGCGCCACACTCTCGCATTAGCTAACCATTTTACCAAATTTGTAGTCGATAATTTTGTCTTTTATTTGAAGAAAGTAAAGCGAATTTATATGTTTCTTGTGTTGAAGTTGTAATGACTAGAAGTTGACAAAGTGAAAATAATTGGATAAAGTCCATGCACAGATTGGAAAGGAATTTCTTCTTAAGATAAAAATGTTGTCAAACGTTTTACCACAGATTAAATAGAAAGTCGCATTAAGTAGAGTGATCTTTACTCTATTTTCATGGTAAAACGTTGGTTGGCGCTGTTTTAGTGAAATAATGCAGTTTTATATTAACTTCCAGGTGCTAAAGTCTCACATTATCTCCCCCTTATTGACGGACCCGAACTTTCATAACAAAGTAAAACACTAACCACATACTTTAAAAAGCCCCTCAAACAGTCAAATGTTTAGCAAAAAACCTCTGTTTCCCACACATTTGTTCAGATTGTCTGAATAATGTCAATGAGTGAAAATCAATGACAATCTTGGACAAAACTCGTTGGGACGCTCCCATAGTGAAATGAATGAAAAATGTTGATAGTTGCTTCCATGTCTCTGTATTTCCTACCGATATATTTTGACAACATTGAAAGGGGAGGGAGCAGGGGGGCGAGGGGGGGGGCGGCGCTGAAAATAGCTGTACATAAATATTTGAAATAACATGCAAACTTTCTGGCAAGTGTCACAACAGTTTTGTCCAAGACTGTAGATCGCTAAAAGAAATAAAAGCTCAAATTATCATGATCTGATGACTGCAAGTGAAAGGACAAAAGTGAATTTGTTTTTTAATTACTGACAGTTTGAATAGTTTATTAGCAATAGAATACGAAGAAAAGTACTTTTTAGTAATTTGCGTTCAAAACCAGAAAACACATTTATATCTAAATCTAAAAAAACGAAAAAAAAATTGTTTTTCCATTTGACATGTATTTAAAGGACTATGGACATATAGCAAGTTTAATAGGTTTTCAAGTTTTGACTAAAACAAATTTTATGATTTGTTAATTTGTCCAGAATTTGTGATGGATGTACTAAGAGGAACACATCTTAAATTCTGGATATAATTCATTCAATTCTGTTCTTCAAATTCTGTTATTTGTGAATTTCAGAATGTCTTTTGTAGATACATGATGATTCGGGGTGTGACAAAGTTCCTTCAAATTTTTCCCGAAGTCTAATTCAATAATTCAGACAACATTGACTAAGGAATAAAAAACAAAAGGTTTTACAAAAGGTAATGAAGGATCCTTCCCCCATTGATATCACACATTATTGCGTAATAACAGCTAATGATTAAAAATGCTGTAAATGGTCAATTTGTAACCAATTTAATGGAATATTTTGCTGTTTTAATGGTTGAGATCGTATTGTGGTTTAGATCATATTTTAAACCAATTAAGCCCACGTTGCCTCTAGATGTCCATAGTCCTTTAAGGAGATTCGTGTGTATAAGAACATCAAACCGGGGACGAATGGAAGTGCGTGATATATCGGCCTAATTGGCACGCACAAAAAATATCAAGCCGGGGACAAATGGAAGTGCGTGATATATCGGCAGAATTGGCACGCACAAAAAATCAAACCGGGGACGAATGGAAGTGCGTGATATCTTGGCAGAATTGGCACGCACAAAAAATTATAAAACCGAGGACGCGTGATATCTTGGCAAAAACAAAAACATCAAACCGGGGAAGAATGGAAGTGCGTGATATATCGGCAGAATTGGCACGCACTAAAATATCAAACCGGAGACGAATGGAAGTGCGTGATATATCGGCAGAATTGGCACGCACAACAAATATCAAACCGGGGACGAATGGAATTGCGTGATATATCGGCAGAATTGGCACGCACAGAAAACATCAAACCGGGGAAGAATGAAAGTGCGTGATATATCGGCAGAATTGGCACGCACAAAAAACATAAAACGTTGTCATCTTTATTTTGCTAAATCTTTTAAAGTCAAAATGGATTTGCGCCCTTTACATTTGATAATAGTCATGAGTTAAAAATCTCACGAATTGGTATTCAAATGAAATTAAGAATCTTATACTTATTGTTGCTTGTATGTCTTTTGGTCAGGTGATACAATCATTAACAAGCTGCTTTTCGATTTCCTTTTTTAGGCAAAATTGATACATAAATAATTGAAGAAAAAAATCCCAAAACTTTCCAATTTATTTTCAAATTTGAGGGTTGAAGAATGGATTTTTTACTGACAAATTTTATAACATAAAACAATTTATAACAATTGCCACCGAAACTGCGTGGAAAATTATGCATTTTCATTTGTTAGCAAATAATAAAACTAACTAATAGGTAGACATATAGGATTTCATATATCACATTAAAAATATTATCATTGTCACAAACGTATAGCTAAGATTTTAATTAACAAAAATTGTACGATCTCTTACTTTGATTGCTAACGACTGCTTTTGTTTCAGATTTTGGTTCCATGTCACGATCATCAAATCTTCATTTCGCTCCTGCCCTCTTGAAGACAGTCCAAAAATGATTGATCCCTCCGTCGGATCAACCTCATTTCCAAAGGCACGAAAAGTTTGAAAACGAAGTTATTTTGATTCAGGTTGTAATTCCAGTTGAGGACAGCGTTATGTGGTGATGGATCAACAAAGGGTATCAATAATTCGAAGGAAACTTGTCCATCACAGATGAATCTCCCGTAAATGATGATTCATCTTCACTAGATGAATATTCTTCTGATAAACTGCCGATGTAATTGTTTCTAGATTCATCACCCTCCAAGCCAGACAGGTTGCCCCGGTTTCCGTTCTCTTCAGAGGCAGAGGCAGCATCCTCTTCCAAAACTTGGTCGGAACTACTTTGTTTTGCGGATGATTTTTCAATAACTGGAAAGATTTTGCTGTCATAAAACTGAGGTCCATTGAATGTCACATGTCTGCCATTTTCACTGATACTTTCTTCCGAACTTGACAATTTGCTGAAACTACTTGCTTCTCTGGAAGATTTTCCTTCTCCCAAAGAAAGCGCATCAAATGCATCCTTATCAGTATAATGCTTCTTCCTATATATTGAGATGGCGTCTTCTTTAGAACTGATTTCTTCCAATGGCATTCTTTCCCGCAAAGCAAGCTCGCTTAAATGGTTGTTTGTGTGGATGTGCTTAGTCGCTTTTAACAGTGGAAGAAATCTGTTCCTTCGCCATACAGACACCGAGCCTGCTTGGTCATTCACTAAACAGCACAATACAGATATGAGTAACAACTTAGACGCCATCTTCAGAAATGAAAGATTTATTGTTTTTCAAACTGCTTATGTTTCCTACACTTGCTGACAGTGATGGACTTAACATCTATTTTTTCTAATTTAAGATCGCCCAAAAAAGTATAATCTCGGCAAAAGAATATCGTGCGATTGAAAGTGAAGAACGTCAAGAATATTCCAATGTGTAAGCCATTTATTTCGAAAATAGTATTTCAATCCGGAATAAAATACACTAATAGAGATTCTTGAAATTTAACTCATTTTCACCGATTTCTAAAAGCTCTGCAGCTTTATATATGACTGAAAAAGTAATAATTTTCCTTTCAACATGACGGAGAATTAAAGTTGAAAAACACATGTCAACATTGATGAATCTTCGTAATACGTTGAAGTATCAAAGTAATTGAAATACGAATCGATTTCTCAAGTTGACAAATTATCTTTAAATAAGTAAACTCCGTCACCGAAGAAGATTTAATTGCAGCATCTCATCACCCTTATCAGCTTATTAAAAGAATCAGTTATCTTTAGAAAATTTCATTAAGGGTAAAGGTACAAGTGATTTAAATTGGTCGGTTATTTAACGGATGTTTAGGTAACTGTTTCTGACTTTCTTCTTCCAGTGACGTATATGTCAGCTTGGAGAGCAAAAAAAATTAAGAGTCTTGGTTAGAACACTTGCAGACTAACGGAAATTTAAAACAAAATCAGTCCTACATTTTCAGATGTGCTCTTTTGTTTGTTTTTTGAAGTTTCTTTATAATGATGCAGAACATTTACTCCCACTCCCTCCCTTCTTTATCACTCATGCACGCTTCCAGAGAGTTTGCATGTACAAATAAACCATACATAATGCTCAAACATGTCTTCATGTGCACAGGGGCGTAATTTGACTTCGAACACTGGAGGTGGGTGGGGGTGGAGTGGAGGTAACAGACTGGTTGGCTCAATTGACAGATTGATAGAGCATCCGCCTTTCATCCGGGTTCGATCCTGGGTCGGGTTATAGCAAAGACTTTTAAAAATTGAACCTGCTGCATGGCGCTCGGCATTAGCAGGATAAAGCAGGGTAATTGTGATGTGATGTTGGTGTCATGCTGCTCTGTTGGTTGTTGCACAGGGTCAAAGCACTACTGAGCATTGTCCCGGGAAATTGAGGACGGTCTTGGTTTGTATGGTTTCTTGGTAAAGTGCTTTGAGAGGGCTGCAGGCGCTATAAGCACGGTTGGTTGCTTTGTAATGTGCATTAAGAGGGCTGCAGACGCTATAAGCACGGTTGGTTTCTTTGTAAAGTGCATTGAGAAGGCTGCAGGCGCTATAGGTACGTTTGGTTTCTTTGTAAAGTGCTTTGAGAGGGCTGCAGGCGCTATAAGCACGGTTGGTTTCTTTGTAAAGTGCTTTGAGAGGGCTGTATGCGCTATAAGCACGGTTGGTTTCTTTGTAAAGTGCTTTGAGAGGGCTGCAGGCGCTATAGGCACGGTTAGTTTCTTTGTAAAGTGCTTTGAGAGGGCTGTATGCGCTATACGCACGGTTGGTTTCTTTGTAAAGTGCTTTGAGAGGGCTGTATGCGCTATAAGCACGGTTGGTTTCTTTGTAATGTGCATTAAGAGGGCTGCAGACGCTATAAGCACGGTTGGTTTCTTTGTAAAGTGCTTTGAGAGGGCTGCAGGCGCTATAAGCACGGTTGGTTTCTTTGTAAAGTGCTTTGAGAGGGCTGTATGCGCTATAAGCACGGTTGGTTTCTTTGTAAAGTGCATTGAAAGGGCTGCATGCGCTATAAGCACGGTTGGTTTCTTTGTAAAGTGCTTTGAGAGGGCTGCAGGCGCTATAAGCACGGTTGTTTTTTTTGTAAAATGCTTTGACAGTCCGGGACCAAATCAAAAAATTGGTGATGAGCTAATAATTTTTCTTGGGGCCTAAAATCTACTCATTTAAGCATTTTGGTTACCATTCTAAACAAGCAGAAGAGAAATTTCTCCTAAAAATTGAGAAAATTTTGGGTAAAATTCAGGGGTTCCGAGGAAATATCTGAAGATTTTTTGTTTTTTGATACCCAAAAATGGCTGAAAATCAACACAAAGTTCAAATATTTAATTGATGAAAAGAAGAGTCTCTTGTTAAAATCTACTCAGATAAGCATTTGGGTTATATTTCTAAACAGGCAGACAAGCAGAGGAGAAAGATCCTCTGAAAATTGAGAGCATTCGGGTAAAATGTTGGGGTTCATGTACGAAGCCGTGCTAAGGGTCCAGTGGCGAAGCCCCGGAAGCTCTGAAGATTTCTTGTTTGTTGATATCCCAAAATGGCTGAAGGTTAACACAAAGTTCAAAAAAGTAATTGATGAAAAGAAGACAATTTTGAATTCTCATATTAAAATTTACTCAGTAGCATTTGGGTTCCATTTCTAAACAAGCACGCCTGCAGACAACCAGAGCAGAAATTTCCTAAAAATCGAGAAAATTCCGCTTCAGGTAAAATTTGGGGAGTCATGAATGAAGCCGAGTGGGCCTCTAAATATTTCTTGTTTTGATGCCCCAATTGGCCCATCATCGGGTTCAGGGTTTTAAACAGGTGTGGGCGGGGTATGATATTTGCATATGTCCCAGTTGCCCAGCTCGAGCCAGTATCATGCCGAGTCGAGTGGAGATGGCAGACAAGTCGGGAAGGATTCCCATAAAACTCTTATTTTTATCCGACATGTCCGACTAGCTAGCCCTCACCAACTCTTTCAGAAGTAACGATTTCAAGGTCTCTCACCGTCCCCCACTTTTTAAAGGTTATTCACCCCTTCCCCTCCCCCCTCCCTCACCCCAAAAAGGGAGGCTGTCATATTTCACAACCTTGCTAGGTTAAGATTGGTAACCCGAGAATCATGTTGTCAGCATTAGCATATATGCTGAGTCGGGAGAACATGATTTTGATCCCAAGCTGAGTCAGGCATTCATGATAAAGAGTTTACTTCTAATTTAAACAGTGCATCCGACATCTTGCATCTCTGCTGTAAGATCGGTGACCATACGGTGTTGTCGGGAGGACATGATTCTGCAGAGATCGGGCCAAGTCGGACATGATTCAGAAATATATATATATATATATATAATTTAAACAGTGAAATCAGACATTTCACATATCTGCCCAACTAGTCTGTCCGCAGTCTTATCATGCCTATACGACCATAAAAATAACAAACATAACGTTAAGTATAATATTTTCCAATCATTTTCAAAAGTATTTTGTCTTACATATTCATTTTTTTTAACGATTTCTCTTCACCACCCGGCATCATGTTTTTGCTTTCGAAATAGTCAAAATGTCACCCACCCCCTCCTCAAATTACGCCCCTGACTGTGCAATGAGTTGATATTAAGATCGTGACAGTTGATTAAAGGACAACTGTTGCAAGGGGTAACGGAGAGATCGTCCCCTGTCTTTCATCTCAATAGCCAACGGTGGTAAGACGTATCCCATTTCATGGACAAGGGTTAAGAAGTGCTCTTCGTTAATTCATGGAGATACTATTTCCCAAATAGTATCTC
Organism: Chiridota heheva; assembly: GCA_020152595.1. NCBI lineage: Eukaryota > Metazoa > Echinodermata > Holothuroidea > Apodida > Chiridotidae > Chiridota > Chiridota heheva. Next base: position 876,176 of record JAIGNY010001158.1, on the reverse strand, counting down.
CATGGTTAATTGAATGTTCCTCATTCCATTATTCCACGTGCATGCGTAGCCGATTGTTTTTTCAATGACGTCATATAAAGTGCCCTCTCCTTTAACCCTTTTGGGTATACATGGTATAGGCGTTTCTGGCATAGTTTACTTTTGTTTAAATTAAGATAGGTGCTTAATTTTAATTTCTAAACCGACGGCTTTAAAGCAGAAGTCGGGTCGCCAAGCATATTCAGCTTACAAAACTCAAGCGGCCATAAGAGTGAAAGGAACGGAATTGTGAAATATTCGAAAAGTTTATTTCTTTTAATAAATGTTTTAGTTTAAACTATAGACTGCTAGATAAATTGTTTTAGAGACTAGAAGTGGAATGACGCCCTCAATTTTGCATCCTTGTCAATCATTTTTTTCACATTTCCGTGCTTTATAACTCCAAATATTTGGCTCCTTTGTACTAGTGAAAATTGCGTCAAGAAGACAATTCTTTTCAAGTTAACTTTCCCTGTCCCACTTCGTAAGTGTTGTCATACATTCATTTCAGTGAATTTAAACACAATTTTCAGGCGATGGCCCTCTTGCCTCCGAACAGTGCAATAGACTGCTCTCTTGACACATTTGAGGAAATCTGCAATTTTTCCCTCGGCGAATGCCCACTCCACTGCGACAGGCTTGTCCCTGTTATTTAAAAATGTGCACGTTACAAAATAATGCCGACAGAGTGTATTATGACGGTATTTAAAGGTACGACTGACAGATAGAAATTGTATAGTCATCAAAAAGACTTTAAAATCTAAACAGAATATAGTCTTTAGATTAAAGTATGCAAAAGTTGTGACGTATGAGAGAGAGGATAGCTCCAAATATTTAAAGTACTTATTTGAATTACTAACTTGAATTTTTTTAGATGGGAGATTCAACACTTCTTAGCCATATTCAACTGCTCCCATACAGCAAACCTTGGTGGAGGATTGACAACAATAAATTAATTCAAGGAAAGATAACATAAAAGTTTCCTTGTGATGTCACAAAGTTTCGATAAAATGTGCAAAATTTATTATAAAGGCCTGAAAATTCAAAATGCTCAATTTTTAATTGATTTTTGAAACTTTTTTGCTATTTTCATGCCTGCATTACACACATACGCATTTTTTTTTATTAAAGCTGCTACTACCTGTCTATATAGATCTTCACTGGTAAAACTACTGCAATGAATCATTGCACATGCAGGAGAAACAGCGAAGTTCATATATATGTAAAGTATATCCATATAAAGTCCATATATGTAGTTAGTAGATATTTCATTCACTGTTTTTATATTTCATTACTTGGGAAAAACAATGGTTCCCTAAAAAGATTTCCCCCTCCCCTTTTCTTCCCAAGATCTTGCATGTTTCTTTTGGATTTTTTATTTTTTTGGCTTTTGTATTTTTCATTTTTTTGGCTTTTGGGGATTTTTTCATTTTTTTTGGCTTTTGTCATTTTTTTGGCCTTTTTTTTTTTTTTTTGGCCCATTTGGGATTTTTTGTTAGATAAAATTGACATTTGGACAAGTAAAACAAAAAATTGATACTTTTTACTTGAAGAGACTGTTTTCAATTTAACAGACTTATTTGATATAAAATTGAATGTACCCACACGAATGATATATTTGCATGCACGTTGATTTCCCGAAAGGCAGTTTCTTATTGTTTTTCCCAATGGATGGTCGTAAAGACCTGGAAACCCATGAAAAAGTCTCGAAGAGTTCATTTTCATCACCTAAATCAATTCCCCATGGTTGACAGTGTCAGAGATGAAACAATACACAACGATTATTGCGCACCGATTTCAAATCTCGCACCACCTTTAGAGAGAATATAATTTAGGTATGAGGGCGACCTCAAGCATTACGATGCAACGCAGTTTAGATGAACACGATATAAATATGTATTTAGATATGAATGTTTCATAACGCGTTAAAAACATCGATTGTGATGAAAACAGTCGTACAACCCACACTTTTTGCTGCCAGTTTCATTTCAGTGTTCTGTAACCTTCAAAACTCCCGTGGATTTTAATTATATATATAATTACAACAATCTCGTGTATGATCTGAATTTTCTATAAATTTTATTTTGAAATATTAAACTTTTTGTGGAAACAAATATCCCTCATTGGTTTTCACATTAATATAAATATTCAAAGAGCATATATGCATACGCAAATAGCTAAAACAGTTAACACCAACGATATAGCAGCACATATTATTTTGTCACTCCTACTCAGCCATGCACACATTAATTATTAATAATTGTTTCAAAGTCCACATGCATATGCAAAAATGCCGTGCACTGTGCAATCCTTTAAACATAAACACGATCACAGTCGTTATTACGACATAACGTAGCGTTCATATATCCTTCCTTGTGTGACTAACTTTATATATGGCATATATGTAAAAATGCCAGAATTTTAATTCAAGTCATATACGCAAGCAGTTATGACTATGCCAAGTATAAATGTATTACCATAAGTACAGAGGGCACGTGTCCTCATTTTTTCAAAAGTTTAAAAATTGGCTTTTTCAGAGAGGAAAATTACCCTTTCAAAGAGGACAAATGCCCCCTTTTTAATATTATAGAAGAAACTTACGTTTCACACAGTGGTGTAAAAGCGGGTGGGGTGTAAAAGTGTGTGTGTGGTGGGGAGGGGGTGGGGAGGGGGGGGGGTGGGGGGGGGAGGGGATAGCTATAGCATTGCTGCATGTCGATAACTTAAAACATTGGAAGAAAGAGCCCCCCTAGCTCACAATTTTGCTCTACACCACAGGTTCCACATTGAAAAACTTTCCTCTTTCAAATGTTCAAAGATTATTTACAACGCCCCTACTTATCTCTTCCTTTTGCTGGTTTTTCTGAAACACTTACTTTTGTTTGCATATTTTGTTATCATTGTAGATAGTGTTCCTGCATCTATTGTGATTTTCGTTATGTTTCTGATATTGTAATGAGAACCAGGTGTTTTTTGTTTTTCTTCTTTGTTAAACGCGGATAATGCAAAAGATAATAGTAATAATAAATATATATACATATATATATATATATATATATATATATATATATATATATATATATATATATATATATATATATATATATATATATATATATATATATATATATATATATATATATATATATATATATATATATATATATATATATATATATATATATATATATATATATATATATATATATATATATATATATATATATATATATATTTTATATCTTTATATGTATATATATATTATATATATATATATATATATATATATATATATATATATATGTATATATCTTTATATCTTTATATGTATATATATATTATATATATATATATATATATTATATATATATATATATATATATATATTATATATATATATATATATATTATATATATATATATATATATATATATATATATATATATATATATATATATATATATATATATATAAATATATATATATATATATATATATATATATATATATATATATATATATATACATATAAAGATATATACATATATATATATATACATATATATATATATATATATATATATATATATATATATATATATATATATATATATATATATATATATATATATATATATATATATGTATATATCTTTATATGTATATATATATATATATATATACATATATATATATATATATATATATATATATATATTTATATATATATATATATATATATATTATATATATATATATATATATATATATATATATATATATATATATATATATATATATATATATATATATATATATATATATATATATATATATATATATATATATATATATATATATATATATATATATATATATATATATATATATATATATATATATATATATATATATATATATATATATATATATACACCGCCCTAACAGAGACTACAATTGTGAAATTTAACGCGCTTATACTCCATTTCAAATTTTTCTTACAAAATTTGGGGCTCATTATAACAGCCCTACATTGGATGTTTTGCCAACTGAACTTAGGCCTTCAAATTTTTCTATACTTTCGTTTTTAGGTGCTCTTAATTTGTTAAAACTCCAAGCAGCCAAAATAAGGCTTTGCTATATGCGAGCCACCTTAAATTTCATTACTGCAGGGCATCTTTCCAAGTGAGGCCCATGCAGTTTCCCATTTTGTAGTAGCTCTCTTTATTTAATCCCATTTTTGCCATAATTTATGTAAATACGACTGGTGTTACACAATCACTGTTATAATTATTTGTGTGTGTGTGTGTGTGTAGAGGTGGATAGCATCCATGATAAAATCACCTTAAAGTTATAAAATAAAATAAATCACATGCAAAAGATATAAATATGGAAGAAAAGAAAAGAAAAGAAATAAAAAACGTGGGAAAATGCCCCTTTACAACCCCAAATTCCACCTATGTATATTATATGCATAATTGAAAATATCTTTTTAGAACCTTCTCCCGGTGAATAGAGGACTATAGTTGAAATGTTGATAGATCGAACTTTTCAGGGCGCGACTGCCTGTTTAATAATGATGTCATAATTTGGCTATCATCAACACCTACCAACTCGCAAAACTGATCAATCATTCGTTATCAAATGTTATACCAGTACTTAATGAATAAAAAAAAACATAAACACGTCATGATTGTAATGTAAGCCATTCAATGATTTTTAATGAAAATGTCAATTGTCTCTATTCAGAATAAATTAATGACGTCATTATAGACCAACGAAAGTTTATTGTGACGACGTGGAGGGGAAACTCAGCCAGCTCCGCCCTTTGACCTGCAATGTTTTGATTGTGATTGTATGCGATGGTATAAGTGGTGCATGCGCTGCATGGTATTTTAGCTGGAAAAAGGATCGCATAAATTTTCAGGGATTTTTTTGCTTCCGTTTGTTGTTGTTATTTCCTCAGATTAAAATATGCCGTCACAATGGATTACGATTTGATCAGTTAATTTTGGTACGAAGATGGATACCCCAGAACAGGTAAGATTTAATAATTTTTCTGAATTAAGTTTTTGAACGGGAGGTCGTGCGTGCGTAGCCTATTCCACTGCACTGTAGCACTACTGCAGTCGCAGCCAAACAATCAGTTCGGTCTAGTCATGGAAGTAGAAGTAACGTAACTTAGAGTTGCATGTGCTTCATAATAAACAAAGTGTTTGTACTAAAATGCTGATGGAAAATTACGTATAATTTGAAGTTTTTCTGTACCAGAAATAAATGAATAGGCCTAAATGCATACATTTTTTTAATTTGCACCCAAGGAGGAAAGTTTTTGAATATTTTTGCAGGGAATGGAAATGGAATGAATTATCTTGCAATTTTTAAGAGTTTCATGACCAGAGAATGGATGTTCATGTTTTAAAAATAAGAATGATTATTTGAATTCAAAGTTTGCCTTATCATTACAGTACTTTGACTCTGAATTCCTCATTGAATTATGGACGGTCATTTCCCATAAATGATATATTGAAGATTATTAAAAAGTCAGTGCAAAGTTTGCCTGTACGGGCCAGTGGATGGTACTGATTTTAAATCTGATAACAATATGTTTCACTGATGATTGGTATGATAATGGAATGATCAGATATGAAGTTTATGTAAAAACTAGGAGTGACATCATCAATTCTTAAGTCTCTACAATTGAAAAGTAATTAATTTTCAAAACTCTTTGGTAATTTTAGTAGATGTGAAAACACAATCTAGTTTATCAACAATGATTGAGTGTTTTCTATCATGAAGGTATTTTAAAATACTTTCCAAAAATTATGAACAATTTTAGTTAAATCTTATAAATGTTCATGACTTCTGATGCTGGAAGCTTCTTCCAGAATTTGTAATTTGGATGAATTTTATAATATTTCTTCAACTTTGAGGGTGGGGCACAGGAGGCAAGTTTTTCCAAACCCACATAATTGCCAATTTGTCCCCCAAAAGCATGAAAATGTTAATGAAAAGTATTTAGCAGTGGTTTGTACCATTAAGAAAGTCTCAAGAATATCAAATATTTCTTCATGATATGTTACTGAAAACCTAATTTATTTGGTCTAGTAGTAGTATACCACCACAGTTGTCTTTTAGGGGTAATTTTTTGTTGATGTTTGGCTAAATTAGGATTAATGTTTTCTCAAAGTTTTCAAACCAATTTAGGTTTGTCTTATTATCAGATTATAGGCCGACTGTACATGATATTTTCCCACTGAGAACCTGATTTTTTTAACCATTAAAATGCTGGGTTGAAGCAGGGAGTCTTAACAACTCCCTGGTTGAAGTGATATGTTGTGGTAATACAAAGAAAGTTGTTCATATTCTTGGAGAACTCTTTTGGATATAAGAATATATCTTGTCATTCAATGCCTTCTTTCTTGGTTGGGTATTTCCTGTTATTATATAATTCTGAACTGTAGATGGTTCCTAGATTGTTTAAAAATACAGCAGGATCTTAAAAATTGATACTGTTTTTCACAACATTTAGCTTGTGATCTGGAGATCTTGTTGCATACAATTTTGCCAAGATAAATTGGTTGAAGTATTGCATTAAAGGTGAGAATTCCTACAAAAGTGAAGGAATTTTTGGGCAAAACAATTAGCAGTGTTTCTTCTAAAATATCAATGATAACATTTTAAAGTGTTCCAGAAGCAAAATAAGAATATTTTATCTAATAGTGCAAAGTTAACAGTATTGGACTGATGGACCTTGTTGCTGATATTGCCCCATGCAACTTGCAAAGTGTTCAATCTATAAACGGTTGTAAGAGATCTTATTTGTATACATACGTAGATGACAAAAGCGCCCCTTGCCCCTAACCACCCATTTTGACCCATACATGCACATAGATGACAAAAGCACTCCCTTGCCCCTAACCACCTATTTTGACCCATACACATACATATATGACAAAAGCACCCCCTTGCCCCTAGCCACCCATGTTTTGAACCATACATGTACATAGATGACAAACGCACCCCTTGCACCTAGCCACCCATGTTTTGACCCATACACATACATAGATGACAAAAGCACCCCCTTGCCCCTAACCACCCATTTTGACACATACATGCACATAGATGACAAAAGCACTCCCTTTGCCCCTAGCAACCATGTTTTGACCCATACACATACATAGATGACAAAAGCACCCCCTTGCCCCTAACCACCCATTTTGACACATACATGCACATAGATGACAAAAGCACTCCCTTTGCCCCTAGCCACCATGTTTTGACCCATACACATACATAGATGTCAAAAGCACCCCTTGCCCCTAGCCACCCATGTTTTGACCCATATACGTACATAGATGTCAAAAGCACCCTTTGCCCCTATTAACCCATGTTTTGACCCACACATGTACATAGATCACAAACGCACCCCTTGCCCCTAGCCACCCATGTTTTGACCCACACATACACATAGATGACAAAAGCACCCCTTGCCTCTAGCCACCCATGTTTTGACCCATACACGTACATAGATGACAAAAGCACCCCCTTGCCCCTAACCACCCATTTTGACCCACACACGTTTCATAGATGACAAAAGCACCCCTTGCTCCTAGCCACCTATGTTTTGACCCATATACGTACATAAATAATAAAAGCACCTCCTTGCCCTTAACCACCCATTTTAACCCATTTACGTACATAGATGACAAAAGCACCCCTTGCCCCTAACCACACTTTTTGACCCATACACGCACATAGATGACAAAAGCACCCCTTGCCCCTAACCACCCATGTTTTGACCCATATACGTACATAGATGACAAAAGCACCTCCTTGCCCGTAACCACCTATTTTGACACATACACGTACATAGATGACAAAAAGCACCTCCTTGCCCCTAGCCACCCATGTTTTGACCCATACACATACATAAATGACAAAAGCACCTCCTTGCCCTTAACCACCCATTTTAACCCATACACGTACATAGATGACAAAAGCACCCCCTTGCCCCTAACCACCCATTTTGACCCATACACGTACATAGATGACAAAAGCACCCCCTTGCCCCTAACCACCCATGTTTTGACCCATGATACACGCACATAGATGACAAAAGCACCCCTTGCCCCTAACCACCCATTTTGACCCATACACGTACATGTACATACTGTAGATGACAAAAGCACCCCTTGCCCCTAGCCACCCATGTTTTGACCCATACACGACCCAAGTATATTCAGCTTACAAAACTCAAGCGGCCATAAGAGTGAAAGAAACGAAATTGCGAAATATTCGAAAAGTTTATTCCTTTTAATAAATGTTTTAGTTCAAACTAGACTGCTAGATAAATTGTTTTGGAAAATAGAAGTGGAATGACGCCCTCATTTTGCTACCCTGTCGTTTTAATATTTTAAATTCTGTGCCTTTTAACTCCAAATATAGGTGACAAGCCTGCTTTTGAAAATTACTGTTAGAACATTACTAGGGACTATACCGCTTCTCATCACTGCCCTCAGTGTCAGGGCCCCTGGGTAAATGACATGCTTTAGTTGTGTCAAATATAAATCCTTAATGTAGGTTACACCTTCTATGTATTATGTAGGACTTAGGAATGAGTGGATTAATTTATCTTAACTTTTAAAAGGGCATCCCTGACCCGGTCCGCCGCCAACTTTCAAAAGGTTACCTCATGCCTCCCCCCTCCTTTACCCCCTTACTCTATAGGGTTGCCCCCGTGGTTCCAACATCGCTAGTTCTAGGAGGAAAAAATGTTTACTGAAATTGTTAGTACTATATACCTGACTATACTGCGAAAGTTTGCCTAGCTTCGATTAAAACATATTAAGAAAATTGGCAACTACATAATTATCTTTACATAGTTTGTCAGTTCGGTCCATTTTGAGAAATGGTTTTTTTTCTGCTTTGCTTTCAAAAAGCAAGAAAATTTGTCCAATTTTTTCAGCTCTTAAATGTGAAAAAAAAAAGGTCCAACCAATCATAAAATGTAGTTAGAGTTGTATTTGTTGTCCCACCTTGGTCTGAGCCGCTAAATTTGTTAATGTGCAACCTATCCAGCTATCACATGCCCAAAACAACCAGATAACATAATGCAACATACTGGAGATGTATTTGCTAAATTAAGCCATTGTATACCAGGGCCGTAATCCTCCTTCACAAAATGGGGGAAGTGAACCATACCTTTAGGACAGTCTTAAAAAAAAAAATCTTTTCCCAGGAATTACCTTGACGGCCCTGTTGTATTACTGTACCATAATCTTTTAGAAAAATATTAAACTGTCAGATGAGTGATGTTCAAAATTTAACATTCTTACGAACTTCAAAACAGCATCCCCGCTCCTTATTTCCTAACATTTCTGTAAGTAGCGCCCCTACCCCCTACCCCCCTCCTTCACCCCCACCCCACTCCCCACACACACATGGTCTTATCCTCAACATTACATTATCTCTTGAATACGATACCTTTGGTGCAATACATTATGCTGCCTCTGGTCCCGGCCTCCGGTCCCGGCCTCCGGCGAGTTTGCACCGCGAATTTGCATTGCGAATCGCAACTGCAAATCGCAACCGCGAATCGCAATTGCAATTTGCAACCTCCTGTTGCAACCGCGTAACGCAACCCCTAGTCGTGACCTCCAGTCGCGACCTCCAGTCGGGACTCCTGTCGCAACCTTCATTTGAGACCTCCAGTAGCGACTTTGTGACTCTGGTCGCAACTTATAGTCGCAACCTCGAGTCGCAACCTCCAGTCGCAGCTTCCAGTCACTGCCTCCAGTTGCAGCCTCCAGTCGCAGCCTCCTGTCGCAGCTTCCAGTCGCAACCAACCTTAAGACGAAATCTTAATCAAATCAGAACCTCAATCAAATCGCAACCTCAAGTCGCAACTTCCAGTCGCAATGCTCAGTCGCAGCCTCCAGTCGCAGCCTCCAGTCGCAACGCTTAGTCGCAGCCTCCAGTCGCAACGCTTAGTTAGTCGCAGCCTCCAGTCGCAACGCTCAGTCGCAGCCTCCAGTCGCAGCCTCCAGTCGCAACCGCGAATAACAGCCGCTAATTGCAAATGCCAATCGCAACCGCGAATCGCAAAAGCGAATCGCGAAAGCGAATTTACACCGCAAATCGCCACCGTGAATCGCAACTGCTAATTGCAACCACGATTCGCAACTGCAAATTGCAGCCTCCTGTCGCAACTTCCCAGTCGCAACCTCCAGTCGCGATCTTCAGTCGCAAACTCCAGTTGCGACTCCGCAACCTTTAATTGCAGCCTCCAGTCGCAGCTTCCAGTCGCAGCCGCAAATTGCAGTCGCGAATCGCAACCTCCAGTCGCAGCCTCAATTCAAGACCTCCAGTCGCGACGAATTGCAGCCGCGAATTGCAGCCGCGAATAGCAATCGCGACAATCGCGAATCGCAACCTCCAGTTGCAACCTCCAGTCGCAATCTCCAGTCGCAATCTCCAGTCGCAACCTCCAGTCGCAATCTCCAGTCGCAACTGCCAGTCGCATACCTCCAGTCGCAGCCTCAAGACGCAACCTCAATCAAATCGCAAGCTCAAGTCGCAACCTCAATCAATTCGCAACCTCAAGTCGCAATCTCAAGTCGCAATCTCAAGTCACAGCCTCTAGTCGCAGCTTCTAGTTGCAGCCTCTAGTCGCAGCCTCAAGTCGCGGCCGGGAGTTGCAGCCGTGAATCGCAACCGCAATTGCAACCGCAAATCGCAACCGCAATCGCAACCACGAATCGCCACCGCGAATGGCAACCGCAAATCGCAACCGCGAATCGCAACTGCGAATTGCAACCTCCTGTCGCAACCGCGTATCGCTACTTCTAGTTGTGACCTCTAGTCGAAACCTCCAGTCCGCGACCTCCAGTCGCGACTCCAGTCGCAACCTCCAGTCGAGACCGCCAGTCGCGACGTTGCGACTCTGGTCACAACCTTTAGTCGCAACCTCAAGTCGCAACCTCCATTCGCAACCTCCAGTTGCAGCCTCCAATCGCAGCTTCCAGTCGCAACCTTAAGACGCAACCTTAATCAAATTGAACTTCAAGTCGCAACCTCAATAAAATCTAGTCGCAACCTTAAGACGCAACCTTATTCAAATTGAAGTTCATGTCGCAACCTCAATAAAATCGCAACCTCTAGTCGCAATGCTCAGTCGCAGCCTCCAGTCGCAACCGCTAATAACAGCCGCTAATCGCAAATGCGAATCGCAACCGCGTATCGCAAAAGCGAATTGCAAAAGCGAATTTGCACCGCAAATCGCCACCGTGAATCACAACTGCGAATCGCAACCACGATTCGCAACTGCAAATTGCAGCCTCCTGTCGCAACTTCCCAGTCGCAACCTCCAGTCGCGATCTTCAGTCGCAAACTCCAGTCGCGACTCCAGTCGCAGCCTCCAGTCCAGACCTCCAGTCGCGACGTTGCGACTCCGGTCGCAACCTCTAGTCGCAACCTTTAATTGCAGCCTTCAGTCGCAGCTTCCAGTCGCAGCCGCAAATTGCAGCCGCGAATCACAACCTCCAGTCGCAGCCTCAATTCGAGACCTCCAGTCGTGACGAATTGCAGCTGCGAATTGCAGCCGCGAATAGCAATCGCGAATCGCAACTACAATTTGCAAAAGGGAATCACAATCGCGAATCGCAACCTCCAGTTGCAACCTCCAGTCACAATATCCAGTCGCAACCTCCGGTCGCAATCTCCAGTCACAACTGCCAGTCGCTTACCTCCAGTCGCAGCCTCAAGACGCAACGCAACCTCAATCAAATCGCAAGCTCAAGTCACAACCTCAATCAAAACGCAACCTCAAGTCGCAATCTCAAGTCGCAATCTCAAGTCGCAACCTCAAGTCGCAACCTCAAGTCGCAACCTCCAGTTGCAGCCTCCAGTCGCAGCCTCAAGTCGCAGCCGGGAGTTGCAGCCTTGAATCGCAACCGCAATCACAACCGCGAAGCGCAACCGCAATCGCAACCGCGAAGCGCAACCGCGAATCGCAACCGCGAATCGCAACCGCGAATCGCAACCGCGAATCGCAACCGCGAATCGCAACCACGAATCGCAACCGCGAATCGCAACCACGAATCGCCACCGCGAATCGCAACCGCAAATCGCAACCGAGAATCGCAACTGCGAATTGCAACCTCCTGTCGCAACCGCGTATCGCTACTTCTAGTCGTGACCTCTAGTCGTCGCGACCTCCAGTCGCGACTCCAGTCGCGACTCCAGTCAAACCTCCAGTCAAGACCTCCAGTCGCGACTCTGGTCGCAACCTTTAGTCGCAACCTCAAGTCGCAACCTCCAGTTGCAGCCTCCAGTCGCAGCCTCTAGTTGCAACCTTAAGACGCAACCTCAATCAAATTGAACTTCAAGTCGCAACCTCAATCAAATCGCAACCTCAAGTCGCAACATCCAGTCGCAACTTCCAGACGCAACCTCCAGTCGCAGCCTCCAGTAGCAGCCTTCAGTCGCAACCGCGAATTGCAAACGCGAATTGCAAAAGCGAATCCCGAAAGCGAATTTGCACTGCGAATCGCCACCGCGAATCGCAACTGTGAATCGCAACCACGATTCGCAACTGCGAATCGCAACCTCCTGTCGCAACCGCCCAATCGCAGTCTCCAGTCGAGACCTCCAGTCGCGACGTTGCGACTCCGGTCCCAACCTCCACTCGCAACGTTGCAACTCTGGTCGCAACCTCCAGTCGCAACCTTTAATCGCAGCCTCCAATCGCAGCTTTCAGTCGCAGCTGCGATTTGCAGCCGCGATTTGCAGCCGCGAATCGCAACCTCCAATCACAGCCTCTAGTCGCAGCTTCCAGTCGCAGCCGCCAATTGCAGATTCGAATTGCAGCCGCGAGTCGCAACCGCGAATAGCAACGACGAATCGCAAAAGCGAATCACAACCGTGAATTGCCACCTGGAATCGCCACTGCGATTATCTACCGCGAATCGCCACCGCGAGGCGCCACCGCAAATCGCAATTGCAAATCGTTACCCTTAATCACAACCGCAAAATGTGACCTCTAGTCGCAACCTCCATTCGAGACCTCCAGTCGCGACGTTGCGACTCCGGTCGCAACCTCCAGTCGCGAATCGCAACCCCGAATCGCAACCGCGAATCGCAACCGCGAATCGCAACCGCGAATCGCAACCGCGAATCGCAACCGCGAATCGCAACCGTGAAACGCAAAACGCAACCGCGAATCGCAACCGCGAAGCGCAACCGTGAATCGCAACCGCGAATCGCAACTGCGAATTGCATTCTCCTGTCGCAATCGCGTATCGCGACTTCTTGTCGTGACCTCTAGTCGGGACCTCCAGTCGCGACCTCCAGTCGCGATTCCAGTCGCAACCTCCAGTAGAGACCTCCAGTCGGGACTTTTCGACTCTGGTTGCAACCTTTAGTCGCAACCTCAAGTCGCAACCTCTAGTAGCAACCTCCAGTCGCGACCTCCAGTCGCGACCCCAAGTTGCGACCTCCAGTCGCGACCTCCAGTCGCAGCCTCGAGTCGCAGCCACAAATCGCAGCCGTGAATCGCAACTGCGAATTGCAAACGTGAATCGGAACCGGGAATCGCAAATGCGAATCGCAAATGCGAATCGCAACCGCGAATCGCAAAAGCGATCACAACGGCGAATCACCACCTGGAATCGCCACTACGAATTTCTACAGCGAATCGCCACCGCGAATTGCAACTGCGAATCGCAACCGCGAATCGCAACCGCGATTTAAAAAAATACATATTTTTTATTTGAAAAAGCATATGCACTTTTAGATCCAATTTGGTACAAAAATCAAGTTGATATCATATTCCATTCAGGAGATATGGAATGTTAAAGATTTCCTACTTGCATTTTAAAGTTTTTGTACAGTATTATGATCCCTTTTCGGTCTTTCCCTCAAATATTTTGAATGGGAGAATCTGGCTACAATGAACAGGAATTGAAATAACAACTTTGCATTCATTAAAAATTTCCAAATTTTGAAATTCAAGGTCATACCTTAACATAAACTGAGCATAAGAGAGAGCATAAGAGACAAGCTATGCCATGCCAACCTCCATACCAAATAGCATCCCTGCCTATATGATATCCCACCCTGTGTGCCATATATAATCCGAACCTCCATCCCACCTTATGCCATAAGCCATCCTATGTCCATATGCTTATTCTGTTTTAGACATGTCCGCCATCACACCCACTATTCCATCCCACCCTGTCCCATATGCCAATTCATCTTATGTCCTATCAGGGACCTGCTATTTAGGTCCCTGGTCCTATGATACCCCTGCCTATATCTTAATATTTGTACGCAATCCCATACAGGTCCAATATATTCCATCCCACCCTATTTCCCATTTGATAGTTTAGCCCATGTCGCATACACCATCAATGAAGCCACAATACGTCACTCGTGTTATCGCACCCAATGCCCCATACGTCACCAAAACATATGTACCATATGACATCCGACCCGGTATGTCCCACCTTACAATATACAATATTGTATTACAATATATGTATTTACAATACAATATCATGCCTCATATACCCTCCCATCCATGTCCCATATGCCATTCCACCCATGACTCATCTTACAACCCACCCTCTGTATTATACATGTACGCGATATCAACCATCTCACACATGTCATCCCACTTTGTTCCCTATGTTCCACGTGCCATCCCACCATATGTCATAAATGTCATCCCATTATATTTCCCATATGCTATCTCATCATATGTCCCATCCCAAACTATGTCCCATATGACATACCACTGTATGTTGCGTACGTGTATGCCAAACCCACTATCCTATGCATATCACCTAATTCCATATGTCGATCCACCCAATATCACATATAATGTTTCAAACTAGGCCTATTTTTTGTACGCAATATCACCCTTATGCAATACCTTCCATTCATGTTCCAAAACACTATGTCACCCCTATGTCACACATTCCATCGCACCCTATGCCCCACATGCCATTCCAACTATGTACAATCCAGCTCTTTATCTCATCTTATGCCCATATACTATCCAGTGTTATACTTTCACACAACCCATCCTTTGTTTGTACGCCATCGCTCCCTCTCTCTATATATATACTACACATGCCACCCTATCCCATATCCAATGTCCAAAATGGTATTTAATTCTTTCTTATACGCAATCCCACATTTATACAGTATGTTCCATCCCACCCTTTTGTCTCACATACCATCCTACTCTATGTCCCGCACACAATCCCCACCATACGCCCCTAATCCACTTTATGTGTCATATGACAACACACTCCTATGTCCCATATGTCATTTCACCATATGTCCCATCCCAACACATGTCCCATATGACAACCTGCGCTATGTCGCATTAGTGTACGCCAAACTCATTATCATATACATATTACTCTGTTCCAGATGACTTTCCACAATGTGACATTTCACTCTTGTCCCATATGACATTCCACACTATATGTCCCATATAATATCCCACCCTATGTCATATAATCAATTCCACCCTCGATCCAATATTTTCCATCGCAGCATACAATCCACATGCTCCATGTGACATTCTAACTTATGTACCGTATGCCATCCATGTCGTACGCGCACTATCCCCTTTATGCCACCCCACATCTCTTATGCCAACCCACCTTATGTTCTACATGATATCCCACCCTTTCTCTTTTAATCAATCCCATCCTCTATTCAATATTTTCCATCTAAAATGTATGCTCAACATACATGTCCAATATGCCAGTATGCTTCACATGGCATTTCAACCTATGTACTATATATATGCCATCCATCTCACCTTATGTCTCATATGCTATTCCATGCTATGCGCCATAAGTCATACCACCCATGTCCCATACGCCACCCTAAATTATGTCCCATATGACAGCAAACTTTGTCTTAAACACGTTCGCCATTACACCCACTATACCATCCCACCCTGTCCCACGTTATACTCGACCATTTTTCGTATAGCAATCCAACCCTCTATCCATTATCATGCATTCCCCACTTACTATTTTCTATTTCCCATCTCAGCCCATCTCACATTCATCATCGACGCAGCCACCATACGTAACACATGTCGTCGCTCCCTATGCGCGTATACATGATTCAAATCTATGTAACACCCAACCCAACTTATGCCCCATATGCCATACAATACTCTGCCTCGCATTCCATCTCATCCATTTCCCATATGCCATACAATACTATGCATCACATTCCATCTCATCCATTTCCCATATGCCATACAATACTGTGTATTACATTCCATCTGATCCATTTCCCATATGCCATACAATACTATGCATCACATTCCATCTCATCCATTTCCCATATGCCATACAATACTGTGTTCCATCGCATACATTCCATCTGATCCATTTCCATCCCATATTTCCCATATGCCATACAATACTGTGGCTCACATTCCATCTCATCCATTTCCCATGTGCCATATGATACTGTGCCTCACATTCCATCGCATCCATTTCCCATATGCTATGCAATACTTGCCTCGCATTCCATCCCATCCATTTTCCATATACCATACAATACTGTGCCTCGCATTTCTTCTCATCCATTTCCTATATGCCATACAATACTGTGCCTCGCATTCCATCTCATCCATTTTCCATATGCCATACAATACTGTGCCTCGCATTCCATATCATCCATTTCCCATATGCCATACAATACTGTGCCTCGCATTCCATCCCATCCATTTTCCATACATTGCTGTGCCTCAGAACCCACTCTGTTGTCTACATGTTCGCCATCATATCCACCATCTCACACATGCCATCCCACTATGTCCCATATACCATCTCACGCGATGTCCCATGTGATATTCCATTATACGCAATCCCACTCTTTACCTTTCATCCCAATCAATTCCCATATGACGTCCCAACCTATGCCCCACATGCCATTCCATCTTATGAACCATAAAGGCCACCCAACTCTCCCTCCCATCACGTGTCCAATGTGATGTATCATGTGTGTCATCACATCAAATGTACCATATGCCATTCTACACTATGTCCCACACTTTATCTCACCCAATTTGTTATACACAAACCCACCCTTTATTCAATACCACTCCCCCGCCCCCGAAGTGTATCCATATGCCATCCCATCTATGACGCACATACTATCCCATCTATGACCTACGTGTCATCTCAGCTACGCCCCATATGCCTTTCCGCCTATTACCCACATGCCATCTTGGCTACGTCCCATAAGCCATTCTACCTTTGACCCACATACCACCCACATATGACCGAATGCCATCTTACCTATGACCCATATGCCACCCCACCTATGACCAACATGCCATCCCACATATGATTCACATGTCACCCCACCTATGATACACATGCCATTCCACCTATGATCCACATGCCACCCCACCTGTAACCCACATGCCATCCCACCTATGATCCACATGCCATCCCACCTATGATACACATGCCATTCCACCTATGATCCGCATGCCACCCCACCTGTGATCCACATGCCATTCCACCTTCTATGACCTGATGACCGACATGCCATCGCATTCTACATTCCATATTAAAGAACCTATGAAGATTTTCAACAGCAAAAATACTAATGATAAAAACTATAAATAATAGCATGTTGGATCTTAGCATGTGTTATAAAACAAATACTTGATTGAGATGTGTATATGAACAAATAGAGATGTTGTATTCACCATAAAGATCCTTAAATGCTGAACAGAATGTCTTTTAATTATGTCAAAAGCCACGTAGTTTCCGATACATGGCTAATTAAAATATATGCAAATATAAAATATAATTAAAATATATGCACAAGTTTTGATGTATATAAGACAGCTGAATATCTTTAAAGTTATGCTTTCTCTCCAAAATGTCAGTCACTGAAAATCAAGACTTTTTTCTCCTGCTAAATTCTAATTAAGGTATGATGGAGATTTAAAACGTTGTTGGAGGATTAAAAAGCAATAGGTTAACTTGATACTATGTCTCAAATTCTATAAATTTGCATGATTTATTATAAGGTTTGGTTTGGTTTGTTGATGTTAAACGGCACCGCGACAGTCAGAGTCAAATGTGCCAAGAGGGTGTAAATGAATAATGGTGTAAGAGTAAAGATAGTGAGGAGATGGAAGGTTTGTAAGGGAGATAAAGGGGAATAGCTGAATATAGGTGAACAAAATTAGGTGAAAAGAAAGGGCGGTATAAGGTTAGGTGTAGAAGGGGAGGAGATTATATGTGGTGGAAGAGGTTGTTGTTGCGGAGGAAGTTGATGATGTTTGATGAATCGACCCGAGATTGAGAAGAGTGAGGAGAGAAGAGATCTGGAGTTCTGGTAGAGGGGACAGGTTAAAAATATATGCTTGATGGAAAGATCGATGTTACAAGTAGGGCAGAGACTTGCAGGGGAGCCGGATAAGAGAACTTATTATAATAAGGCCTGAAAATTTAAAATGCAGCAGTTAAATGGGTCGCTTTTTTACCCGAATATATTCCTTTTTGTTGCTATTTTCATGGTTGATGTTGTTGTTATATGACACTTGTCCATAGATCTTTAATCAATACTTGTTTTTTTGTGGGCAGGTAGAGGCACAGAAACAGTCAGGGAGTAATTCGAAGGGCTCACTTCTTTAAAATTTAAATTCATTTAAGTTGATGCATGTTCCCATAATGCACCCTACTTCTCATATACTTTTACTGTGTGTATATAGACCGGACTTTAAAGGATTAGTTCAGTGGTCAAGCAAATTTATTTTACATGAAAGAGGAATTGAAGAGAAACAAAATGGTGAAGAAACTACTTCAATATCTTATTCGGTTAAGGAGATATTCAAGTTAAAGGCTTTGTTTTATCTATGTAGGAATGACTGGTGTTGTAAGTCTACTATAGAGGGTTTGTCCGTGGCACGGCCTGCAGCTGTGGAGCCCAGTCATTAAACTAAAAATTTCGTTTCATAGAAGGTTGGCGTCCTTATCCTCACATTATCAACAATTGTTAATGTGTTTTAGAAAAAATTGATTGAAAGTTTTTACTATTTATTATTTTTCCTCGAACTTTGTTCAGGTGTAAAATTATAATTACTCTTTCAAGATTCTGTTTTACTACTTTCCTTACATATACAATTGTTTTTAAGCCACAAAATCGCATGAAAAAATATGATAGAATACATAAAGACTTTGAGCAATCTAAGGCTGTGATGTCACAGCAAGTCTGATTTCAGTCGTTTCTAAATGATACCAAACTCTAATCAACAAATTTCTTTAATGGAATAAGATTTTTAAATGCTTTCTTTACCATTTTTCTTCAAAGTCCTCTTTCATATATAAAAAAAACAAAAACAACTAGAACTGTCGGAAGGACAGTATGCTTGACTATTCAAAGCTAGTGTAGAGAATGGGCTTATAGAGGGAAGTATATACAGAAAAAGGTAGCAGGGGCAGATGATTTCAAATTACTAGAGCTTTAAAAGATGCACTTTACATTTTCATTTGCACTACAAGCTTTAAAATATTTCAAGATATTTTAAGATATTCCAAGATATTTTAAGACAACAAATTTAAAGTAACTCAGAAAACATGTAAAACCTAGCAGTCTTTATAACTACAACAAATCTTTTAATTCTATCAATTGAATAACAAAGAAAGGAGAGGCCCTGAATTGTCAATGTCAATGAAAGAATGCAATCCAACCCCCTTTCCAACCTGTACCCTCCCCAAGCTCCTACACATTTTCAGAACTACATCTTGGATTGTAATACAACTTCCAATTAACAAAATTATGTGTGTCAAGCAAAGTCAAGCAGCATAAAAAATGTACAATAACATTAAAGCAAAATTATGCGAAACAATAATGCTTAAGGTATGACAAACTGGATATTGGAAACGATACAAATCCCCTCACCGCTAATAAGGCATATTCCAGACTGTCCCACATTCTATCCCAACCTGTCTCAAATGTCAGCTTACGTCTATATTCCATGCAATCACACGTGAAAACCAGATACTGTATGTCATTCCACCACTTGCAAGACCTATATGCCATCACAACTGAAATCCAGATAACATCCCACCACATGTCATTCCGCCCTGTCCCACATGTCGACATCCCACCGCACCCTGCCATAACATACAATTCCACCCTGTCCCACATAACCTCATCCTAATTCCTTCAGCTACTTTATCATAATCTTCTACCCCACATTCTACTTATTGTTTATATTTCCCAAACCCCTAATTTAACATTCTTTCGAAGCGAGGACACTTTTATTTGCTTCTTTGTACATGAGAAGACATACATTTTGATTGCTATTCATGTCAGGAATGTCAATATCATAACAAAACTAGAAATGTGAAGTTAGTAAGTCATAAGCTATATATTTTTATCTCCGGTCAAACATATTGCAGCAAATGCACGCTATACCTCACCAATAAGTGTGAACAATGTCCTTCACACACACTGTGTGATCATTTCTTTAAGCAAAATCACCATACCCACTTTATTTCAAGAGATACAACATATACAAACATTTTCATTGATATGCAAATAGGCTCATTATTATGCACACACAATCCCCCAATTATGCTCAAATGAACAGTACCAATGCCCTCTACCCTGAACCACATGGCAGCTTATTATCTCAGGTTAAATATTTTGTACCCAAGTCTATCGTTATGCAAATAACCTAATTAGTATGCACACGCAACCCTCAATCATGCTTATTTGAACAGTACCCATGTCCTCTACCCATGTGTCACGTGACATGAACGTACACCATTCATGACTTAAGTTATACGCTAATGAATGTTAAACATTTTGTACGAAAGTCTATTGTTGTGCAAATTACCTAATTAATATGCACACACAACTTCAAAGCATGCTTATTTGAACAGTACCCATGTCCTCTACCCATGTGCCACGTTACATGAATGTACACCATTTATAACTTAAGTTATCTTAAACAATTTTTACGAAAGTATTGTTATGCAAGAAACGTAATTAATACGCACACTTCATCTCAACATTAAGTGTAGACAATGCTCTTCACATATATGATCATTTGTGCAAACAAAATCCCCACATCCACTTTAATCTAAGCGATAACACAGATACAAAATTTTCATTGTTATGCAAATAAGCTAATTAGTACGCACACAACCTAATCATGCTCACTTGAACAGTTCCCCTATGCCAAGTTACATGAATGTACACCATTCATAACATAAGTTATAAAAACTTTAACCAAAAACTTTTGTTAACTAAAACTTTAATTTGACAGATACTTTCATTGTTATGCAAATAAGCTAATTAGTATGCACACACAACACCAAATCATGTTCATTTGAACAGTACCCATGTTCTCTATCCCTGTAACACGTACCAAGCTATTATCTAAGATTAAATATTTTATGCGAAAGTCTATTGTTATGCAAATAACCTAATTAACATGCACATTACATCTTGCCATTAAGTGTAGACAATGCTTTTCACATTTATGATCATTTGTGCAAACAAAATCCCCACTCCCACTTTAATTTAAGATATAGCATAGATACAAATATTTTCATTGTTATGCAAGTAAGCTAATTAGTATGCACACACAACCCCCCAATCGTGCTTACTTGAACAGTACCCATGTCCTCTACCCATGTGCCACGTTACATGAATGTACACCATTCATAACTTAAGTTATCTTAAACAATTTTTACGAAAGTATTGTTATGCAAGAAACCTAATTAATACGCACACTTCACCTCAACATTAAGTGTAGACAATGCTCTTCACATATATGATCATTTGTGCAAACAAAATCCCCACATCCACTTTAATTTAAGCGATAACACAGATACAAATATTTTCATTGTTATGCAAATAAGCTAATTAGTATGCACACAACCTAATCATGCTCACTTGAACAGTTGTCCTATGCCAAGTTACATGAATGTACACCATTTATAACATAAGTTATACAAACTTTAACCAAAAACTTTTGTTAACCAAAACTTTAATTTGCAGATACTTTCATTGTTATGCAAATTAGCTAATTTATATGCACACAAAACACCAAATCATGTTCATTTGAACAGTACCCATGTTCTCTATCCCTGTAACAAGTACCAAGCTATTATCTAAGATCAAATATTTTATGCGAAAGTCTATTGTTATGCAAATACCCTAATTAACATGCACATTACATCTTACCATAAAGTGTAGACAATGCTCTTCACATATATGATCATTTGTGCAAACAAAATCCCCACTCCCACTTTGATTTAAGATATATCATAGATACAAATATTTTCATTGTTATGCAAGTAAGCTAATTAGTATGCACCCCAATCATGCTTATTTGAACAGTACCCATGACATCTACCTTTGTGCTAAGTTACATGAATGTCATTCATAACTTAAGTTATGTATGCGGTCATGAATGTTAAACATTTTGTACGAGTCTATTGCTATGCAAATAACCTAATTAATACGCACAATTCACCTCATCATTAAGTGTAGACAATACTCTTTACATATATGATGATTTGTGCTAACAAAATCCCCACATTCACTTTAATTTAAGAGATATCATAGATACAAATATTTGCGTTGTTATGCAAATAAGCTAATTAGTATGCACACACAACCCCTCAATCATGCTTATTTGAAGAGTACCCATGTCCTCTACCTTATGCCTAGTCACATGAATGTACACCATTAATAAGCTAAGTTATACAAACTTTAACCAAAACTTTACCGAACGCCGACGCAGGGGGTAGTAGAATAGTTAAACTATTCTTCGAAAAGTCAAGCTAAAAATGACTGGTGTAATAAGTGAACTGTTTAATGTTGGCACTCTCTTCCTCACATTGTCAACAATTGTTAATGTATTTTGTAGAAAATTTATCTTTGCTCAAACTTTCTTCAGGTGGTAAATTATAGTACTAGATTCTGTATACTTTTCTAACATATCCAATGGTTTTGGAAAAATAACACTTAGGCCTATATATTTTTCAAAATTTCTTTTATAAAAACCATTGATAAACATAATAAATTATTATTTCTTAGATCATGCTATTATATGTATATGAAAAGATATACAAAAAATCATTACCTTTCCAAAAAAAGGTTGATTTTCCCAGCCTGGTTGCCCTGCAGTCTGTCTCCGAAGAACCATGATAATCCAAAATAAGAATAAATATTCAAAATTCCTCGCGTCCTTTGCTATATAAAATTTATTTCCTGCATGTATTGACATTGCCACAGCCTGACTGCATGCAGATAAGCTGTCTCCGATCGTTCCATCTGTCCATAAACAAATCCGGAATTACAAATGATCAAAATTTCGCGCGTCTTTTTTGCTTTTTAAACTCACTTTGCTGCATTCATTGACATTGTCCCACCTAACAGACAGCAGAACGTCTCTGAAAAAATCGAAAAGCTTAAAATCAGTGTTAAATAGCTTGATGGAGAATATGGGTAATTTATGGAAACAGTTAGGGATAACAAAAGCTCTGCAACCGAGGGGAATCAAAGGCTGTATTAGTACAATCAAAGATATTTGCCAATACACGTTATTTAGGCCTAATACTCAGAATTATAATAACAAAAAAACATTTCACTTGTAATTCACTTTTTTTAGGCGTATTCCAGGGAAAGCACATGTAAGCAAGGAGTGTAGATGTAAGTCACAATGAATAAACATGGTAAGTCATTCTTTTTTATGTTATGATATAATAACAAATTATTTAAGCATTAATTACCTTTCCCGAAGAGGTTGATTTTCCTGCCTAATAGACAGCTAGCTTCAGACGTCTTCGAAGTGCATTGATTAAATTCAGAATAACTATTATTCAAAATTTCCCCGCGTCTTTCCTGCATTCATTGACATTTGACATGTGCATCGTGGCCTTATATAACCTCGTTCAATTATATTAAAGGGGCACTACACCAAAAAGTGAGGACATAATTTTCCAGAGACTCACAAATGTTTTTCGATCCTTTTAGAGAGCCTCAAAACATTTTAACACAAATATTTATCAAAACTAAAGTATTCTGAGATTTATAAACAATACAATTTTTTCACTTTGGGAGGTAAAACAGGTAAATGGAGATTTGAAAATTCACCAAAAAGACACCCTAAAATATGGGTCTAGTTCACCTTTAAACGTTCTTTCTTTCCCTTTCTTTTAAAATCTTTTGTCTAACTGTTTGAAAGCCCATTTTAGGGATTAAACCAATCTGCCCTCATTCATTACATCGGTTTTGCCATATATTATACGGTAGCCTAAAAAGTTGGTAGCAGCAATATATCCCCATATACTTCAGTGTAAGTACACACGCGCTTACAAAATTAGTTGCCGTGTATGCATCTTACAATCTTCCGTGATTAATGCTAAATTAATTTGCTGATAGCATATAATCTCAGAAACCCCCTTAATTACTGACCCAATAGTAGGAAAATGGCGATTTTTGCCATCCCATGTATGGGGGAAAGTGGTCCCAATGGAAAAGTGTCTTTTAAAAAAAATTAAAGTTCCCTTCCAGGTCACTTTATTGTCTACAAAGAGAGACGGACTTTTGCACATGACTTGGGAAAGCACCCCCCCCCCCTTCCCTCACACACACACACACTTTTCAAAAGCTTCCTACAACCCTGACATTTAGCAATACCTTGAGCTTTAATTGAAAGAAAACATGCAGTAGATCGTTCCATCAAGATTAATTAACAATTGACCATTTTACAGCATTTAGCATAGCATAGTAAGGTTTAATGTCCCACGGCCTTTGATAACCAGTTGTGAACTCACTGGTTGCAGACCCACCATTTAAAATTTGAATGCCTTACTCTAATTAATTGGGCATATATTTTCCCCAACAGTCAGACAGTGTTCACCAACAGTTTTTTCTTCAAAACCTATTATGTTAAATACCCCCAGGATTAATGACCCTAGAATGGGGCAAATACAGTTGGTAGGGACATGGACGCCATCCAATAGTGCCACGGACGAAACTCAAGAAGGGGTATTTTTATTACGCCCTGTGAGTCATTTGCACTATAGCAAGTTGAGATCAAATAAAATAAAAATACTACGCACATTGGTTATATTAACTATACGCATTGGTTATATACGCACTGGCTATACGCATTGGCCTGTTGGCTATACACATTGGCTATCCGGCTATACACATTGGCATATGCAGGTGTAAATGGATCAGGCTGTCAGGCATTCAACAGGTCAATCCCTTGGGGAAACTGAAGAGCGATGACACTTCGACTGTGACGAAATATTCATCTGAGAAACACGACGTGGATTATCAAAACCAGGACCTTAATTCATGTGGGCTGGTGACCCCCCCCCCCACCCCCTCAGACACACACGCACACAATTTCCGACATAATTCAAATTTTAATTACAAAACATAACTTAATATCTTGAAACACACCGCCTACAGAAAGAGTTTGGAACGACACTTGGTACAAAATTTAGTAAAGATTTTTGCGGATCCCAAGTTGTAGGTTTTGCCGGGTCCAAACTTCAATATAGTTGACCCTCAATTGTAACTTTTGGTCGAAGAATTAAAGATTTGTAGTCCAAAAGTGAAGATTTTTGACTTAAGATTTTTAGTCAACGGGCTTGCCACTTAAAGACCACCCAAGGTTATTCCTTTCCAAAATGGCGGCATGTGTAACGTTATGTAATCATACCTCGCATTAGGATCTCAGTCATTTAAATGTGGGACCATGTTTACGACACGTACAAAGGCCGGTCAGCTGGCTAGTGTGTTACCTCCTCCTCCATACTATGGTATGGATAAAAACAGAAATGGAGTTGTGGCAAAAGCTTAAAGGGGCCGATCTTGAAATGCAAAATTGAACTATTTTTGACCGCAAATTGGAGAATTTTGGTCCAAAATTTAGGGTTGTTCAATCCAAAACTGAACATTTTTGATATAAAATTAATAATGATTCAGTCGACTCGAATAAAAAATGCCAACATCTAAAATTTATGTTTCATTTGATATTTCACTGAATTATATTTCAGTATTTATGGTTTTGATGAAATAAAAATCTATATATAAAAAAACATGAATTTACGGAAAATGGAAACGAAATTTACTATGCCCCATAGCTCCCCTCCCCCTTATCCCCCCTTATATAGATACGCTACAGCCGTTTATAAACAGGCATGAGCCTAGAAATTTTCCCTGAAAAGGGAGACAATTCGGGAAAAATTTGGGGGTTCATGGGTGAAGCTCTGGTCTAAAGATTTCTTGTTTTTGATACCCAAAACTGGCTTAAAATCAACACAAAGTTTCACAATGTATACTTGACTGCTTGATGAGAAGAAAACAATCTTAAATTATCATGTTAAAATCTACTCGTATATTAGGGTTACCAATTCTAAGTAGGCAGAACAGCAGAGTAGAAATAAATTTCCTATACAAATTGAGAACAATCGGGTGAAATTGTGGAGTCCATGGGCGAAGTCTAGGTAGGGGTGGCGGAAGATATGTGAATCTGATAAGGGTAGGGGGGGGGGGGAGACACAGGATATTAGAGGAACTTTTCGATTGACGTATTTCAAAAGCATGTACGACATCATTATAGCTTTAGGGGCAATCACCCCACACCCCATTCCCTCCCCCTCGAAAATTTCCAACTTTTATTGGTCTGAAAATTTCTGGTGACCGTTATATTTTTGCGCCCACAAAACTCTTAGATCAAGATATTTATAACTAAAATTTGGGAGAACACATTTATCAGTTTATCATGAATCTGAAACTTCAATAAGACAGTCCCAAATAATGTGATAAGCAAATAAGGGGTCATTAGAATGGTTCAGGGGTTTTTCATCATTTTCTTGCTGAAAATTAATCAAACTTGCTATATTGGTCATGACATTCGTACTCGATCTTCAGCTGATCAGTGACAAGGGTCCAACGTTATAGTTTTTCCCTCGACCATATATTAATGGTGCTCCACCATCGAAATTTGGGAAGCTTTTCACAGCTTCCACATGTGTGTGTCACTTTTAAAGAATAATGTACCTCTCTAAGTGCGCGCCTTTTAAACTTTATCAAGAAAGTGTGTGGGTGTGTGTGTTTGTCTGTGTGGGTGGGTTTGTGTGTCACAACATGCTGTACATTACAAAATATCCCAATCTTTCGTGTTCTGGTTGGAAAAGTATCCCAAACTGGTCGCTTGTACCATAAGTTTCAATGGAGCAGATGATTAGTTATAAGCTACCTTGATTGCCTGCTACCTTGATTGCCTTGTACGGACGTATAAAGTTAAAAAGAAAATCAAGCCATAGATTGAGACACCGTTACGGGATTACAAGAGGGGGAAGGATAAGAGTGGGGGGAGGGTATGAGTGGGGGGGGGGAGGGATAATCAGAGGGTTGTTAAGATGATGAAAACTTTGATAAAGATCACATAACTTTAAATAGATAGTTGTGGCCCCTTTTCGTGATTTAAAGTGGGTATTCCAGTGTCATTCTGAGCTTGGCTCGTTGGGCGGGCATGTTTGTAGTAAGCCTGTGTAGGCCTAATAGTACTACAGTGCTGTTTGCGTGAATACTAATGCACAGAGCGAAGTGTCAGAAAGAAGGGTTTGTTCACGCCAGACCAAATGTTGTGCATGCGCCTCATTACGGGGAATATGCGATTGGAACTGTTATTTCCCGTCCATTGGACGGGCGGGGGCGACATAATGGGATGAGGACCACGCCTACCCGCGTGGAGCATGATTGCAGGCAATTGGTGTGTTACTGGAAGTTGTAGGGGCGGAGAATATGGGAGATAGAGGGGGAGTGACGGGGGATCTTTTTTTCTAATACTAAATGGTTGGGCGGGAAATGCAAAGTATGGGCAGAAAGAGGATTGAAAACTATAGAGGTCCATGAAAGATATGACATATTAACAGTCCGGCAGCATGCCGGAACATTTATAACACACAAGAATATTGAAGTCATGCAGTCATATTGTTCAGATATTGCGATAAAATGTCATAGTTTCAGATTTATGTACTTGAAATATTAAAAATCATTGGTTTGAAAAACATTTGAATTTCAAAATGGCCGTTTCGCGCCTAAAAGCCTAGCTCTATTGTCTATTTTATCTAATATTTCGAAAACGGCGTGGTGAACATATCAAATTGGAGTGAAAAAGTTGTAGCCATGACAGTAACGATGGTATTTTCGCAAGTTTTATTTTTCCCCTAGTAAAGATATTTTTCCAGACGTATTTCAAATTTGAAAAAAGGAATATTGCATAAGGCTTTAACGTTAGGATAGCAAAGGATCATGGGATATATCACAAAATGGCGGTTTCTATGTAGCAAAATTTTCCCATTAATAGGCATGCTACCGGACTGATTAAGCGACATTCTTGTAAGCAAAGCGGACTGTCGGAGTGTCTGTGTGTGCTTGTGTGTATGGGTGGGTGGGTTTAGACCCACCAACTGATGGCATTCGTATGTTTACACACCTTCAGGCGATGACACGCACACAACCGATGACGTCCTCGGTTGTTTTTAGTTCTAAAAATGGCTGTATTTAAAACTATTATTAATAAAACACTACTCTAGTTCAGTATTTTTGCATTTCGGTACATGTCACCTGTTAGATAGGATTAGGTAAAAATACGGGTGTAAGCTAATTTCCTAATACCGCCATCCCATAGGTGTGTTGCATATTGATCGGTCACCGGTTGTGTAGGATTACGCTCACGTCACCAGTGGTAGGGTGTACACATGTATGGGTGAGTGGTCACCACTTATATAGGATTATGGATACGTCACCAGTTGTAGGGTCTACACACGTATGTGTGTGTGTGTGGGTGTGTGTGTGTGTGTACGTGTGTGTGTGTGGAGTTCAAAAAAAATCACATGCAAAAGATATAAATATGGAAGAAAAAAGAAAGAAGAAAAAAAAACGTGGGAAAATGCCCCTTTACAACCCCAAATTCCACCTATGTATATTATATGCATAATTGAGACTATCTTTTCATAATCTTCTCCCGGTGAATAGAGGACTATAGTTGAAATGTTGATAGATCGAACTTTTCAGGGCGCGACTGCCTGTTTAATAATGACGTCATAATTTGGCTATCATCAACACCTACCAACTCGCAAAACTGATCAATCATTCGTTATCAAATGTTATACTAGTACTTAATGAATGAAAGAAACATAAACACGTCATGAATTGTAATGTAAGCCATTCAATGATTTTTAATGAAAATGTCAAGTGTCTCTATTCAGAATGAATTAATGACGTCATTATAGACCAACGAAAGTTTATTGTGACGACGTAGAGGGGAACTCAGCCAGCTCCGCCCTTTGACCTGCAATGTTTTGATTGTGATTGTATGCGATGGTATAAGTGGTGCATGCGCTGCATGGTATTTTAGCTGGAAAAAGGATCGCATAAATTTTCAGTGTTATTTTTGCTTCCGTTTGTAGTTGATATTTCCTCAGATTAAAATATGCCGTCACAATGGATTACGATTTGATCAGTTAATTTTGGATTTTCAAGTTGCTCCTAAATAGTATGAAGATGGATACCCCAGAACAGGTAATATTTAGTAATTTTTTGAATTAAGTTTTTGAACGGGAGGTCGTGCGTGCGTAGCCTATACCACTACACTGTAGCACTACTGCAGTCGCAGCCAAACAATCAGTTCGGTCTAGTGTAACGTAACTTAGAGTTGCAATGTGCTTCATAATAAACAAAGTGTTTGTACTAAAAGTCTGATGGAAAATTACGTATAATTTTGAAGTTTTTCTGTACCAGAAATGAATGAATAGGACTAAATGCATACCTTTTTTTAATTTGCACCCAAGGAGGAAAGTTTTTGAATATTTTTTGCAGGGAATGGAAATGGAATAAATTATCTTGCAATTTTTAAGAGTTTCATGACCAGAGAATGGATGTTCATGTTTTAAAAATAAGAATGATTATTTGAATTCAAAGTTTGCCTTATCATTACAGTACTTTGACTCTGAATTCCTCATTGAATCATGGATGGTCATTTCCCATAAATAATATATTGAAGAATATTGAAAAGTCAGTGCAAAGTTTGCCTGTACGGGCCAGTGGATGGTACTGATTTTGAATCTAATGACAATATGTTTCACTGATGATTGGTTTTGAATCTAAATGACATTTCCATAAATAATATATTGAAGAATATTAAAAAGTCAGTTTTGCACTGATGGTACTGATTTTGAATCTAATGACAATATGATAATTGGAATAATGGAATGATCAGATATAAAGTTTATGTAAAGACTAGGAGTGACATCATCAATTCTCAAGTCTCTGCAATTGAAAAGTAATTATTTTATAAAACTTCTGGTAATTTTAGTAGATGTGAAAACACAATCTAGTTTATCAACAATGATTGAGTGTTTTCTATCATGAAGGTATTTAAAAATACTTTCCAAAAATTATGAACAATTTTAGTTAAATTTTATACATGATGTACATGACTTCTGATGCTGGAAGCTTCTTCCAGAGTTTGTAATTTGGATGAGTTTTATGATATTTCTTCAACTTTGAGGGTGGGGCACAGGGGGCAAGTTTTTCCAAACCCACATAATTGCCAATTTGTGTCCCAAAAGCATGAAAATGTTAATGAAAAGTATTTGGCAGTGGTTTGTACCATTAAGAAAGTCTCAAGAATATCAAATATTTCTTCATGATATGTTACTGAAAACCTAATTTATTTGGTCTAGTAGTAGTATACCACCACAGTTGTCTTTTTGGGGTAATTTTTTTTGTTGAATATTTGGATAAATTAGGATTAATGTTTTCTCAAAGTTTTCAAACCAATTTAAGTTTGTCTTATTATAGGCCTACTGTACATGATATTTTCCCACTGAGAACCTGATTTTTTGAAAGCATTAAAATGCAGGGTTGAAGTGATATGTTGTGGTAATACAAAGGAAGTTGTTTCTATTCTTGGAAAACTCTTTTGGATATAAGAATATATCTTGTCATTCAATGCCTTCTTTCTTGGTTGGGTATTTCCTGTTATTATATAATTCTGAACTGTAGATGGTTCCTAGATTGTTTAAAAATACAGCAGGATCTTAGAAATTGATACTGTTTATCACAACATTTAGCTTGTGATCTGGAGATCTTGTTGCATACAATTTTGCTGAGATAAATTGGTTGAAGTATTGCATTAAAGGTGAGAATTCCTACAAAAGTGAAGGAATTTTTGGGCAAAAGAATTAGCAGTGTTTATTCTAAAATATCAATGATAACATTTTAAAGTGTTCCAGAAGCAAAATAAGATTATTTTATCTAAAATAGTGCAAAGTTAACAATATTGGACTGATAGACCTTGTTGCTGATATTGCCCCATGCAACTTGCAAAGTATTCGATCTATAAGCGGTTGTAAGAGATCTTTTTTGTATACATACGTAGATGACAAAAGCACCCCTTGCCCCTAACCACCCATGTTTTGAACCATGTACATAGATAACAAAAATACGCTCTTGCCCCTAGCCACCCATGTTTTGGCCCGTACAGGAACATAGATGACAAAAGCACCTCCTTGCCCTTAACCACCCATTTTGACCCATACATGTACATAGATGACAAAAGCACCCCCTTGCCCCTAGCCACCCATGTTTTGACCCATACACGTACATATATGACAAAAGCACCCTCTTGTCCCTAGCCACACATTTTGACCCACACACGTTTCATAGATGACAAAAGCACCCCTTGCCCCTAGCCACCCATGTTTTGACCCATACACACACATAGATGACAAAAGTACCCCCTTGCCCCTAGCCACCATGTTTTGAACCATGTTCATAGATAACAAAAATGCGCCCTTGCCCCTAGCCACCCATGTTTTGACCCATACACGTACATGTACATACTGTAGATGGCAAAAGCACCCCCTTGCCCCTAGCCACCCATGGTTTGACCCACACAGGAGCATAGATGACAAAAGCACCTTGCCCCTAGCCACCCATGTTTTGACCCATACACGTACATAGATGACAAAAGCACCCCCTTGCAATTAGCCACCCATGTTTTGACCCATACACACACATAGATGACAAAAGCACCCCCTTGCAATTAGCCACCATTGTTTTGACCCATACACACACATAGATGACAAACATCTTAGAATTTAAACATCTTTGTTGTTAACAAAAGACATTCAATGTGCATTCATCCTTGGTCCGTCCCCAAAATACCAGTAGATATAAACCACATCGCTAGCGTCTTTATCTTTTTTTCATGTCATTGCCCACTGGACAGCACTTTGAAGTTTGATGCTAATAAGACTATTATATGTGTGCTATGCATTTAATGGGTTCCCTCTTGTCAAATCCTTTTCTTCTTTAAAGTTCTTGATGTAATCTTTAGAGTTTATCCTTTTATATGACCACCAGATAATTCTTGTCTTAAAATTGGTGCCAAATTTGTACTTAGTCACTTTGTGCGGTAAAGTCTGAAATACTGTAGAAAAGATCTTTAGTACAGTATGATATCAAGGAAGTAAGAGTGTACATGTAAAAAGGTGGATGTTTAAAACCATTTATCATTCCCAACAGTAGCAGTTTTATTTTGAAGTACTCAAGAGTGACCGACCGTACACTGTACAGTATACAGCAGTACAATGAAAACAAATTATGTTAACTTACTATTAATAGATTTATGAATTGAAGAATAGTGACATAAAAATGATAGAAAAACCATACAATGTGTAAACTTTATATTCAAAGTTGTACAAGAAAATAGATGTGATGGACTAAACATTTAACTAAGTACTGTAAACAAGCAAAATGATTAAAGGAATATTCCCATGGTCAATTAGGTATGTTTTATTTAAAAGTGCATAATTTACTTTTAGAGCCAATTTGGTACAAAAATCAGGTTGATATCATATTCCATTCAGGAGATATTGATTTTTAAAGATTTCCCAATTGCATTTTAAAGTTTTTGTACAGTATGATGAATTTGTGTTTCATGATGTTACAGAGGCAATTCCATTGCTGATGTTTTTGTATTTCTTTGAAAGTTATTTGGTTGTTTTTTTAGGATTAGAAACAATTTTTCCAAAAATGTAGGGTATACTGACCCCTAGCTTGATTTAAAAAGGGGCAGGGTGCTAAACTTGTTGAGGGGCACATTAATGCGCACACGAAGCTCTGCATCTTTTCGGTGTGGAGTTTAGGGGTCTCCTTAAGGCTCAATCCCATGGTGAAGAAGCTCTGGGTTTTTAGCTAAAATCATACCTCAGAATGAAACCATTCTGACTGATATTGATAAGGACCATCCAGGAGCCAAAGAGGACACTTGGTTACGATGCTATCATTCTGTGTTCTGTATCCATGTAGAGTATTTCATTTATGAGGTTAATTAAAATTATTAGGTTAAAAAAAAAAATGAAACATAAACAAATATATATATATATATCATGAGGGGCAGGGCAGACCCTAGGGAGCAGGGTGGACTCCCAGGGGGGAAGGGCAGACCCACGAAGAGGCGGGGCGGGCCGCCGCTGTAAAACAGCAAAGCTAGGGGTCTGTTATGTTTTGGCAATGTATATAAATACCTAACTTTAATCAATTTATTTTTCTAGCAGGTTTTACTAATGAAAAAGGATGGTAGATTTTAATGAAATACATAAACTTTGTGGGAGAATTTGTTGCTGTGATGTCATACTAAGCCTTTTCCTATTTGTTTATTGGCATATTTTGTGAACCTTAAAATTTGAATATCTTATTCTCCTGGTAGGAATAACATATCAACATATCTTATGAAATGTTATGAAAAAATATCGTAATATTTCTTTAAAAAGGTGGGAATACTCCTTTAAAAAGATGGGAATATTCCTTGAAAAACATGGGAATATTCCTTTAAAAACATGGGAATATTCCTTTTAAAACATGAATTATTCTTTTAAAAACATGGAAATATTCCTTTAAAATTATGGGAACATTTCTTTAAAAATGTGGGAATAATCCTTTAAAAACATGGGAATATTCCTTAAGCATATAATTAGATTGAAAATATTCAATTTATTTATCTAATTATGCTAAAGTTTGCAAGCATTGAAAGAGAAATTGAAAGTAACTGAAATAAGGCACTACAGGATCTATAGGTACAAAATTGTTACATCCTTATTACACCTAAATTTATCTGATTGGGTCATTTTATCACTCCCATTTTCCCTGTGACCAGGAAGGAGGATTTAGAATGGTATCCATGTTTTAAATTGATATGTAGTGTCAGGTTTACTAAAAAGGAAACCACAACCTTTAAATGATCCTAACCAAGACACCTTAATTGAACCAGGGATTTGAAGGGAATAGAGATGTATATATATCATATACTGTAAGTTCCTGTTACTGTAGATCCCATACCACAGTGTGTGTCCTGGTGAATGTCAGCCAATGCAGCAATACCGGTGGGATTTTGATCCAGAGGTCAACTTGTTTGAAATTAAGCAGGGATGGTTAATCTTTCAACAGCTTTATCTTTTGTTATTAGGAGAACCACGTTTGAAATATATCAGAAATGAAATGGCCATTATCTGCTTTACTTTTATTGAGGGTTATAAATTGTGCACCGAGGGTATTAACCTATAATTGCATATAAATCACAGCCTCGCAAGCATCCTTACTTGGATTCAGAAGAGTTAAATAGCAAATCTCTGCGAATTATTTGAAAGGTGTATGGTTGAAGAATATATATACAAAGGGTCTTGGTGCTGTGAAAAAATGATACAAAAAAAAAACTGCATTGATTTATAAGTGGGAAATATTGATATTTGGGACTATTTGGGACAGGTCACAGGAATTAAATGATGTAAGTATTTAAGTCAATTTTACAAATTACAGTAGCAGTACTTAGTTGATAAAGATGTGATAAAGTGTGGTAGTGTTGATAAAGGTGTGATAAAGTGTGATTAAGCGTTGATAAATAGAGTTTAAGTGATTATTCTGCAGAGCCCCCAACACAGGTTTGGGGTTTTGGGATAATTGCCCATCTGTTGAAGAGATAACTTCGATTTGAAATTATGCCCCCTGTGTCATCGGCCCTGTTTTCTTGAAATGAGAAAACAGTCCATCAAAAATCTGGAGATACTATTTTCATATTGATTTAGGAAGTCCTCCCGTACAGTACATTGTACATGTAGAACAGAAAATGGTACAGATTGCATTAGAAATTCCATTGGAATTTATGAATTCTCCAATTTTCCGAAATGTAAAAAAATGATGTACTGTAGTTGCATGCAAGTACAGTATCGGTATTTAACAAACTTTTATCTTTTGTGGATTCTTTTGAAAAGCTTTAAGTACCTTTGAAACATTAACAAGCTTTCAAAGGATTTCCAGTGCTCACTGAATCAATGAATTGAGAGGATTACACTGTGGTTATTTCGTTTTGACATACCAGTGCCTTTTGTACAGTACCTGATGTACTGTAGATCCATATGCGCAAGAAGTATGAAAGAATTTGCAACCTACATTCATAAGAGAGATTCCTTACTTCGGGAATAAGTCTAGTGGCTTTTTGCTGAACCTGCTCCAAAATGAACTTATCTTTGTCATAAAAGGGACTCCAAGCCTGAATAGCATACTCAAGGTGAGGCCTGACTAAATGCTTATACAAATTAAGGACAACCTCTCTACCAAGAAAAAAAAAAAAAAAATCTAAACAAACCAAGCATCTTATTTGTCCTTGCAGCTGCTAAAGCACACTGTTTAGAAGGCTTCAGATTGCTAGTAATGACAACACCTACAGTAGATCCCTTTCTTGATCAACACAACCAAGATTTGAACCATTCATGCAGTAATCAAAAGCCCAAATTGCTCTTGACCAAAATGAATAATTTTGCATTTATCAACATTTAATGACATCTGCTACATTTGGGACCAAGAAACTAACTTATCCAGAGCAGTTTGCAAAAGTGAAGATTCACTAGCATCATCAACAATTGTGTACAGCTTAGTGTCATCAGCAAGCAAATTTACAAATCCTGGAGCTTAGGGAAACATCAATATCATTAATGAAGATAGAAATGAAATGGACCCAATACAGAACACTGAGGAACACCACTTGTAACCTTCCAATGGAGATACTCCACCATTAACAACAACTCTTTGTGACCTGTCAACTAACCAAGTATTTATCCAACTGGCACGCTTTTCCTCCACACCAAGTGCTCTTGTTTTCATCATAAGCCTGTATAATGCTTTCTGGAAGTGTAAATAGATACCGTCCACATTATGACCAGAATCAACTAGTTTAGTAACATCATCAAGAAACTCCAATAAATTAGAAACACAAGACCTCTTAGGTAAGAACCCATGCTGGGACAAATTCAACAAACCATTGACCAGTAAAGGATCTACCTGTAGTACAACATGCTTAACAATGGACTGCATGACCTTGCACACAACACTAGTAAGACTCACTGGCCTATAGTTACAAGGCAAACTGGTTATCCTTTTTAAAAATAGGAGTGACATTGGCAATTCTCCAATCACTAGGAACAAAATTAACGTCAAATTCAACAGTAACTTTATAAGAACCCAATTCCTTGTACTGTACAGTACCACCATACATGTAATTGATTTTGAAAGGTCTATATGCAAAGCACAACTACAAAATAATAGTATTCTCATGTGATTTTGAGTTGAACACTATTTTGAAGAAAATTATCAGTTTGATCAGTTACTGATCAGATTTTTTAATATGTTGAAAATTATTGATATCTGAAAAGGAAGAAAAGTCAAAACCTTTGTGCATTCTTCTTTCCTTAAATTCAATCATTGACACGGGACGGGGGAAAAGATCCCCCCCCCTCCCAATCTCTTAGGAATTTTTTTTAAATCCAGCACATTTTGGGGGAAATTTTCCTCTGGTCCCCCCACTTTTATGCCCCCACTTTCCAGATGAGAACTACAGCCTGATAAGTTCTTATCCCCTCCAACCTTGGTATATAGGCAAGAACAGTGGCGTAGCCAGAGGCAGGGGATCGTCCACTCCCAATAGTTTAATCCATTGGTTGAGATTTGTACATTTCAGCACACTTTGTCCTGCTTGTCGATTCACTTCCTTTTACTTGCCTGCCCCCTCCAACCAAGAAGTGATGAGGTTATTTGAATGAATGTTTATATGCGATGTGTGACCCAATGTTAATTTCTAGTATACATCATTTTGAACAGTGAAATTCCACAAGGAATCAGATAGAACCTATTTTCTAGATTAGGGAACAGTAAATTTTTAAACTGCAATGACATTAAACAGTCACAAATTGAAGATCGGTTGTCAGTCATGACACACCCATACAGGTAGAAGCGTGTATAATTGATTACTTTCTTATCCAAGAAGGCGTCACGCGGCATATACTAGAATCAGATAGTCGAGAACCAATGGCTACACCAAGTGGTAGGACAATTATACATTATTTTGTTATATATTCATTTGATATTCTATTGCATGTTGCCATTTTTGTGACCAGGTGGGCTTTTTTGAGCGACCTTCCATGAGTTTCCTGGATTTCTTGTGCATCTGAGTATGAAGTTTGGCCCATTGGCCCATTGCGCGAGTTTGTGAATAAACCATCAATCTCTACCAAATGTCGAACATTCTTTGTAAAAATTGAGAAAGATAGCATTTTGGCCAAATTCATGATGATGGGATGCTCTTTTACTGTTTTAATCAAATATCAAATTTCATGAGTTTTTCCAAGCTGTACAGACTCAGACCAATGACTCAATTACTTGACCTCTGCACCACTCCGCCCCTTACCAACTACCACCACCCCATCGTTATTAGCATAAGCAAAATCAATATCTGTATGCCAGGTCTTGCGAAAATTGTGCTGAAATCCCGACAGCAGATTGCAAAATTCTTGACATTTGTGTGAATTCTAGACCCTAACCCGAAAATTTTCAATATTAGTTTAAATTTGTGACCCTTTGAAGTACAATTGTCAAGCCCTAGCAGATATTTCAACCTAAACTTGAGTTCACAAGCCCTAACTCTTTGATATAAAACATGATATAGCGGGATATTGGGACAAAACCCTGCAAATTTTGAAACCCGAGCAAGAATTTTGAAACCTTAACTTAGTTTCTCAAGCCCTAACTTGGCTATACAACTTATGATATTTCATTAAAACTAGCGAGACATTGCTTTCTGAACAATACCCTGCAAATTTTTGAAGACCTAGCAAGATTTCTTCAACCTAAATTTACATTTCTCAAGCTCTAACTCGCCTACAGTATAAAGCACATGGTATTTCATTAAAACCTAGCGGGATATTGCTTTCTGGACAAAACCCTGCAAATTTTAAAGACCTAGCAGGATTTTTTCAACCTAAATTTAAGTTCTTAATTCCTCACTTTGATATTAAACCCATGATATTTCATAAGGGGAAGGTTTTTGCAGCACCAACAGGACATTTTTGTAGCTCCAGCAGGATGTTTGAAGCCCTAGCGTGATTATGGAAGCCCTAGCAGGATTTTTGAAGCCCTATGAAAAGATTTGTGCAGCCCCAGCATGATTTTGGAAACCCAAGCAGGATTTTTTATTTTCAAGTCCTAAATTTGCTACAGAACATGATTTTTCATTCAAATCTGCAGCGTGAATATTGCTTTGGGACAAGTTTTTTGGTTGCATGCAGGGCTTATATGCAGCGCATTCTTCAGTTCTTGCACGTGACTCATCACCTGATTCCCTGTAACCACTTGAAAGCAGCTATGCTAGCGTATTGGAATGTATGTGTGTCAAAAGACCTGTATGCTGTGGATGGGGGGGGGGACTTTCTATAGTCATATATACATCAGTTATGTAAGCATATAGGAATGCATGTCTGTTAGTAGTAAGATGAATATTCACTCTGACATCATGCATTCTCTTGATTTTGTTTTACCCATGCACCTCCTCTCTCGTTCACAGCTTTCTGGCTTTTGTTCTTGAATTTCTCTCATTCTCCCCCTGGTCTCTTTCCTTCTAACCTCTCAGGCACAATTTGACCTTCGTTGTCGTGGTGCCGTTAAGACCTCATCAAACAAACAAACAAACTTATTCCCTCAAACCTTGGTAGGCATTACTGTATCCTCCAACCATGACCGAAATTCCCTGGGAACAAAAACGACATTTCCCCCCACACACTTTTCAGCAGAATTGTTAAAATCCAGGAATCAGTACATATTTGGGGGAAAATTTACCTCTTGTCCCCCGCTTTTATATCCCGTCCCCCACTTTACGGATGAGAACCATGGCCCTGATTGAGGTACATGTATGGCTTAGATTTAAGATTGTTTGAGCAATGCCAGCCCACTGGTCTGAAGGCCCAATAGTCTGAAGGTTCAATAGTCTAAAAGAAAAGGCCCTCTAGTCCGAAGGTCTGATTGTTTAATAGTCCGAAGGTTTACTAGTCTGAAGGCCAATAGTCCAAGGCCCAATAGTCTTAAGGTTCAATAGTCAGAAGGTATACCCTAACCGTTGGACTATTGGGCCTTCGAACAATAGTGAACCTTCGAAAGTTCGAACTAGTGAACCTTCCAACTAGTGAACCTCTGAAGTTGTACCTTCGGACCAGTGGTCCTTTTCTTTTGGACTATTGAACCTTAGGACTAGTGGGCTTTTATTTCTGATTATGGAATCTTTGGACAAATGGGCCTTCGGGCCAGTGGGCCTTTTCTTTTGGACTATTGAACCTTTGGACCAGTGGTCCTTTTCTTTTGAACTATTGAACCTTCCGACCAGTGGGCCTTTTCTTTCGGACTATTGAACCTTTGGACTTGTAAGCTTTTATTTTGGACAATTAAACCTTGGACAAATGAGCCTTGGGACCAGTGGGCAGACATCGTTTGAGCAACTTCTGATATACGTCCTTTTCAAACCTTGGAGCTATTATTTTGGACAATAGCTTTATGTTCAAATTACAGTAACTACTGTACTTACTGTACACATACTGTACTGTTTAAGTTCCATTAATACACAGTAGCTGGTGTGGCTTAAAATTGACTCGCAAGGTTTCATTGGGCTTTATTTTCCTGATTGTAACAGATAAAGGGTATTTTTTTTACACTTAATTTCTGAAGCACTGTAGTCTGAAGTAGTCTGTGTGTGGTATATCATTAAAGGATGGATAACTATTAGAAAGGTGTTAATTACAGTCATTAAAATTTGATTGGCAAAGGGTGCTTAATAAAAGGCATGGTGAGTCATATCGTAATGTTATAAATGTAATATGTACATGTAATAAAAAGCCATGTGTTTTTGGGTCTGCTTGTAATCAATACTGTGATAAAACAGGGCACGGTCTTCTTTTGTGTATTATTTTGAAATTTTGGGCATACATGATTTTTTTCAATATTTTGTTATGAATCATCGTTTAAGAGAGGCTCACAATTCCAACAGCCCAGACATGGCCAGTGAATTCATGCTTCAGTACATATATATACAAAAAAAAATGCATAGTATATGTGCACTGAAGAATGACATCACTGGCAGTTGGAATTGTGAGCCTTTCCCTAAAAAGGGAAGAAATGTGTGCTAATATTAGAGCATGGGTTATTATTAGAATGAGTGCTGTGTATACACATGGAGCTATTAATTGCAGTTAATAGCTCCATGGTGTACAGTAGAACTGAGTGTAAATAATTAAGTTCAAGATAATCAAGGTGCATGCTTGTACATGCTCTATGTCATGGTGGATTGTGAAACTAGCATGGTATAGTGCATACAGTAGCAGGCTAGCAGTGCCATTGGTTATGCTCCTTTTTAAATTAATGTACATGCATACATTATGTTGAATCATACAGTACTATACAGCTGGTGTGTATAGTACATGAATACATAGGTGGGGGAAGATGTTTGAATCTGAAGGGGGCACAGGATCTGGGGGGCACTTTCCAACTGTCTTATTTTGAAAGCATGTAGCACAGCAGTATAGCTTGAAAAGGGTCGACCTTCTCCCCACCAGAAACTTTTGAAACTTTCATTGGTCCGGTAGGTGCCCCCTGTTGTTCCTCTCCGGTTTTGCCGCCTATGCATGGATACAATTTTTATTTAAAATACAGTATCTTCAATTTATGTTATTTTGTTCTCAAGTAGTTTCATAGAAACTAACGGCTGTTTGAAGATGTTACAGAAAGAATTATAGTTTTACAATTAATTTTGGTTTCATTAGAGTAAATCGTACCATACATGTATATTCCCTAATAAACGCCCCCACCCCGCCCCCCATGTTTTTGTGCGGTGACTGACAATCGTAAAGTTCATTATTAATTGATTGGTAATATTAAGTACACAGTGTAAATTGGCACTAGGCTTCAGCCAAAACTTATTCAAAAACTTTCAAAAAATACAGTCAAAAGAGTTGGACTTGCTATGCGCACAAGAATTGACTGAAAAATTACTTAATGAGCAAAATTAATCTTGTCAAAAATGGGAAACAAATCAGAAAATAAAGTGAATAGAATGTTTTATTGCGGCCATTGCGAAGAGGCAGGTGATGGCATACAGTACTTTCAAAATTTCTTACAAGTTACAGTCAGAATGAAGCTCCAGTTCTGACTTTATTTGCCAGGAGAGGTGGGTTTAATCATAGTGAAAGTGTACCATTTTTTTACTTCTAGACTATAATTATTTGCATTTCTGGTTCCGATGCGATCAGCATCAGGAACTATATGCGGTCATGATGGCGTGTGTATGTATGTGGGTATGTATGTGTGTGATGCTGAGCTTGTAAACACGATATCTCAAAAACGGTATAGTGGATTTATGTCATATGTGGTTCACAGGTAGCCCATGGCCCGTAGATGTGCCATATTTTTTTGGTGGTGATGTCGTGCATATAAATGAGTAGGTGGGGCTTAATGTTAATATCATATAATACTCATATTCTAACAACCGCATATCAGCTTTGTTTTATATTTGGTGTAATTATGTTGTTAGCTATTGTCTACATGTTCATGGCACAAATGTTGAATTTGATTATTATGCATTGTGGGCTTGTAAACACGGTATCTCGAGAACGATACATGGGATACAGTCCATATATGGTACACAGATAGCCCATTAACAATTTTTGGCCCTTAGACCCCTCCAACCCGATGCCCCCGATTTTTTCAAATCAGGGGTAATCCACACCATTCAACCGGAGAGACTCTTCACACTTTATTGACTGCTGTAGCATCCAGATATTGTTACACCATACACAACACAGGGGTAATCAATACCTTCTTATCTGATAACATCTTCATAGTCTATTCACAGTTCACTTGTTAGCAACCAGCTACTGTTAACACTGTACACAATAGGTCATTCATCTTATGTAGCTTACTACATAACTGCTGTTCAGTGATACAAATCAGATTAGTCCTTGGCAGAGCCTAAATAAAAATATACATTATATGCTTGGGAGAACTTTGTGCAAAACCATGAATGATTGATGGACCATTCTTCATAAGGATGGTTATTTCATCATGCCATAGTCCGTAGATGTGTGCTATTGTTTTTGGTGGCGATGCCATGCATATTAATGAATCGGCGGGGCTGAATGTTAAATTCTTGAAATGTTCATATTTTAACAACCACATGTCTGTTTTGTTTCATAATGGTGTAATTATGTTGTTAGTGTGAATATGTACATGGTACAAAAGTGTCAAATTACATTAATAGCGGGTGGATCTTAACATAGTTTTGTGGAAGAGAGCTTGTAATTGCAGTATTTCAAGAATGATATGTTTGATTGGTTATACATGGTACACAGATTGCCTATGGACTGCAGATGTGCCCTTTTGTTTTTGGCAGCAAGGTCATGCATATTAATGAGCAGACAATTAAGGCATGAATTCAAATCTTGAAATGC
Source organism: Chiridota heheva (assembly GCA_020152595.1). Taxonomy (NCBI): domain Eukaryota; kingdom Metazoa; phylum Echinodermata; class Holothuroidea; order Apodida; family Chiridotidae; genus Chiridota; species Chiridota heheva. The sequence continues at coordinate 833,228 of JAIGNY010001158.1, read as the reverse complement.
TCATATTTTAACAATTGCATGTCTGTTTTGTTTCATATTTATAATAATCATGTTATTAGCAAGTGTATACTTGTCTTAATAGGATAAAAATGGTTGTAATTTTATTAATTGTGAAATTCCATTCTTGAGTACAGTGAGGTTTTTGGTTGTCATTGTTATTTTGAGTGCAGTGTGCAACATTTAGTATACAATAGTTCAAACCTAAAATTCATATTGCACGTCGGAAGCTCAAAACCCTTGGTTTGATTCTTCCTTGTTTTGAAAGTCAAGTTGAAGCATTTCTGCCAAGGAAATACTAGTTCTGTGATTTTTCATTTTACCCATGGTTCCTTAAGTACATTTGAAATTTAACCTCAAATACAGTAAATGTGCCCCTTTTTGAAAATGTAATCCCCTCAAGAAGGGAGGAGGGGGAGGGGGGGTTATTAGGGAATGTATGGTATTAAATTTAAAAATTTAGCATCAAAATTTGTATGGGCTTTTCTTTATTTCACTGCGTACAACAATTACTGTAGAATCATGGAGCTATTAACTGAGTTAATAGCTCCATGGTAGAATAAATGCCATTTTGCAAAAATGGCATCAGTTGAAACATTTGAAATTAGATGCAATTTACTTAATGATTACAGCTAATTAGGTGATATGGTAATATTGATTGCGTCTAGTCATGATAATAGACAATAGAAGAGTTCAAAGTTTGACATGCTTAATATAGGCTACTGTATACAAACAATCCTAGGTCCAGTGTATTAATTTCCCTGTGTGGCAGAAGCTTGTTTGTACCTTGCCACTGACTGCATGGTTCATCAACAATTTATGACTCATGTATGATTTATCAAATCAAGCCTCTAGTTTTTTTAAACATCGCAAGTGTTGTTTGTTTAATCAGGGAGTTGGCATCCCTGGTTTAATGATGTACAGGTGTCTGAATTCCACGGACTGCACAAGGCACTGACTAAACAAACCTCTCCTCAGGGCTTACCTGGAAGAGTGGACTGGCGGACTTTGCAACTATGCAACTAGAAATCAATTTGTGCTTCGTTGTAATCTTCACCTGATAATAAAAGACTGGGTGGAGTCAGTCAACTCAAACTTAATTTTTTTTTGTGTACCATGGAGCTATTAATAACAGGTTGAATGGTATTCACCTGGGTTTGTGGTTAAGCCAGCTTTGATGGGTGGGTGGTGAAGGGGGTTGCTTCGGGCAAGCTTACTGTATTTGAGAAAGTGTAACCTACTGGTGGACTTTCAGCTTGAAATCAATTTGTGCTTTGTTGTTTACCTGATGATGAGAGACTGGGTGGAGTCAGGCACGGATGTTGACATTCTGGGGACTCCACACATACATGTATATGATTAGTCATTGGTTGTAGGGTTTAAATCACTCCAGTGGTTCAGTGGCAATCAGCTTTGTTGGGATGGTGATGAAGGGTGTTGGCAACTCATACTGATGTTATCATGGGGACTACTCCCTGATAACAGTCATTTGTTGTAGGTGTTTCACACAGGTGTGAAGGGTGTTGTACGAGATGTTGCATCATACATGTACAGTATAATGACAAGTGCTTTAAATATTAACTACAGTACGCAGGTGGTTATGGTGACGTGATGTTGTTGTCTGATAAAAAGTTTTTGCATATGCCTCTTTGTCTAATGTTGTAAGGAGCTAGGGGCGGCGCCAAGATATTGATGCGGGGAGGTGGCAACAGAAGGGCTGCTTTTTCTCATGGAGGGTAAAGGCCTACAAAACATGTTACTATAGTACAAAACATGTCACTATAGTACAAAACATGTCACTATAGTACAAAACATGTCACTATAGTACAAAACATGTCACTATAGTACAAAACATGTCACTATAGTACAAAACATGTCACTATAGTACAAAACATGTCACTATAGTACAAAACATGTCACTATATAGTACAAAACATGTCACTATAGTACAAAACATGTCACTATAGTACAAAACATGTCACTATAGTACAAAACATGTCACTATAGTCACTATAGTACACATGTCACTATAGTACAAAACATGTCACTATAGTACAAAAACATGTCACTATAGTACAAAACATGTCACTATAGTACAAAACATGTACAAAACATGTCACTATAGTACAAAACTATAGTACAAAACATGTCACTATAGTACAAAACATGTCACTATAGTACAAAACATGTCACTATAGTACAAAACATGTCACTATAGTACAAAAACATGTCACTATAGTACAAAACATGTCACTATAGTACAAACATGTCACTATAGTACAAAACATGTCACTATAGTACAAAACATGTCACTATAGTACAAAACATGTCACTATAGTACAAAACATGTCACTATAGTACAAAACATGTCACTATAGTACAAAACAAAACATCACTATAGTACAAAACATGTCACTATAGTACAAAACATGTCACTATAGTACAAAACATGTCACTATAGTACAAAACATGTCACTATAGTACAAAACATGTCACTATAGTACAAAACACTATAGTACAATAGTACAAAAATGTCACATGTCACTATAGTACAAAACATGTCACTATAAAAAACATGTCACTATAGTACAAAACATGTCACTATAGTACAAAAACATGTCACTATAGTACAAAATGTCACTATAGTACAAAAACATGTCACATAGTAAAAACATGTCACTATAGTACAAAACATGTCACTATAGTACAAAACATGTCACTATAGTACAAAACATGTCACTATAGTACAAAAACATGTCACTATAGTACAAACATGTCACTATAGTACAAAACATGTCACTATAGTACAAAACATGTCACTATAGTACAAAACATGTCACTATAGTACAAAACATGTCACTATAGTACAAAACATGTCACTATAGTACAAAACATGTCACTATAGTACAAAACATGTCACTATAGTACAAAACATGTCACTATAGTACAAAACTATGTCACAAAAAAACATGTCACTATAGTACAAAACATGTCACTATAGTACAAAACATGTCACTATAGTACAAAACATGTCACTATAGTACAAAACATGTCACTATAGTACAAAACATGTCACTATAGTACAAAACATGTCACTATAGTACAAAACATGTCACTATAGTACAAAACATGTCACTATAGTACAAAACATGTCACTATAGTACAAAACATGTCACTATAGTACAAAACATGTCACTGTACAAAACATGTCACTATAGTACAAAACATGTCACTATAGTACAAAACATGTCACTATAGTACAAAACATGTCACTATAGTACAAAACATGTCACTATAGTACAAAACATGTCACTATAGTACAAAACATGTCACTATAGTACAAAACATGTCACTATAGTACAAAACATGTCACTATAGTACAAAACATGTCACTATAGTACAAAACATGTCACTATAGTACAAAACATGTCACTATAGTACAAAACATGTCACTATAGTACAAAACATGTCACTATAGTACAAAACATGTCACTATAGTACAAAATGTCACTATAGTACAAAACATGTCACTATAGTACAAAACATGTCACTATAGTACAAAACATGTCACTATAGTACAAAACATGTCACTATAGTACAAAACATGTCACTATAGTACAAAACATGTCACTATAGTACAAAACATGTCACTATAGTACAAAACATGTCACTATAGTACAAACATGTCACTATAGTACAAAACATGTCACTATAGTACAAAACATGTCACTATAGTACAAAACATGTCACTATAGTACAATGTCAATAGTACAAAACATGTCACTATAGTACAAAACATGTCACTATAGTACAAAACATGTCACTATAGTACAAAACATGTCACTATAGTACAAAACATGTCACTATAGTACAAAAACATGTCACATAGTACAAAAACATGTCACTATAGTCACTATAGTACAAAACATGTCACTATAGTACAAAACATGTCACTATAGTACAAAACTGTCACTATAGTACAAAACATGTCACTATAGTACAAAACATGTCACTATAGTACAAAACATGTCACTATAGTACAAAACATGTCACTATAGTACAAAACATGTCACATGTAAAACATAGTACAAAACATGTCACTATAGTACAAAACATGTCACTATAGTACAAAACATGTCACTATAGTACAAAACACTATAGTACAAAACATGTCACTATAGTACAAAACATGTCACTATAGTACAAAACATGTCACTATAGTACAAAACAAAACATGTCACTATAGTACAAAACATGTCACTATAGTACAAAACATGTCACTGTACAAAACATGTCACTATAGTACACTATAGTACAAAACATGTCACTATAGTACAAAACATGTCACTATAGTACAAAACATGTCACTATAGTACAAAACATGTCACTATAGTATAGTACAAAACATGTCACTATAGTACAAAACATGTCACTATAGTACAAAACATGTCACTAAAACAGTACAAAACATGTCACTATAGTACAAAACATGTCACTATAGTACAAAACATGTCACTATAGTACAAAAACATGTCACTATAGTACAAAACATGTCACTATAGTACAAAACATGTCACTATAGTACAAAACATGTCACTATAGTACAAAACACAAAACATGTCACTATAGTACAAAACATGTCACTATAGTACAAAACATGTCACTATAGTACAAAAAATGTCACTATAGTACAAAACATGTCACTATAGTACAAAACATGTCACTATAGTACAAAACATGTCACTATAGTACAAAACATGTCACTATAGTACAAAACATGTCACTAGTACAAAAAAACATGTCACTATAGTACAAAACATGTCACTATAGTACAAAACATGTCACTATAGTACAAAACATGTCACTATAGTACAAAACATGTCACTATAGTACAAAACATGTCACTATAGTACAAAAACATGTCACTATAGTACAAAACATGTCACTATAGTACAAAACATGTCACTATAGTACAAAACATGTCACTATAGTACAAAACATGTCACTATAGTACAAAACATGTCACTATAGTACAAAACATGTCACTATGTCAAAACATGTCACTATAGTACAAAACATGTCACTATAGTACAAAACATGTCACTATAGTACAAAACATGTGTCACTATAGTACAAAACATAGTACAAAACATGTCACTATATAGTACAAAACATGTCACTATAGTACAAAACATGTCACTATAGTACAAAAACATGTCACTATAGTACAAAACATGTCACTATAGTACAAAACATATAGTCACTATAGTACAAAACATGTCACTATAGTACAAAACATGTCACTATAGTACAAAACATGTCACTATAGTACAAAACATGTCACTATAGTACAAAACATGTCACTATAGTACAAACATGTCACTATAGTACAAAACATGTCACTATAGTACAAAACATGTCACTATAGTACAAACATGTCACTATAGTACAAAACATGTCACTATAGTACAAAACATGTCACATAGTACAAAACATGTCACTGTCACTAGTACAAAACATGTCACTATAGTACAAAACATGTCATATAGTACAAAACACTATAGTACAATACATGTCACTATAGTACAAAACATGTCACTATATAGTACAAAACATGTCACTATAGTACAAAACATGTCACTATAGTACAAAACATGTCACTATAGTACAAAACAAAACATGTCACTATAGTACACAAAACATGTCACTATAGTACAAAACATGTCACTATAGTACAAAACATGTCACTATAGTACAAAACATGTCACTATAGTACAAAACATGTCACTATAGTACAAAACATGTCACTATAGTACAAAACATGTCACTATAGTACAAAATATGTCACTATAGTACAAAACATGTCACTATAGTACAAAACATGTCACTATAGTACAAAAACATGTCACTATAGTACAAAATAGTACAAAACATGTCACTATAGTACATGTCACTATAGTACAAAACATGTCACTATAGTACAAAACATGTCACTATAGTACAAAACATGTCACTATAGTACAAAACATGTCACTATAGTACAAAACATGTCACTATAGTACAAAAACATGTCACTATAGTACAAAACATGTCACTATAGTACAAAACATGTCACTATAGTACAAAACATGTCACTATAGTACAAAACATGTCACTATAGTACAAAACATGTCACTATAGTACAAAACATGTCACTATAGTACAAAACATGTCACTATAGTACAAAACATGTCACTATAGTACAAAACATGTCACTATAGTACAAAACATGTCATGTCACTATAGTACAAAGACATGTCACAAGTACAAAACATGTCACTATAGTACAAAACATGTCACTATAGTACAAAACATGTCACTATAGTACAAAACATGTCACTATAGTACAAAACATGTCACACTATAGTACAAAACATGTCACTATAGTACAAAACATGTCACTATAGTACAAAACATGTCACTATAGTACAAAACATAGTACAAAACATGTCACTATAGTACAAAACATGTCACTATAGTACAATGTACAAAACTGTCATAGTCACTATAACAACACATGTCACTTACAAAACATGTCACTATAGTACAAAACATGTCACTATAGTATGTCACTATAGTACAAAACATGTCATGTCACTATAGTACAAAACATGTCACTATAGTACAAAACATGTCACTATAGTACAAAACATGTCACTATAGTACAAAACATGTCACTATAGTACAAAACATGTCACTATAGTACAAAACATGTCAAAACATGTCACTATAGTACAAAACATGTCACTATAGTACAAAACATGTCACTATAGTACAAAACATGTCACACTATAGTACAAAACATGTCACTATAGTACAAAACATGTCACTATAGTACAAAACATGTCACTATAGTACAAAACATGTCACTATAGTACAAAACATGTCACTATAGTACAAAAAACATGTCACTATAGTACAAAATGTCACTATAGTACAAAACATGTCACTATAGTACAAAACATGTCACTATAGTACAAAACATGTCACTATAGTACAAAACATGTCACTATAGTACAAAACATGTCACTATAGTACAAAACATGTCACTATAGTACAAAACATGTCACTATAGTACAAAAACATGTCACTATAGTACAAAACATGTCACTATAGTACAAAACATGTCACTATAGTACAAAACATGTCACTATAGTACAAAACATGTCACTATAGTACAAAACATGTCACTATAGTACAAAACATGTCACTATAGTAGTACAAAACATGTCACTATAGTACAAAACATGTCACTATAGTACAAAACATGTCACTATAGTACAAAACATGTCACTATAGTACAAAACATGTCACTATAGTACAAAACATGTCACTATAGTACAAAACATGTCACTATAGTACAAAACATGTCACTATAGTACAAAACATGTCACTATAGTACAAAACATGTCACTATAGTACAAAACATGTCACTATAGTACAAACATGTCACTATAGTACAAAACATGTCACTATAGTACAAAACATGTCACTATAGTACAAAACATGTCACTATAGTACAAAACATGTCACTATAGTACAAAACATGTCACTATAGTACAAACATGTCACTATAGTACAAAACATGTCACTATAGTACAAAACATGTCACTATAGTACAAAACATGTCACTATAGTACAAAACATGTCACTATAGGGCACAAACATATAGTACAAAACATGTCACTATAGTACAAAACATGTCACTATAGTACAAAACATGTCACTATAGTACAAAACATGTCACTATAGTACAAAACATGTCACTATAGTACAAAACATGTCACTATAGTACAAAACATGTCACTATAGTACAAAACATGTCACTATAGTACAAAACATGTCACTATAGTACAAAACATGTCACTATAGTACAAAACATGTCACTATAGTACAAAACATGTCACTATAGTACAAAACATGTCACTATAGTCAAAACATGTCACTAGTACAAAACATGTACAAAACATGTCACTATAGTACAAAACATGTCACTATAGTACAAACATGTCACTATAGTACAAAACATGTCACTATAGTACAAAACATGTCACTATAGTACAAAACATGTCACTATAGTACAAAACATGTCACTATAGTACAAAACATGTCACTATAGTACAAAACATGTCACTATAGTACAAAACATGTCAGTACAAAACATGTCACTATAGTACAAAACATGTCACTATAGTACAAAACATGTCACTATAGTACAAAAATGTCACTATAAAAAACATGTCACTATAGTACAAAACATGTCACTATAGTACAAAACATGTCACTATAGTACAAAAACATGTCACTATAGTACAAAACATGTCACTATAGTACAAAACATGTCACTATAGTACAAAACATGTACAAAAAAAACATGTCACTATAGTACAAAACATGTCACTATAGTACAAAACATGTCACTATAGTACAAAACATGTCACTATAGTACAACACATGTCACTATAGTACAAAACATGTCACTATAGTACAAAACATGTCACTATAGTACAAAACATGTCACTATAGTACAAAACATGTCACTATAACAAAATGTCACTATAGTACAAAGCATGTCACTATAGTACAAAACATGTCACTATAGTACAAAACATGTCACTATAGTACAAAACATGTCACTATAGTACAAAACATGTCACTATAGTACAAAACATGTCACATATAGTACAAAACATGTCACTATAGTACAAAACATGTCACTATAGTACAAAACATGTCACTATAGTACATAGTACAAAAAACATGTCACTATAGTACAAAACATGTCACTATAGTACAAAACATGTCAAAACATGTCTATAGTACAAAACATGTCACTATAGTACAAAACATGTCACTATAGTACAAAACGTATCACTGTCACTATATAGTACAAAACATGTCACTATAGTACAAAATGTCACATGTCACTGTCATAGTACAAAACATGTCACTATATACAAAACATGTCACAAACAAAACGTATCACTATAGTACAAAACATGTCACTATAGTACAAACATGTCACTATAGTACAAAACATGTCACTATAGTACAAAACATGTCACTATGTCACACATAGTACAAAAACATGTCATAGTACAAAACATGTCACTATAGTACAAAACATGTCACTATAGTACAAAACATGTCACTATAGTACAAAACATGTCACTATAGTACAAAACATGTCACTATAGTACAAAACATGTCACTATAGTACAAAACATGTCACTATAGTACAAAACATGTCACTATAGTACAAAACATGTCACTATAGTACAAAACATGTCACTATAGTACTGTCATAGTACAAAACATGTCACTATAGTACAAAACATGTCACTATAGTACAAAACATGTCACTATAGTACAAAACATGTCACTATAGTACAAAACATGTCACTATAGTATAAAACATGTCACTATAGTACAAAACATGTCACTATACAAAACATACAAAACATGTCACTATAGTACAAAACATGTCACTATAGTACAAAACATGTCACTATAGTACAAAACATGTCACTATAGTACAAAACATGTCACTATAGTACAAAACATGTCACTATAGTACAAAACATGTCACTATAGTACAAAACATGTCACTATAGTACAAAACATGTCACTATAGTACAAAACATGTCACTATAGTACAAAACATGTCACTATAGTACAAAACATGTCACTATAGTACAAAACATGTCACTATAGTACAAAACATGTCACTATAGTACAAAACATGTCACTATAGTACAAAACATGTCACTATAGTACAAAACATGTCAAAAAACATGTCACTATAGTACAAAACATGTCACTATAACATGTCACTATAGTACAAAACATGTCACTATAGTACAAAACATGTCACTATAGTACAAAACATGTCACTATAGTACAAAACATGTCACTATAGTACAAACATGTCACAAAACATGTCACTATAGTACAAAACATGTCACTATAGTACAAAACATGTCACTATAGTACAAAACATGTCACTATAGTACAAAACATGTCACTATAGTACAAAACATGTCACTATAGTACAAAATAATAGTACAAAACATGTCACTATAGTACAAAACATGTCACTATAGTAGTACAAAACATGTCACTATAGTACAAACATGTCACTATAGTACAAAACATGTCACTATAGTACAAAACATGTCACTATAGTACAAAACATGTCACTATAGTACAAAACATGTCACTATAGTACAAGAACATGTCACTATAGTACAAAACATGTCACTATAGTACAAAACATGTCACTATAGTACAAAACATGTCACTATAGTACAAAACATGTCACTATAGTACAAAACATGTCACTATAGTACAATACATGTCACTATAGTACAAAACATGTCACTATAGTACAAAACATGTCACTATAGTACAAAACATGTCACTATAGTACAACACATGTCACTATAGTACAAAACATGTCACTGTACTGTAGTACAAAACATGTCACTATAGTACAAAACATGTCACTATAGTACAAAACATGTCACTATAGTACAAAACATGTCACTATGGTACAAAACATGTCAGTATAGTACAACACATGTCACTATAGTACAAAACATGTCACTATAGTACAAAACATGTCACTATAATACAAAACATGTCACTATAGTACAACACATGTCACTATAGTACAAAACATGTCACTATAGTACAAAACATGTCACTATAGTACAAAACATGTCACTATAGTATAAAACATGTCAATAGTACAAATTATACTAGGAGGCAAGCAAGTGGGAGATGGGAGGAGAGGGGGACAAAGCATTCTCGTGTTTTCTATCTAATAACAAACAAAACACAGCTACATTGTATTCCTTTTTAAATGGACTGTAGCTGCTCTTGGCAATTGAAAATCAAATTTATGCAGAACTTAAGTTTTATATGGTACAACACAGTAGTTTGATGTTACAAAGACAATCATTGGTTCTCAGTGCTTTAACTTTGTCTTGTCCAGGGCTCCTGGTAAACCTTTAAAACCTTTAAAAAAACCTTTATTGACAAATTGAACCTTTATTCCTTTAAAAATTACCTTTAAAACCTTTAAAAACCTTTAATTTTAAAGTTAAGTAAGGTAAATGATTCGAGTGCCAAGGTTTTAGCTTCATTGGTAAGTATACACATCCATTTAATAGCATATCTGTTCTCAACACACATTAAAAAAGTAGCAGGACCCAAATAAAATTTTCAACTTAACGTAAGTAATGGGCTTTTGGCGCCACCAACTGCCTTTTGCCCCAGAATATGCTCATTGTATGAAAATTTATTCCATGAGTTAATCTTTATAAACCTTTGTATTTAAATCCAAAATCTTTAAAAACCTTTATTTCAACTTTTCCAACCTTTAAAAAAATCTTTATTTAAAAAAAGAGTCACTGGGAGGCCTGCTTGTCTGTTGTGTACAACTCATCACTCAACTTTCACTATGGCTCATGTCTGCTGACAGGTGACGATGTATCTCATACTTGCAGCACTCTGCCACTTCCTCCACTTTGTGGTACTACTTTTAAAGGATGCAGTTTACATGAATCATCTGAGATTGCGTTCATAATTACATCAAAAGTACACAGTATAGAGTCGTTTAACAATTATTGCTGACAGCGTATGACAAAAGTCACACATCACTGGAGGAATTTTTTATTATTAGTATATCAAAGTGATTAAATCATAAGTAAAAGACCTTAAAAAAATCATTTTAAGGAATTATGATTGTATCATTGTGACTTTAATTCAAGCCTGTGGTCCACTGTAATGAAATGAATTTGATTGGATGAAATGATGAGCTCATTTTGTAGGTTGGTTCATTAAAACTTGCAAAATCTACACCAATAAGCCTACCATGAAGTAGATATCATTTCTGCTGGTTAGACAATTGTGCATTGGAAGGTATATGTGTTTAATATTGTGATTGAAGTTGAAATGATATTGTATCCAGTAGTACATGATATTGTATCCAGTAGTACATGATATTGTATACAGTAATGTTCTGCTTTGTAATAATCTAACTGGAGATAATAGGTGTTCTTCATCGTGGATATAAATCAGGATTTCCAAGAGGTATTTGAAATCGGATATTATTCTTTCATCTATACTACACATTTTAATGGATATTTCTGTGTAGAAGAAAGTGGTCATTTGTAGTGGAAACATGTTCAGTATGAAAAGCATAAACCTATTGCACAGAATTAGGGTAAGCACTCCTTTAATTTTTAGTTACTTAATATTGAGTGTACAGTAGGTGCACAATATGCAGCCATTGTGTTGTGATGTCAAACTCAAAATCATAAAGACAAAGTTTGAGCTGCAGTGCTGCACATGTGTAGATATTATCTTACAAATATTCATGCAAACATATTCAGTTGATTTTAATAAGCAGATTAAAATGTTTTTGTATGTGAAAAAACCTGTTCGTTTACATCCTTTGTGCCAAAGTGCCTTATAATACCCAAACAAACCCCTAGCTTGACAGGGGCAAGTATCACTGACCAAAAGGGGCAGGTATCACTGACCAAAAGGGGCAAGTATCACTGACCAAAGGGGCAGGTATCACTGACCAAAAGGGGGCAGGTATCACTGACCAAAAGGGGCAGGTATCACTGACCAAAAGGGGCAGGTATCACTGACCATAAGGGGCAGGTATCACTGACCAAAGGGGCAGGTATCATTGACCAAAAGAGGCAAGTATCACTGACCAAAGGGGCAGGTATCACTGACCAAAGGGGCAGGTATCACTGACCAAAAGGCAAGTATCACTGACCAAAAGGGGCAAGTATCACTGACCAAAGGGGCAGGTATCACTGACCAAAAGGGGGCAGGTATCACTGACCAAAAGGGGCAAGTATCACTGACCAAAAGGGGCAAGTATCACTGACCAAAGGGGCAGGTATCACTGACCAAAAGGGCAGTATCACTGACCAAAGGGGCAGGTATCACTGACCAAAAGGGGGCAGGTATCACTGACCAAAGGGGCAAGTATCACTGACCAAAAGGGCAGGTATCACTGACCAAAAGGGGCAGGTATCACTGACCAAAAGGGGCAGGTATCACTGACCAAAAGAGGCAGGTATCACTGACCAAAAGGGGCAAGTATCACTGACCAAAGGGGCAGGTATCACTGACCAAAAGGGGCAGGTATCACTGACCAAAAGGAGCAGGTATCACTGACCAAAAGGGGCAGGTATCACTGACCATAAGGGGAAAGTATCACTGACCAAAGGGGCAGGTATCACTGACCAAAAGGGGCAGGTATCACTGACCAAAAGGGGCAGGTATCACTGACCAAAAGGGGCAGGTATCACTGACCAAAAGAGGCAGGTATCACTGACCAAAAGGGGCAGGTATCACTGACCAAAAGGGGCAGGTATCACTGACCAAAAGGGGCAGGTATCACTGACCAAAAGAGGCAGGTATCACTGATCAAAAAAGGCAGGTATCACTGACCAAAAGAGGCAGGTATCACTGACCAAAAGGGGCAGGTATCACTGACCAAAAGAGGCAGGTATCACTGACCAAAAGAGGCATTTGTAAGGCATCAAGGGCACTTTGAGGGCATGCAAAATGTAAATAAGGGAGTCAATAATCATAAACAAGTTAATATGTGTCCCTTTAATATCTTTCTTTTTTATATTGGAGAACTGTAATCAGCATGACAAGAAGACAAACTGTAGAGTGCTCAGTGTAATTAGGGGCCTGCAGAAGTTGTACAACTCAACTGTAACTCACTGTAAGGTCTTGAAAATTGTACGGTATAAACAATACATTTTGCATCTCAATTTTTTTTTCATTTGTTGAAAAATATTTGATAATATTGACACTGTATTACTGTATACCGGGACCTGAAAAATAATGAAGTAAAATATATGTTTGGTACAATCCCCAGTGTGCTGAAGTTTGAGATAACCATATTCATACTGTACAGTAATAATTGAAGTGTATTTCCCACGTATATATGCATGTCAAAGTAATGAAATTATTTGTTTGCATACTATAAATGTCTACGAAAACTCCCTTCAGATTTGTACACATAGGCAATTGCAAAACAAACTTTTTTTTGCAGGATTGTGTCAGGGCTATTCTTCTCCTATGTACATTCCACACGAAGAGCTGTCATTTGAGTTATTTGCATCGTTTTGCATGACTACCCCAGGAATTGTTTGCGGTTTAGTTGTTGTATAACTAGTTTGTACTAGATTGCTGGACACAACTATACCAAAATGTGCTCAAAAATATGATACTGGATGTGTTGAGATTTCTTCATTGCAAGAGTTGGCTTTACAATGAGGGGTAATTTGATCACTGTGTTCTAGATATGAACTTTGCCAATTGATGCAGTTATTGTAGTTATTTGTAAGGTTAGTGCACAAGTTGAAGGATTAGTTCAGGGGTCAAGCAAGTTCATCCTATTTGACAGAGGACTTTAAAGGAAACAAAATGGTGAAAAAAGCATTCAAAAAGCTTAAATCTGTAACTAACCTCAAGGGCTGAATGAGGTCTTGGGTAGGAAAGGTCACTTTAATCCCACGGAGAACAAGAAATGGGGGCCCACTATGGGACCCAAATTTAAGATTTCCCATTGGCCCCATAGGGCGACATGTAAGTTGTGATATTAATTAATCTTTATATTATAATTATTAAACATTGTTTGGTCATTCATGGATGACCTACAGAGCAGGATTTGACCTTCTAGATAACTGCTTCCTGTGCTTAGTCCTGGTGATATCAATTATCAAAGTGGAAGAGTTATAACATATAGTAAGCATATTGCATGGTATGAGTAACAAGATTAGTTTGTGAATCATAAAATGTGAAAATATCAACAAATTAACTTTGCAACCAAGAGGGAAAAATCACATTTTAAAGATGAAAATGATTTTCTTTTAATTTTAATTGGAAGCTTGTTTTTGATCCAACGGATGTTGAACTTTGATGTGACATTTCAATATGAATTGGATACTGTTTTTCTTAATAAACAAGTTATTTAAGAACTCTGAATAATCTTCAAGATTTGCTGCTTATTAATGAGCCTGGACCCATTGTCTAAGATCCAACAAGGTCACTCACCTTGTGATGCCAAGAACTAATCGCATCAGTGGGGACTGCACCTTTTTTGTCCTGGGTCCACGTTTGTGGAATAATCTTAAGACTTATCTTTTCCTACTGAATACATTTTATGCTGTCTATGATATTTATTTTCTTGTTTTATCATCTTGTTTTGGGATTTTTACCAATTCTTTTATGCTTGTATATTGTCCTGCAATTCTTTCACTTTTTGATATTGTATATTAAGAGTTTTTTCTTTTTAATTGATATTGTATATTAAGAGTTTTTTCTATGTATTAATTTTATTGTAAAGCACCTTGATCCACGGGAGAGGCGCTATATAAATAAGTGCAATAGTAATAATAATAATAATAATAATAATAATAATTATTAATATTAATAATAATAATGATAATTATAATAATAAATAACAATAATAATCAAATCATATTAATATTAATATTAATAATAATAATTATATTTATAATGATAATGATAATGATAATAATAATAATAATAATAAGTGTATACTGTAGACAAACTGGTTCCTCAACCTTTGTATCAAAATGTACTGTATATAATCATGGAGCTCCATGATATAATACTGAGTACGTGACTTACTGAAGTTATAAGTTTTTTAGAAATGAAGAACTTTTTGTATTGGAGGTCAAGGTGATGGAATTGATATAAGGCGACATGCTGTACAGGTGTTTCTTATTATGCAAATTTTAGACTAAAGAGTATAGTAAAATTCTTTTGTGTCCCAGCATATTTCCACCACAGGAATGCTTCAAATAGGGAGAGGCAGGGAGGAGGGGGTAGGGGGGTAGGAGATACAATATATCCCTTTGAGAGTATTTTTTTTTAACTGTTGAGAGATTGTTGAACAGTACTGAGGTTTTGATAACAAATTTTAACCGAATCTGAATTGCAAGTTTCCTTATGGAAATGGTGAGCTTGTTAAAAGCTCACCACACATTCATCAGACGCTTACAAATAGAGCCTGTGTAATGTCGTAATTTTGAAATGATCTTGCAATTGAAGATCTTACTAGCTTGTACTGTAGAATGTAACGTTGGAGGTTTTAGCAAGGTTGGGAAACTGCATGCAGGTATAAGCTCACTGCCGGTTTTCTCCCAACCAACGGCTGCAGTTGCTGGATGTAAACAACACTGTGAATTCATATTACCTTAACACTCCTATGATTAGCATTTAAAGTATACACTTGGTTCCATACCGTGCGTTAGTTGTGCAAACATGCAAGAATCCCAGTATATGATTGGTCGATATAAGATCCCCCCAGTATTATCCCGGTGTACCATTGGTCCATTATGGAGATGTGAATTTTGGCCATGTGACATTAATTAAATTAGTTTTTCAAGAATTGCCTATTCAGATTTTAAAAGGTTTATGCAAATAGTGTCCCTGTTTTGAAAACTTATGCCCAGGGAATCAACAAGGCACTTTCTCACCTGCTCCTTTCTCCAGCATTTTTTGATGTTGTCTCTTACTCCTTTCATTGCAGGAGACCAATGGTGAGGCACCTGTTAAACCTTTTGGTGAAGAGAGAGAACGTGGTACTATCTTCAATGTCTTCTTGAAAAAATTTACCACTCGCGATCCGAACCAGCTAGTGAGGTATGTTACATATTTATTTGATTCAGTCACAAACTTTGACATTTTGACCTTTCTAATGGATCAAGGAGGATGTAGTTAGGGTGGTATAAGCGTGGGGCCCAATTCCTTACCATCTTTAAACTTGACAAATACATGGGTAAACCTTGTCCCCCAGTAAAACATCTCATTTAGTCACACATTCTAAACTTGTCAGATTAACAGAATTATTACATTTAGTCAAAAGAATTCATTCTACGCTGCATCATAAACTCAATTTATCAGCTTATGTAAAAATTCATAGAAATCTTGATGCATTTGTTATGGAGTAAAAAATCTATTATTTCTAACCAAACTGCATCCAATTTTAGTACTGTACATACATGCATTTTGATTGCAAACTACTTGTATTCCCATCTTTATTTATTCTTCTTGTGGAATTTGGTTTTATTTTGTATAGATTGATGAGTCATAAAACTCGCTACATGTATAGATTGATGAGCTATAAAACTAGCTTTATGTATAGATTGATGAGCTATAAAACTAGCTACATGTATAGCTTGATGAGCTATAAAACTAGCTACATGCAGACATGTATAAAGTTAGTTTACATATTGTACTATCACAAGTTGTACACACAAAATCTTATTAGCCTGTTTTTCCAATTATCAGCAGTTGTACTGTATAGCTAGACTTTTCTGATTTTCCATAATCGTTCTGGAAAATGAACAAAAATCTTTTGATTTTCCAGAATCTTTCTGGAAAATGAACAAAGAATCTTCTGATTTTTCTGAATTATTATTATTCTTTCCTAGGGAGCAATAAGTCAAATTAAGTACATTTTGCAATCTCCAAAGGGATGAATTTCTTCCTACTCAGTAGACTTCCCGCCCAGTAGACTTCCTACCTAGAAGACTTTCTACCCAGTAGACTTCCTACCCAGTAGACTTCCTACCCAGTAGACTTCCTACCCAGACTTCCTACAGACTTCCTACCTAAAAGACTTCCTACCCAGTAGACTTCCTACCTAGTAGCTACTGTACACTACTGATTATTTGCACTGAGATTTTGAAATAAAGCTATTTTTGTTACGACTAATATATGTGTAAAGGATTTAAATGTGAGCTTGCATACTGTATGTAACAAGCTCACAATGGAATCAATTGCATCAACTTTGACATGGGCGGGATTTTCCCCACCGAAAGTGGGGCAAAGTTAAAAGTGGGGGGTGGCAAAATCATGTAAAGATGCAAAAATTACCCTAGAAAAGATACAAATTCAGAAACAAGTGGGTGGCAAGTGCCCCTTTGTCGAATTCAAATCCTGCCTATGAATCTCTATATTATGTACAGCGTATGTGCATGCTCACTATATCTTTGATATTTTAGAGGGTGGCTCATCTCCGTTCGTACATGATTGGTCTCTGTAAAATTGGGGGATGCAGAGCTTTGACGGCACTTCCAGTTCTGGAATGCACAAGATCCCTGTCTTATTGTACATGTGCATATATAGCGTTGTGTGTGTGAAGTTTCAATTGTAGTGCGCATTATAACGATCTGGTTTTTTCAACGTATCTCTTAGAAAGAAAAATGAAAGTGAAAGAGTAGTAAGATAATACTACAAAAAAAATGACTATGAGCGAAAAATGAAAAAGCAATTTTCTAGAAAAATGGTTCTGGCGGGATCCGAACCTACAACTTGTGTGACTGTCGGTTTGAAAAAAATTTAAATTCGAAGTCCATTGCCTTTAACCAACTGGGCTATATCAAGCGATATTCAAGCTTGGGGTTTTAGTTGATAATACCGTAAAATAAGGGCCAATGAATCGTGTAGCAATTGGTTGAAATTTCAACCAATCAAACAATTTGAATCACGTTCTAAACATTTGTGTCTATATGATGATTTTGCTTCTTTAAGAATGGGTTGAAAACTAAAATCCTCGAGTGTTTGAGACACATTATATCTGCAAAGTTACAGAATCCATCATACACTTCAATTGGGTGTAACTAATCTTTAATATTTCAAAAACCATAGCTGTCAGCATTTGATGAAACATTTTACAATACTGCAGTACCTATACTGCACTAAACACAGTAATATTACACCAGGGAGTTGTTAAGAACTCCCTGATTACACTAAGCGCAGGAAAATCATGAGAAAGTTGATAGTAAATGTGAAGCAAGATTTGAATACAGTAGCTCAGGAAGCTTAAGCGGAAGTTTAGCTGTAATTCCTCGACCGTCCTCACGATTATCAATCTGGTGCTACCATCATGTGACACCTACAATCATATCAGTGGAATGGTACATGTTGGAACAAATGGTACATGCTGGAACAATTGGTACATTGTGTAACAATTGGTACATTGTGGAATAATTGGTACATTGTGGAATAATTAATACACGGTGGAATAATTAGTACACGGTGGAACTAATTGGTAGAATTGTTGCAAAAACAGAGGTTATGGTATGTATAAGAGATTGTTACTTTGTGCATGAGTTGTAGCACTTTTGTCTCTAGACCTATAGATATATGCATAGTCTAGGCAGGGATATGTGTGTGTGAAAACTTGCAAGGGGGTGAGTAAAACAAGAAAAGAGCACTCGTATGTGTCACCTCTTGAGTCATAAGTTGCATAGGGCACACATGCACATGTATGTCTTTGGCAAAGCTAAAAAGCGTCGTTATGTTTTAGGATATCCATCATTTAGTGTCAAAGGGATTTGGACTACCACAACTCGATTTATATTCTGAGGGTTGTAAATAATGCTTTAAAAGAATGATAGATTTGTACATGTATGCGGTACTGCATGCATACAGAACTTTTATTTCCTTTTCCCTGGCAATGTAATGGCGGCACTTCATGTTCCCTTTGCACGTGGTAAAAGTCAGAGCTGCAATAGCCCCTGTTCCCCCTCCTCCTTCTTTCCAAAGTGGTACATGTGTCCTTGGGTATGCTTATTTACTATTGGGAAACATGTAAACAAACTATCACATTGTTTTAAAGAAGTTAAAATTCATTAACAAATCTAAGACATAGATATCTGTTAGATTGGTACTGTGTAGGTTGATAAAGCTGGTTTCTTATGAGGGCATCAAACTTGTTCACCTGTTTGTGGTTGTCATGAAACATTGCCAACATTTACCCTGGAATGGGATATGGCAAATTTATGTCAATCATTGCCCTAATTCACTCTCGTATAACATGTCTGTTAAACACATGTAATACATCGCTTACTTCATCATGTGTATTTATACCAAATGTTTAAAGGAATATTCCTGTGATTTTTATTTATCATATAATTAGAGGACATACAATTAAAGCAACAATTTGGTGTCCAACATGTTGATATCTGTTCCAGTTGAAGAGTTCTTGCATTTCAAAGATTACATGAGTGTGTTGAAAAGTGACCTCGTCGTGTAAAATGTGATGTCATAAAGGCAGATCCAAGACAATTCTTATGTTTTTCAAATAAAAAAAAAATGTCTTTCTTTTACTCTTGAATGCAAGATTCATGGGCAGATGGTCAAAGCATGTTCAAATAAAAGTGAATGCAGTACACCCCTCCATGAATCCATCTCAATGATTAAATAAAAAAAACTTCCAGTAATTTTGGAAGAGGTAATTAATTTTTAAAGAAATACACAAAAATTGTCTGGGATCTGCCTTTATGACATCACACTGTGCACTGTGAGATCATTTTCCAACACACTTGTGTAATCTTTGAATTGCAGTAACTACTAGACGGATAAAGATATCATTACAGTATGATTTTTATGCAATTGTTTCTTTCGTAGTCCTCTCATTCATATATATGAAATTGAAAAATCGCAGAAATATTCCTTAAAATATGTACAGGTATCATGTATGAGGCAACACTAGTCCAAGTGCTTTTACCATTTTACAGTGTTTTGAAATCCCAGGCATACAGTATATGAATACCGTATATTCCATAATAAACACTCCAGGGGGCGTTACATTTTCAGGAAGGGCGAAGGGGGCGGGGCGTTACATTTTCAGGGAGGGGGCGTTTATTTGAGGTTAAATTTCAAATGTACATACAGTAGTTTTTCCAGTGGCTGTATTTTTCGGGCAGTTTTACAGTTTTTAAATGAGTTTTGGCTGAAGCCGTAGTGTTAAATCACACTGTGTATTTAATATTACGATATTACCTATCAATTTAGGTGTCACCGCACAAAACATGTGGTTGGGGGTAGGGGCGGGAACATGGACCCAAAATCACTTCATGATTTATTACAGGAAGACCTGATGTAAATCCTTTTTTTTTTTTTGTCTGTCTTAATTCATTGAAGAAGTAAAGCAAATTGTGACCCAAATGTTGGAGTCTTTACTATATCCCCTCATCCCCTCCTTACTTATCATAGTTATAACAGGAAGCCCAAAATTTTTTGAGCTGTTGTCATACATCAGATGACATTAAATAAAAAATCATATACTGAAGTTGGCTTGGAAACTGTAAAAGACTACAGTATTTCCAAAATTAAAAACCCAAGATATCACTTCTCATTAGATGTTAGACAGGGACATCTAATGGCACACCCCAAACCCTGACATCCCCACTTGCACCACTTTTGTTTGAAAGCCTCAAGTTGCCAAATTTTAAGTCAAGATTTTGAATTTGTTCAGTAAGCTCTCATTCAAATAGATTCAATAATGTTTTTCGTTAGTATTCCTCGCCCTTTAACATAGGTTGCCTTTATATTAAAGGCAGGGGTGATGGAGCCGGGGGCTGTGAGGCTTCACCATCAATAATTTTAGGTGAAGTTGATATCATGCTACCCGATGTCATTAACCCCTAATATATTTGTCACGTCTCCTGTCCTCATTACCCCTCCCCCTCCCAATATTTTGAACGCTCTGCTGCCCCTGTAAAGGTCAGAGATTGTGTTAACTTAGATACCATGGAGATTAGAAATGCGATTCAATCTAGCATTTCTGATTGGTCGAAATTTTTATGCAATCACTGACAAGCCGGTTAATTACCACCACGGAAGTGACATAACAAGCAATTTTCTCGAGATAAATTCCCTGTTTATATCATGTTGCTTCGTGATACATTAGCCTTTCAGCATCTTAATGTCGTACCTCGATGAACCAATTAAACGATATCCGTCTCACCTCACACCTCTTCAGAAGTACTGTATACATTGGACTCTGGCGAAACTTTTGAAACAGGAAGCTTATAATTGTTTTCATTAATGTTTATGTCTTCATGGAACATCATAGTAAGTTTAAGCATTGTGGTTGTACTGTGGAGGCTTTCATTGTGAAAACTTACAATCAGGGTAGCTGTTGCGGCTTTATTATTGTGGACATAATTTTAATAGTGTATTGTGAGGATCATGCAGAATTGGTTTGAAATTTTTATAAAATGGCAAAATTTGGAATTATCCAATGGATTAAGGTACAGTATGCATATCTCTGATAATTCTGCATCTTAATTTAGAGGAATAAATTTAGTTCTGTTAAGTAAAGAGTTGTGTTACTTAAGTTTAAATATTCTTTTGTATTTTAACACATTTCCATAAAAACGTTCAGTTGTATATTATTAATACACTGGAAAATCCACTCTATAAGAAATTAGACAAACGTCTTATTATAAGAAAGATACTGTATAGCAGTGGCACACAACTACATGTAGGGGGTACTTGGGGTCGTTGAAAATGTAGCGATAATTTTTTGTAGTATTGATGTTTAGGACCCCAGAAATCTAGCTTGATTTTGTTAGGGGCCTGTATGCCTTGTGTAATCTTCCTACCCTGTTTCTGTGCCACGAGTAAATAACCTTTTCCTCTTATTTGATATCTTGCAGGGGGATGAAGATCCTGCGGCACCATCCAGTATTCAATGGGAAACGGTCAAATTACGAACGATGAAAGCAGCTAATGTACAGAATCTTGTAAATCACTTGCCAAAAGCCCTCCAGGACAGGGACTCACTTTATCTCAACATATTTCTTTCAACTTATCTTACATTCACGACTCCACGAACAGTTCTCCAACTTTTGAAAGAAAGGTAAATGTGGTTGAATCGGTTCCTTTTTCCTTCTGTGTATAATAATAATAATAATAATAGCTGGTGCTTATAAAGCGCCTTTAAGTCAGAAGAATCTCAAAGCGCTGTACAATACAATAAAAATGGAAGAGAAAAAAAAAAAAAAAAAAAAACTTAAAATTCATAAGTTACAAAGTACCGAACATTAAAATTGAAATGCATATTTAAAATGGAATGCAAATTTAAAATGGAAATGCAGATTTAAAAACATTTATGTAGAAATAGGTGTAAAAGAGTAAAAATGATTATGGTATATACAGAATACAAAAATATAGATCTACGGTCATTGTGTAAAAGAAAAGTCTTAAGTTTGTATGTTTATTCTTCTGAAAATATTATAACTTAGATTATGATTATGAGGATGATCTATAAGTTTTTAGATATAATAGCAAAATAATAGCTTCTTGGTTTGCCATTTAGCAGCCTCTTTTTGTGTAAAATGATATATTCAGTGGTCAAGCTAACAGCACAATGGTGAAGGAACAAGGAAAAAAGTTATGTAGAAATTACTTTAAACTTGAATACCTCCTTAATGGAATAAGATTTTTGAATGCTTTCTTTACCATTTTGTTTCTTTTGAAGTCCTCTTTTATAGAAGATGGACATGCTTGACCACTGAACTAATCCTTTAATGAAATAAGATTTTTGAATTCGTTCTTTACCATTTTGTTTCTTTTGAAGTCCTCTTTCATATAAGATGGACTTGCTTGACCCCTGAACTAATCCTTTAATGGAATAAGATTTTTGAATGCTTTCTTCACCATTTTGTTTCTTTTGAAGTCCTCTTTCATATAAGATGGACTCGCTTGACCCCTGAACTAATCCTTTAATGGAATAAGATTTTTGAATGCGTTCTTCACCATTTTGTTTCTTTTGAAGTCCTCTTTCATATAAGATGGACATGCTTGACCACTGAACTAACCCTTTAACCACTGAACCACTGCACCTTTATTATATGCATGATGATAGTATTTCCCTGTGTTGTAAGTTGAATTACCAGTCTGGTATTTACAGTTTAGGGATACAAATTAGGTTCCTCAAATTTGATCTTCTTTAATCTCACCTTTAACTTGTTAAGCTTGCTGTTTGCTCACACAAGCTCATTAGTAACTATCCTTTTAGGTAAAGATAATACATAATATACTTTCGCAACAGTTGGTTATACAAGGTTATAATTGTAAATGTCAGCTTTGTACGTTTTGTAATACTGAATCAGAGACTTTATAACACTTGTTTGTAAACTGAAGTAACTAAAAGATTCTGGGTTGACACGGAGTCTCACTTGGGCCACCTCAGTTTCCCAAACTGAACTGTTCATTCGATTCTCCATAAGTTTTTTGACCCTTGTAATAATTATAAAAAAAATTAAATCATTTAATTCTTATGGAAGCAGATTTTGTATAAGTGCAAATGGAACAACACGCGTCCATCTGTCACATACTTCCTAAGTAAACTTAGGGAGATTGATATTGTTGAGAAGTATATTGCAAAACCAAAAGGCAAATTTGTTGTCTGCAATAGAAAATGGCAAGAAACATCTCATTTTTAGAAACATTTGATCTTTTGCCGGTAACAATGGCATCTTCTTTCATTTTGTTGCTTTTTGTTATTATTTGTATACAAGTATATTGTCAAAGTTGAGAATGGAATCAATTACTTTGAATTTGAAACAAAAAATTTCAATGGGATGATGATCAGATGATAAAAAAAAATATACAAATACTCTTACTAGCTCACACACAGTGTCTACCTACTGTGGTGTAGCGGTTATCATACCTGTCTACAGTCCACGAGGCCCTGGGTTCAAGCCTGGGTTGGGTAGACACGCCAGTGCACCACAACTGGTTATCAAAGGCCGTGGACATTGACTTGGTTGTCGATGTTATGTCTGTCCGTACGTCGTACCTGTGTTCTAGTCCGGGTCATATTAAGCGTTTTGTGATAGCATTGGTGCTATCATAACCGAATACGCAGGCGACGATCCCGTCATTGTAATTGTGTGTTTACTCGTCGTCGTCACACACAGTGAGGTTACTGTAAATCTACTTGTGACAAGCTCATCATAGACCTTTTCAAACCGAGTTTAGCTGAATGTGATTTCTTCAGTATTTCAAAAATCGGCTGCTGGGGGAATTTTCCTTTGTTTCCCAACCAATCAGGTGCAGGTTTGAGCAAAAAAAATTGTAAGCAGAATACGCGCGCGTGTCACCTTCATGTATAACGTACGTACGATGCGTCGCTTGAAAACAATTTTTATCCACTTGATCCCATACCTTGCATGAATTGTGCAGACGGCCAAGATTCCCCCAGTACTTGATTGGTCTATAATATTTCCCCAGTATACGATTCGTCCATTATGGACACATGAATCTCGGCCATGTGACATTATTTAAATTAGTTTTCCGAAAATTGCCGATTCAGCTTTGAAAAAGTCTATATAGCCTGAAATAAAAGCTCTTTTTTGCTGTGCAAGCTTGTAAATGCTCCAAAAATTTGGTGAGCTTGTTTCAAGATTAGAATTTACATATAGTTAACCATCCAATGTATTCGAGTTAGATGATTGACAGCTTTTTCAACCAATCACTGCATGAATTTGCCTAGCAACAAAATCTGCATAACTTAGTGGGGCAAAAATCCTACGCAGTACATTCTAATGCACGATTGCAGATTTGAGGTTTGTTTGCCCCACCTAGTTACCGCGTTGCTATGGTAGGTGTGGTTAATGGCTTCATAACTCAGAGATGTAAATTGCCAGTTTGCAGCAAGCTCATCACGGATTTTAAACAAGCTCGCCAGTCACCATGTCTATAAGGGCATGTGACATACAGTTTCATTTAAATGCTTGGTATAAGAGAGACCATCTACAATCGTGGACAAAAGTGTTGGGACAAAATCACTCAAAAATTATTAACAGCATTTCTCTCCACCTCCCCCATTCAATCTTGTGCACTTTGCAGAAAAGCATGGTAAAATGCGACTTTCAATTGAGGGGAGTGGGGATTTGTCCCAACTACTTTTGGCGATGATTGTAGTTATAATTTGCTTTTAGAAATGTAAATATCTGCATTTACACTGTCAAATGTTGGGCAATACTGACTGCATATAATTATTCTTCAAGATATTGTATATAAAATACTCTGTTAATCAAATCATATTAAACATAAACAACTGCATTAATTTAATTTGTGTTGAATTCCCCAGCAGGAACTAATCCAATTTTTATTTCTTCCTTACAGTTACTGCCAAGCTTGCAATAGTTACTCAGATTCAGACCTTACTTTAAAGAGGTATGTTTTATCAATTTGTGTATTCAAATTCAAATCTAGCATATTTTGCAGTTTTCACAGAAAATCTGTTTTTTTAATTGTATGGATATTTCCCACATTTTCCTTCTCATTTTTATGTGAAAAAGATGATGAGTTTTATGGATGTGTATATTACAGTTTCAGCAAGAGAGAAACATCTGAAAATTGATTAAAGAAAGTTGCGGTATTAAATATATATAATTTGGCATTATTGAATGTTGTATTTAAACATAGATTTTCCATCATAAAAGCATTTACATTTATAATGTTTCATGAAACCTTCCCAAGACTTCGAGGCTTTTAGAAATGGTTGAGGATTGTGCAAAACAAATCACAAGAATTAAAGTAATATTCCCATGTTTTTTCATAACCTTTCATAAAAAACAAAAAACAAAAACAATTTAGTACAAAATTCATGTTGATATTTTATTCCTACCAAAAGATATTCAAATTTTAAGTAAGTTTAACAAAAAATGCCGATCAACGAATAGGAAAAGGCTCAGTATTACATCACAGCAACACATTCTCCCACATATTTTATGTATTTCATTAAAATCTATCATCCATTTTTATTAGTAAAACCTGCTAGAAAAATACATTGATGAAAGTTAGGTATTTATATACATTGCCAAATATACCCTACTTCAATAACTTTTGGAAAATTGTTTCTAAACATACAGAAACAACCAATTAACGTTCAAAGAAATACATGAACATTTGCAATGGAGTAAGCAAGTTCATGGTAACGAACGTGCATGCCCGGAAGTGATCGTGGTGTCGGGTCAAGTGATAATAACAACCAGCGCGGTACGGTCCGATCATATGTAAACCAAAGCTTTCTCTGTGTTAATTCTACCACAGGATGGCTTTGTGACATGCCACGTGGGACCTAGAGATAAATGCCATGCGGGACATAGGGATGGATGGCATGTGGAACATATGAATGTAGGACATGGAGAGGAATGCCATGTAAGACAGAGGGAGGGATTCCATGTGGGGCATATGGAGGAATGACATGTGGCACATGGGTAGAAATGCCATGTGGGGCATAGAGATGGATGTCATCGATGGATGCCATGTGGGCACAGGGAAGGATGCCGTGTGGTACATAGGGTGGGATGGCATATGGGAAATATGAGTGCATGGGATGCCATTTGGTACATCTTTAAGATGAGATGCCATGTGGGACATAGAGATGGATGTCATGTGGAACATGGAGAGGGATGCCATGTGGGATAGAGGGATGGATTCCATGTAGGGCATAGGGGGAATGACATGTGGCACATGGGCAGGGATGTCATGTGAGACTAAGATGGATCTCACGTGGGCTATAGGGATGGATACCATGTGGGGCACAGGGAAGGATACTGTGTGGTACACACAGTAGGGTGTGATGGCATATGGGATATCTGAGTGGGATGTCATTTGGTACATCTTTAGGATGAGAAGCCATGTGGGACATAGAGATGGATGCCATGTGGAAGATTGGAGGGTGAGACATGATGAGGTATGTCATGTGGGACAAAGGAAAGAATTCCATGTGGGCATAAGGAGGAATGACATGTGGCACATGGGTAGCGATGCCATGTGGGACATAGAGATGGATGTCATGTGTAGCAGGGGTGGGATGATATGTGAGATACAGGTTGGGATGCCAAATGGGACATGGGTGGGATGGATAGTGGGAGGTTTTTAAAATTGGACTTGTGATATGTGTGTCAATTGGAATCAGTATGCGAGCCGTGATGGTATTTATTGTTCTAGTTTGATTTAATATTGTTATATACATGTGGCATCCCTCCCTATGACCCACTTGGCATATCCTTATACCCTACATGGCTTCCATTCATATCTCAACTGTCATCCCCACTCTATGTTCATATCCATGTCCCACATGGAATCCCATTGTAAAGTATGTCACAAATGGCATCCCAACCTTGTCCCACATGGCATCCAGCCCTGTTGTCCCACATGGCATCCCACACGATGTCCCTAATGGAAGGAACATCCATTTTGAAAGCATAAATACATACATGCAAGACACCGAATCCGCTCAAATATTAAGCGAAAAAAATTGGGAAGTAACGGTGTAATTCAATGAGTGTCAGTGATGCTTACGGCGAGACAGTCTCAATTGACCTCTTGACCTGCATTGCGCAATACATATTATCGTTACCATGAAGTGGCTTATTGCCTCTATGACATCATCAAACAAATTCATCATACTGTACAAAAAAAATTAAATGCAATTGGGAAGTCTTTAAAAATCCATATCTCCTGATGGAAAATGATATCAAACTGTTTTTTTCTACCAAATTGGCTCTAAAAGTATGCTCTTTCAAATTGAATTTTACAAAAAACCATTGGAATATTTCTTTAAATCATACTCTCATAAATGATTGCTTGGTATCCAGCATGGGAACTTTCAGCCTGAGCTTGTGAAACAGAAAATAACTCATTACAACAATGAATGCAGATAATACATTTTTATCAATGGAATTTCATGTGGCACTCTCCCTTCAAACAATTAATATTTTCTCAATAAAAACAAAGGACTGGGGACTTGGCATCCATAACCTTCATATTCACCATTTTTCTTTCTATTCATACACCATTGACTGGTGGTCCACTCAGCCATCCACATAACCTTTGTAAGTGCTTAGTAAACATATGAACCCTGCAAAAATACGAACGTATGCGAACTTAAAGAGATGTTGAGCTAAAAACTTAAACTTTGAGACAAAAGTTACTGGTAGTATTGTATATATTTCTGAGTAAAATGTTAATTATAGAGAATGATATGGCATTTTATTACTGTACGGAAGACATACAGTATGGTAAAGCATATTGCACAATATCTGATCCTTGTACTGTGTGTAATATGAGATTGTTTTGATCTAACTGGTTGGTGTATTGGTTTCACTTTTGGTAAATTCCCTTGAAAACCACTATGTTTTGTATGAATGTGTTATGTGGTGAAATGATCCAATGATTGAACATGTTTAGACATGTGACCAGGAAATAATTATAGTGGTTGTAAAGGTGCTGCACAAGTCAACAAAAATTAGTTCAGTGGTCAAGCATGTTTATCTTGTATCAAAGAGGACTTCAAAAGAAAGATAATGGTGAAGAAAGCATTCAAAAATCTTATTCAGTTAAGGAGATATTTAAGTTTGAAGTTTGGCATCATTTATGTAGAAACGACTAAAATCAGACTTGATGTGAAGTCATAGCCTCAGATTCCTCAAAGTCTTTATGTATTCTATTATATGTTGTCCTGCAATTTTGTGGCTTAAAAACCATGGGATATGTCAAAAAAGTAGTAAAACTGAATCTAGGAAAGGTATTTATAATATACCACCTGAAGAAAGTTTGAGGAAAAATAATTTAAATAGTGAAAAAGTTACATAAACTTTTTTCAAAATACATAAAGAATTTGAGGAATCTGAGGCTGTGACATCACAACTAGTCTGACTTCAGTTGTTTCTACAGGAGTGATACCAAACTTTAAACTTGAATATCTCCTCAACGGAATAATTATCTTGCAATGCTTTCTTCAGCATTTTGTTTCTTTTGAAGTCCTCTTTCATATAAGATGGACATGTTTGAGTACTGAACTAGTCCTTTATTTAAGCAGGTGACAAACAAGTTATTAGGGTTACAAACTAAAGGTTAATTTGTGTAAAAGGAAATATATATTAGTAACATGTACCCTGTTTTCTGATCATGTGATAAACCCAACCTTTCCCCTCCCCTTGCTAAAAACCTTATTCTTGTAAGGACATTATTAGGTTCGGTGCACTGTAGCTTAACATTTGATTTAAAAAAGCACCAACAAATCTAATTTAACTTTACACAGTTCAGAGGATAAAGAATGCTCTTACTAAAGCAATGTTATATTTCAGAAGATAATTCAAGTTTTATGCATTTCTTCAGAACTGTTTTGACTATTTTGCTATCTGGTAAACTAATACTTTTTAAGTCTAATTATATCAAATAACTTAATTTGTCTGTATGTTCTGAAAATAGACTTCAAGAGACCCCCTTTTTGGGTTCCAATGCGATCAGCATCAGGAACCTTTGCGGTCATGATTGCGCGTGTGCGTATGTGTCTATGTATGTACGTGTGTGTGTGATGCTAGCTCGTAAACACGATATCTCATGAACAATACACCGGATTCATGTCATTTGTGGTACACAGATAGCCCATGGTCCGTAGATGTGCCCTATTGTTTTTTGGTGTTGATGTGTTGTATATGTATGCGTAGGCGGGGCTTAATGATAAAATCTTTAAATGTTCATATTTACCACATGTTTGTTTTGTTTCACATATGTTGTAATTATGTTGTTAGCTAGTGTCTACATGTTCATGGTACAAAATGTTGAATTTCATTAATATGCATAGTGGGCGGGGCTTAACATGATTTTGTTGAAAAGAGCTAATAAACACATCTCAAGAACTACTGTATATATGGGATTCAGTTCATATGTGGTACACAAATAGCCCATGATACACAAATGTGCCCTATTGTTTTTGGTGGCGATTTCTTTCATATTAATGAGTAGGTGGGGTGTAATGTTAAAACGTTCATATTTTAATAACCACATGTCTGTTTTGTGTCATATTAAGAGTAATTATGATGTTAGCTATGCTCATATTCTAAGAACTGTGTGTCTGTTTTGTTTCATAATTGAAATAATTATGTTAGCCAGTGTATGCAAGTTAATGGGATAATAATGGTTGAATTTATTTACTTGTGAAATTCCTTTCATGTGAGGACTAAGTTATTTGGTTGTCAATGTAACGTTGAGTCATTGTGTTGTAACATTTATTATGCAATACTTCAAACTTAAAATTTATATTCTGCATCGGAACCTCAAAACCTTTGGTTTTCTGCTTAGCAAATCCTTAAAAATTTTATTTGAAATTTTGTTGATACTTTCTAGTGTAGATGTTTTGAAATATGAATTATTACCATTGTCTGTGATGCACAGTAAGTACTGTGAAAAGAAAGAAAAAAAAAAAAAAGACTGGAAAATATTAAAATTTGTGCTTAAAAAAACTTGATAAGATTGTTGTGAAATTTTGATCCAAATGTTGTCAGTTCTTACTTCATTAATACACGATCAGTTTAAAGGAAAAGTAGAAATGGAGAATATTTAAATCTTGTGCTTATATTGAGCTTTAAGTATATCAGGCATTCTTTATCTAATTGTTATAATTTTGTAATGCAGGAATATACGATCGGTTTTATTCACGTGGCTGGATGAAAATCCACTGGACTTTGCCATCCCCCTGACCATCCGAACCTGAGATATCTGCAAGAGTTTGCAACAGAAATAATGAGAGATGATGAGCTGATAGGCAGAATTGAACAATGCAGCAGAAAGTTACAATATGAATACGATGAGAGTAAAGGTAAGATGATGGAGTGAAAGATAGAGG
The DNA here is from genome assembly GCA_020152595.1 of Chiridota heheva. NCBI lineage: Eukaryota > Metazoa > Echinodermata > Holothuroidea > Apodida > Chiridotidae > Chiridota > Chiridota heheva. Next base: position 801,673 of record JAIGNY010001158.1, on the reverse strand, counting down.
AAAGGAATTCTCAAAGTTGTAGGTCTCGCAGATATTAAGCAAGTAGAAGTACAACTCTGACATCTTAGAGGTACACCTTAGACGTACAGCCCTGACACCTTAGACGTACAACCCTGACACCTTAGAGGTACAGCCCTGACACCTTAGAGGTACAGCCCTGACACCTTAGAGAGGTACAGCCCTGACACCTTAGACGTACAGCCCTGACACCTTAGACGTACAGCCCTGACACCTTAGAGGTACAGCGCTGACACATAAAAGGTACAGCGCTGACACATTAGAGGTACAGCCCTGACACCTTAGAGGTACAGCCCTGACACTTTAGAGGTACAGCCCTGACACCTTAGAGGTACAGCCCTGACACCTTAGAGGTACAGCCTTGACACCTTAGAATTACAGCCCTGACACCTCAGAGGTACAGCCCTGACACCTCAGAGGTACAGCCCTGACACCTCAGAGGTACAGCCCTGACACCTCAGAGGTACAGCCCTGACACCTTAGAGGTACAGCCCTGACACCTTAGAGGTACAGCCCTGACACCTTAGAGGTACAGCCCTGACACCTTAGACTTACAGCCCTGACACCTTAGAGGGGAAACTGTGTGTTTCAAGAGTAAGGCAAACTTTGGCAATGCAAAATTATATAAGAGGAAATTGGTGGAAGCATTCTCATGGGGGGAGGGGGTAATGAGGCATATGTTACATTTATGTTAGTGCATGCAAGGAAGTTGATTCAATTGGTCGGAATGGCTGTCTGCTGGTCAAAGCCGAAATATTAATCATTCAAAAGCGAACAAGATTTCTAGAATTTTTTTTCTTTTCTTTTAAGCTTCCTTATCATACATAACAAGTTTAAAATTGTAGTTATTTCCCTGTTAAGAATTCCTATCAAATCATAAAAGCCATCCCTGATAAAAGTTTTCAAGTCCCTTGTTTAGTCACATTGGAAGTGAAAATATGGTAGTTTAAAAAAAAAAAAAAAAATGTTATCCTATAAGAAAAGAATGTTTTCGAGTTGAAAGCTCTACATGTGTACATAAAGAAATGGCTGGTGTTAAACTAACTAGAAATTTGAAGTCAGTAAGTCTCGCCTGGCATTTTTTTTCTTTTTCCCATTTTACAATTAGTAACAACATATATTTTTACAATTAAAAAAAATGTGTAAACATTTTATTATGCTCTATTTACATATAGAAATGGCTGGTGTTAGATTAACCAATGACAGCACATGACATTCCTCTAATGAGGTGTTTGATTTTAATATTGCACCATGCAGCTATTAAAGGATAAGTTCAGTGGGCAAGCATGTACATCTTATATGAAAGAGGACTTCAAAAGAAACAAAATGGTGAAGAAAGCATTCAAAAATCTTATTCCGTTAAGCTGTTAAGTAGATATTCAAGTTTAAAGCTCTCTTATCTGTGTAGAAATGACTGATGTAGTAAGTCTACTATGGAAAGTTGGTGTCATCACCTCACATTCTTAGCATTGTTAATGTATTTTAAAGAAAGTTTATTTACATTTTTTACTATTTAAATTATTTTTCCTTGAACTTTCTTCAGGTGGTACATTATAAATACCCGTACTAGATTCAGTTTTACTACTTTTTTGACATATCCCATGGTTTTTAAGCCTCAAAATTGCAGGACAAAATATGATAGAATACATAACGACTTTGAGGAATCTAAGGCTGTGACATTACAACTAGTCTGATTTCAGTCGTTTCTACACAAATGTTACCAAACTTTAAACTTTTATATCTCCTTAACAGATTTAGGTTTTTGAATGCTTTCTTCACCATTTAGTTTCTTTTGAAGTCCTCTTTTAAATAAGATGGTTTTGCTTGACCACTAAACTTATCCTTTAAGTAGCAGTTAGCTCCATGATTGCACAAACGTTTTGTGGCCCAAAACCACTGGGTATTTCATTTACTGTATGCAAACAGTGTGATAGCTTGAATGAAGTACAATAACAATTGCAAAAGAATGCCTGCGCTTTACCACAGTTATTTTGAAAACCAAGTTTTGGTATCTTTGAAACGCACACCTTTAATTTCAAAAGGAATATTCAGACACCTTTTTATCTTCCGTTCAATAAAATTGTGTCAAGTTCAGCTCATTTTTCTGTTACTGTCAAACCCTTTTAGAATCCCACTGCAGAAGTAGAAAGACAACGTTGGTTTAATATTATTTTCCTGTTTGTAATAAGTATCCTCATAATGATCAATTACTATTGGTTTGGATATTGATACTATTGTAGTTTTTGCCACTGACATTGCCGGCACTTGTGTCCTTTAATGACTCAATTGGTATGGTTGCCTGGGAAACAATTATTTCATTAAAGAAAGCCCATGTTCATTTCCTTATTGTTCAGTGACACGCATATAACACTGTGGTTCAATTGCGAAAGGTGTTCGTACTCTGAACATGAGATGTCTCGGAAACTTTGTTTGTAATTAAGGCAGGCTAGGTGAAAATTGTTATAGCTATGATTAACTAACTTACTTTCCGCTTGTTCATGTAATTTGATACACAAATATTTAGAGCTATGAGCTTTTTCTGATTTTGATATTCATGCACTTTAATTTAGGACTAGGAAACAGAATATTTGTGTTAGTTTGTATTTTCTTTAAAAGGGTAATAATTGTTTTAAGTTTTTGGCAATAGAACTGATGAGCTTGATTTAAAGAGGGAGGCTCGTCTTAGTAAAATTGTGGGATGAGAACATTTATGTCACTTTTGGTTGTGAACTCACAAGGTCCATGTCTGTTCGTACAGTCAAACAGTTGTACGTTGTGTGTGTGTGTGTGAAGTTTCATGCACAGTGCATAACGTCATAAGAAACTTGTTTTTTTTCAACCTGTTTGTTGGAGAGAAAAATTGTAAGTGAAATATGCAATACTTACCTTCTTTCCCTTTCAATGTTGAAGTCCGAACTGTCTCATCAAGTATCAACATTGATTTGGGAAGGGGGCATTATTTATTCCGGGGAAAATTAGAGAATGCTTATTTCAGCAATAAATAGAATATCACATAATTTATCATTTATTTATCATTAAGTTTGATGAGGGAGGGGGTAGGAAAAATATTCTGATCAGAGGCTCTACCTCCGTGGTCTAGTGATCACAGCATCAGCTTGGTATGCTAGAGGTCTAGGGTTTAATGCCAGGTGGGTCCTCTTCCAGTGCTGCACAACTGGTTCATCAAACGGCTGTGGACATTTCTATATAACCTGATCCGTTGAGAAATTGATGTAAAATATCTGAACTACTCCAAAAATGTGCAAACTAGAATATACCCTTAATTTCTTAAATAATTTGAATACTTTCATCTCCATTTTCTTTTTGGATTGGTCATCTTCCTTTGATTGGTCATCTTCCTTTGATTGGTCATCTTCCGTTGATTGGTCATCTTCCTTTGATTGGCCATCTTCCTTTGATTGTTCATCTTCCTTTGATTGGTCATCTTCCTTTGATTGGTCATCTTCCTTTGATTGGTCATCTTCCTTTGATTGGTCATCTCCTTTTGATTGGTCATCTTCCTTTGATTGGTCATCTTCCTTTGATTGGTTATCTTCCTTTGTTTGGTCATCTTCCTTTGATTGGTCATCTTCCTTTGATTGGTCATCTTCCTTTGATTGGTCATCTTCCTTTGATTGGTCATCTTCCTTTGATTGATCATCTTCCTTTGATTGGTCATCTTCCTTTGATTGGTCATCTTCCTTTGATTGGTCATCTTTTTTTTTGATTGGTCATCTTCCTTTGATTGGTCATCTTCCTTTGATTGGTCATCTTCCTTTGATTGGTCATCTTCCTTTGATTGGTTATCTTCCTTTGATTGGTCATCTTCCATACACAGTAGATTGGACAGAAATACCTAGCCATTGAATCTACATGTATCCTTCAAATACTTGTAGTTTATTTAACTTTTGTCCCATTTTTTATATTTTGTATGACTATTTGTCCATCAACAGTAGTTTATGGACAGAAGGTGCTTAATGTAGCTGTTACTGTAAACATTGTTTGTTTGCTGTGCAGAATTGGACATGATAAACAATGACAATTTAATAGTTGGAAGGGTTCCTAGATCCTGTAGATTGTCAGATTTCAACCACTGGCTATTGACAAAAACTTGTATAATGAAAGGTCCAAAGTTTGCAGCATTGTAAGGGAGTCTACATTTGATGATAGCTTAGTTGCCAATTGACAGCCATTTATTCTTGAAGTGTATAGTTAATTGATTGTTCAGTTCAGTTTGTACTTAATTATATTAAGGAGAAAAATAATGGACATTGTTGAGCAAGAAAAAAACAAAACCATTTGTCTATGATATAAAGGGACATGTAAGATTGAATTTCAATTTTGTCATGCTAAGCAGAAGGTTAGAATTTCTACCCTTGTGGAATAGTATAAAAAGATAAGTTCTTTATCTTATATGAAAGAGGATTTAACAAGAAACACAATGGTGAAGAAACTACTTAAATGTCTTATTCCAGTAAGGAAATATTAAAGTTTCATGATTAAATTCTTGTATAGAAATGACTGGGCTGCTTGGAAAGTCTACAGCCAGGCTGGTCCCTCATTCTCACTTTGTCAGCAATTTTCATTGCATTTTATAGATTTTTTTATTTTTTTTACTAATATAATTTTTTTCTCAAACTTCTTTCAGGTGGTAAATTATACTTAACCAGATGCAGTTTTACTCTCATCCTCTTATTTCCAATGATTTGAAGCCACCATGCCAATATTGTGCCCCGTACGACATTGCCAATATTGTGCCCCGTACGACATTGCCCATTTTGTGCCCGCATTTACATTGCCAATATTGTGCCCGTCATGACATTGCCAATATTGTGCCCGTCGACATTGCCCATTTTGTGCCCGCATTTACATTGCCAATATTGTGCCCCGTACGACATTGCCAATATTGTGCCCCGTACGACATTGCCAATATTGTGCCCCGTACGACATTGCCAATATTGTGCCCCGTACGACATTGCCAATATTGTGCCCCGTACGACATTGCCAATATTGTGCCCTGTGTGACATGCCAATATTGTGCCCCGTGCGACATTGCCAATATTGTGCCCCGTACAACATTGCCAATATTGTGCCCCATACGACATTGCCAATATTGTGCCCGGTACGACATTGCTACTCGCAGCGCCCTCACTCAATATTTCTTTAAATAATGTACATGTTGTGTCCGCTTAAACCATTCCCGAAATAAACTTCATACGTACAGTGTATGTATAATCGTACACTCTATGTATGGAATGTGAGGGCAGTGATGCCTACATTTTTGGTGACCTTGAGATGTTCGATTGTGTTACGTGGAAAAACCGAACATTGCTGATGTAAGGGCGGTAATTTTCTTGCACCATTTCAGGAAAAATATATAAAAAGCATACACATCTAGTGAAACAGTCTTCAAATGTTGAAGAAAGCTTATTGGGCTTTCAAGCTGTGGCTGAAAGTTTAAGGATTTTTCTTTTTAGCTAATTATTATATTATTCCCTGGACAGTCCTTATGAGAATGTCCTCTGTACCTACATTGGTTGGGGTATAGCTTAGATCCAAACATTTACAGTCCTTTTGAGAATGTCTTTTGTACCTACATTGGTTGGGGGTGTAGCTTAGATCCAAACATTTACAGTCGTTATGGGAATGTCTTCTGTACCTACATGTTTGGGGGTATAGCTTGGATGTAAACATTTACAGTCCTTATGGTAATGTCTTTTGTACCTACATGTTTGGGGGTATAGCTTAGATCCAAACATTTACAGTCCTTATGGTAATGTCTTTTGTACCTACATTGGTTGGGGGTGTAGCTTAGATCCAAACATTTACAGTCCTTATGGGAATGTCCTCTGTACCTACATTGGTTGGGGATATAGCTTAGATCCAAACATTTACAGTCCTTATGGTAATGTCTTTTGTACCTACATGTTTGGGGGTATAGCTTAGATCCAAACATTTACAGTCCTTAACCCTTACTCTACCAGCACTGTTTTGAAAATGTGCTCGGGAGGCGGGGCCAAAGACGGGGCACCCAAAACGGCGATTATATCGCCGCGTGGTAGAGTAAGGGTTAAGGTAATGTCTTTTGTACCTACATTGGTTGGGGTATAGCTTAGATCCACACATTTACAGTCCTTATGAGAATGTCCTCTGTACCTACATTGGTTGGGGGTATAGCTTTATTCAAACATTTTGTCAGAACAAGTTAAAAAGCACCCACTCGTTTGCATAGTCGTGGTACATGATTAAAAAACAAAGGGTTTACATATGAAAATCTGGCAGATAGACCAGTTTGGTACTATGCAGTGGGTAGTGTATTTTGCATGATTTTTACTGGATTGTGAAACAATTATGGATTACCTGTCTGTGCAGAGGCTCATGTTCCCTAATTGTTGTCAAAGCATGAGAAAAGAAGGTAATAAAAAGGTACTAAGTGATAATTGTATTTATCATAGTTTGGCAGAGTTGTCACCATATGTCCTTCCCCCCCCCCTCCCTCTTACCCCACCCCTTTCAAATCGTCAAGTCAGACTGTCTATCTATCTGAATATCTTTAAAATTTGTTTTTCTAGTAATAATGCAGGAGAGAAAAATATGAAAAGATATATAGTGCGTTAAACCAGGGACTTGGAATAGACTCAGGGTGGAACAGTTTGAACCTCTTATAAAAAGTTATTAGCTAACCAAAGTCTAAGCTTTCTGTCAAATGCAGTAGTGTTGATTTGTTTAAATTATCTAAATAAGTACATGGTGTATGCACTGTCATAAATGCTAAGAACACAACACTTCTGTGACCAAGCTCTTGTCATAAAAATTCCAAACAATAATGGTGCTACTGGTGAAAGAGTACTATGAACCCTTACACACACTGGAGTGATTCAAAGGTTGATGCTGTAACTTTTTGTATTGTATTTGTATAGTTACAGTTCAAAGGCATCAACAGGTAGAATATAAATGGTATTACCATGAGGGTTTATAATATAAATGGTATTACCATGAGGGTGTATAATATCAATGGTATTACCATGAGGGTTTATAATATCAATGGTATTACCATGAGGTGTATAATATCAATGGTATTATCATGAGGGTGTATAATATTAATGGTATTACCATGAGGGTTTATAATATCAATGGTATTACCATGAGGGTTTATGATATCAATGGTATTACCATGAGGGTTTATAATATCAATGGTATTACCATGAGGGTTTATAATGTTAATGGTATTACCATGAGGGTTTATAATATCAATGGTATTACCATGAGGGTTTATGATATCAATGGTATTACCATGAGGGTTTATAATATCAATGGTATTACCATGAGGGTTTATAACATCAATGGTATTACCATGAGGGTTTATGACATCAATGGTATTACCATGAGGGTTTATAATATCAATGGTATTACCATGAGGGTTTAAAATATCAATGGTATTACCATGAGGTTTTATAATATCAATGGTATTACCATGAGGGTTTATAATATCAATGGTATTACCATGAGGGTTTATAATATCAATGGTATTACCATGAGGGTTTATAACATCAATGGTATTACCATGAGGGTTTATAATACCAATGGTATTACCATGAGGGTTTATATGCCCCTCTTAGTGCCATCCTTTGTATGCATCCTCCACAAGACCCCTTCTGCAAGACCCCATGCACCCATCCCATTTAGTGTGCATTAGCAGCTGCAAGGGCAAATAGGATGCTTGGTCAGGTGTGATCAGAAGAAATTGTTGTTTTCTTGGTAGAGAAGTTGTCCTTAATTTGTATACGCAGTTAGTCAGGCCTCACCTTGAGTATGCTATTCAGGCTTGGAGTCCCTTTTATGAGGAGGATAAGTTCATTTTGGAGCAGGTTCAGCGAAGACTCACTAGACCTATTTCTGAAGTAAGGAATCTCTCTTATGAATCTAGGTTGCGAAGTCTTGATTTGACCACGCTTGAGTTGAGTAGAGTACGTGGCGATATGATTCAGGTTTTTAAATCCCTATCTGGTAGTGATGCTTTGACTTCCTGTAATTTCATGCATGTTTCAGCTAATCCTCTTGTGACACATGATAAAAGTTTGAAGTTGACCAAATAGTTCTCATGGATAGATATTCGATGTTTTAGCTTTTCGCAAAGAATTGTAACTAAGTGGGTGGAATGGTTTGCCTAAGAGGGTAGTTAGCTCCAATTCTGTTCACAATTTTAAAGTCAACATTGATAACATTACTAACTCTGGGCATCTTTGATTATTATCATTATTTTTTGTGTGTTGGTGGTGTTAGTTTGGGCTTTTATGGGGGGGATTCACCCTTCTTAGTATGTCATCTTGTTATGTTATGTTAATCAGTATTTTGTGGAAGTGATCTCATTTTTAGTTCAATACCAAAATTTGCTGATGAATTTTATCAACTCACAAAATATTGGATCAGTGGGCTGGAAGACTAATTTCCTTTCCTAATATAATATAACATTTTTAGTTAACCTTTACACACTAAAACATATTGGCAATTCAAAACCAATTAAAAAGATTAATTAAGTGGGTAAATTATTTTTTGGTCCCATTTTAAGAGCCTTGAAAATGTGAAGATTAATCATCCCTTACTACAGTATATTGGAAGAGTTCACAAATGGAACTTATACAAAGTGACATAACAGTTAGAAGCACGTATAACGAGCCTACTTAAAGTTGGCAGACCTCAAAAAAAAAAACTCTTCCAGCGGTTATAACCGTGGGAAAAACAAGAATTCATTGGAAGAATTAAAAAAGATTTCTTGAGTGGGCAACATTTAATGTGGCAAATATGTGCTTTAAAAACTTCCTCCATGTAATTGTACATTAAATTGCAAAAGAGGGCAGCATACAAAAATGTAATTACTACTTTGATATTATTTCTGTCACAATTTTTTGTGGGAAGATTTTCGACACCTTTAACCCTTACTCTACCACGCGGCGATATTATCGCCGTTTTGGGTGCCCCGTCTTTGGCCCCGCCTCCTGAGCGCATTTTCAAAAAAGTGCTGGTAGAGTAAGGGTTAATCAACCCGCGACATATGCGCCAACCCGAAAATATAGGCAGCGTGATCCTGGTGGGCGGCCCAGCGGGTGGCCCAGCGGGTCCCGAAAGCGGAAGGGGCCCGACTTTTCTGCCTGGAAGACAGAGGACCCTTCAATAATCACGCCTTGATTAACCCTTACTTACCACGCCGCGATATTATCGCCGTTTTGGGTGCCCCGTCTTTGGCCCAGCCTCCCAAGTGCATTTTCAAAAAGTGCTGGTAGAGTAAGGGTTAATCAACCCGCTACATATGTGCCAACCCGAAAATATAGGCAGCGTGATCCCGGTGGGCGCCCAGCTGGTCCTCGAAGCGGAAGGGCCCGACTTTTCTGCCTGGAAGACAGAGGACCCTTCAATAATCACGCCTTGATTAACCCTTACTCTACCACGCTTGCGATATTATCGCCGTTTTGGGTGCCCCGCCTTTGGCCCCCGCCTCCCGAGCGCATTTTCAAAAAGTGCTGGTAGAGTAAGGGTTAATCAGAACCGTGGGAAATTTTCTAATTAATCTTAACTCTGAAAGTTGTAAGGAGCACACTTTAAGCAGGTAAACTATACACTGCAAGCTGAAATCCCTCAAAATTTCAAACAGCATTTCCCCCACCTCCCTCCCCCCCCTCTTCAATGTTGTCTGTTTTGCAAAACAACATGGTAAAATGTGACTTCCAACATTGATTGAGGGGATTTGGCCACTACTATTGGCAAAGATTGGAGCAAAGGTTGCAGTACAAAATTACATTAGGATTGTAACGTGAGCTATGAATGCTTGTAAGGGTCTTATAAATTGCTTCAACCCTTGGCTCACTGCCATTTAAAGCAAAGGTTTAATAAATAAATATCTACCTACTGTAGTGATCATACCTGTCTACAGACCACGTTCAATCATGGGGTGGGTAGATGGCCATGGTTATCAAATAACATTGACTTGGTTGTCGATGTTATGTCTGTCCGCGTGCCGTACTTGTGTTCTCGTTAACGTTTTAAAGCGTTCTGATAGCATTTGTACTATCATAACCTATTGATAACAAGAAATTTGTGATGTTCTCAATAACAAGAAATTTATGATGTTCTCAATCACTCATCCGCCGGACCAAACATAGTGGCCTACAACATCCAAGATTTCTCGCAATCAATAAGGAAAATTAAAAAAACGGAAGTGACTTTACTTCTGAATGTATTTATGGGACGATACCTTTCCTTTAAGGTTTAACAAGCACACAGTGAGCTATTGTAGTAAAGGTTACTACGATCCAGTATAAAAACTAGCCTAGTGGTCACCATGTACCATAAAAGTCAAATTCATATTAGTCAGTTGGTCCATGCCCCGAACAGGAGATCTCCCAATCGGGAGATTTTTATCATTATAACCCACAATGCATCTTTCCAAATTCAAATCTCTGGAAGTAGTATATATATAACAGTAAAAAAGGTTTGGACTAAAGGTAGGAAAAAAGCATGCGAAATATTCTAATTATATTGGTACAACAGAACAATGAAATTATTTTTTCCATTTTCACAAGCGTAATTTTGACTTTCACCAGGAAATTTTAAAGTATTCTTTTACTAATTTATTTCAATAGTTTCTGAAGAGCATATTTTAACAATTTAGTCACCAGCAAAAGCTCAAATTATACTGAAATATTAATTTCAAAATCATTTGCAAAGTATACAACTTTAGAAATACAGAATTTTTAAAAGCAAAAAAAAAAATGTTAACGACTGACAGTTAAAATTATGGTCACTGTGCATGTCTCGCTCTCCCAATCAGGAGATCTCCGAATCGGGAGTGTGTACCGGACTGTTAGTGAATGAATCAAAAGTGGAACAAAGTTCTTAGACTCTTTTCATTAGCTGAATATTTCTGTCAAACTGTATAAAATAGAAACATTGACCACAGGCCTGTGGTCATACTCACCTCTGTATATATCTTGTATTCTATATTTTTCATATGAATTCTCAACATGTATGGCAACAGTATCCTGATCATCCTGCAAAACTATCATGGCCCGCAGGGAATGTTACATCAAAGGTGACGGAAATTACAAAGACTTACTTAATTATATTTTCTAAGCTTTGGGAATTCTTATTTCAAGAAAATGTATTGAGGGAAATGAGGGAATATCATGTAAGATATGGAAACATGACAAAGTTGTTGGTTTTAGTCTGTATTAGCTTGGGGTATCTACATAATGTGCTGCTCTGTATGTATGAGTATTTGTAAATACAGTTCTGTTTGCATAATTTATTTATCTGATAAAGAAACAAGTTTCAAAGTTGCCCCAGATATAGTACTGTTAACTAGTACTAGTACTAGTTATATAGTACTGTTAATTAGTACTAGTACTAGTTATATAGTACTGTTAACTAGTACTAGTTATATGGTACTGTTAACTAGTACTAGTTATATAGTACTGTTAACTAGTACTAGTTATATAGTACTGTTAACTAGTACTAGTTATATAGTACTGTTAACTAGTACAGTTATATAGTACTGTTAACTAGTACTAGTTATATAGTACTGTTAACTAGTACTAGTTATATAGTACTGTTAACTAGTACTAGTTATATAGTACTGTTAACTAGTACTAGTTATATAGTACTGTTAACTAGTACTAGTTATATAGTACTGTTAACTAGTACTAGCACTAGTTATATAGTACTGTTAACTAGTACTAGTTATATAGTACTGTTAACTAGTACTAGTACTACTTATATAGTACTGTTAACTAGTACTAGTATTAGTTTTATAGTACTGTTAACTAGTACTAGTTATATATTACAGTTAACTAGTTTTTGTACACAATATAGTTTTTGGCAATTTTGTACTTCATCATATTCAGTATTTTAACCTAACAAATGCTGATAAATATCTAATTAAAATGCAAGAAAATGATGTAAGAAGCAATTAATCAGATACCAATTAATCAGATACCAATTAATCAGATACTAATTAATCAGATACAGTATCTCTTACAAAGCTTTTCATTTTGTCAAAAGTATTTAAAAGTATTTTGAAAGTATTTTAAACAGATACTGTAGGCTTGATTTAAACCAATGTTGTGAAAACTACATTGAAAAAACTTGTTCAATTCTAATGATCAACCTGTAGAAGTGGATTACCATTTTGTTTGAAATAAAATTAATGATATAACTGCAGTTGGAATTACTTATAAAATTTCCCTCGGTTCTGTATAAAGGTGTGGAGAATCTTTACACGAAAAATTGTGACAGAAATGATTATAATGTAGTGAATACATCTTTATATAGTTTCCTCTTTTGCAATTAATGTATTTTTTATCGCACAATTCCACGGTTGACGTTTTTAGAGCACATATTTATATGTACCACATTTACTGTTGTTTATTCAAGAATTCTAAAAAATATATTTTTTTGAATGATTTTTTAAATTCTTTCCGCAAATTCCCAATTTTGTGCGGTTATAAATGCTGGAACCATTGATGTTTTCCAGCTCTGTTGATAACGAATGTTACAGTATGTTAAGAATTTCAGGTTCATGTCTCTTGTATTCTAGATGGATTGATTGATTGATTAAAATACATGTTTATTACAATAATTTTACCTTTCCCTTTTTTCTTCAGATTATTCTTTTATGGAGGCATCTATAGGATCTGAGTTTTCAGTTTGTGATGCTGTAGACTTCATGATGCAAGGAAAACTTGGATATCGCCACATAACAGAAATTGATACAAGCATACTTGCCGAGCAACTCACATACATTGATGCAGTAAGTAGTAAACACTGAGTGCTTTCTTATAACATTTTGATATCAGCATTCAGTCCTTAAAGTAGTGTTATAGTTTTATGGCAGGTCCCTTATAATAGGTAGAATTCTAATACAAAATAAAATATTTTTCATATTTTCCAAATCTTGGGTTGATATAGAAAATGTTGTCTTGGAATTTAGTTACTTATTTCTAAGTTGAAAACTTACCTGTGTATACTTAGCTTCAGAAAACAGCATGCTTTACTTAACTTCAAAAACAGCATATGCTTTACTTAACTCTAGAAAACAGCATATGCTTTACTTAACTTCAGTAAACAGCATGCTTTACTTAACTTCAGAAAACAGCATGCTTTACTTAACTTCAAAAGACAGCATGCTTTACTTTACTTCATAAAACAGCATGCTTTACTTAAGTTCAAAAACAGCATATGCTTTACATTAACTTCAGAAAACAGCATATGCTTTACTTAACTTCAGGAAACAGCATGCTTTACTTAACTTCAGAAAACAGCATATGCTTTACTTAACTTTAGAAAACAGCATATGCTTTACTTAACTTCAGTAAACAGCATGCTTTACTTAACTTTAGAAAACAGCATATGCTTTACTTAACTTCAGTAAACAGCATGCTTTACTTAACTTCAGAAAACAGCATATGCTCTAACTTCAGTAAACAGAATGCCTTTAGTTCAGAAAACAGCATGCTTTACTTAACTTCAGTAAACTGCATGCTTTACTTAGATTCAGTAAACAGCATGCTTTACTTAACTTCAGTAAACAGCATGCTCTACTTAACTTCAGTAAACAGCATGCTTTACTTCAGTAAACAGCATGCTGTACTTGGATGGCATTATTTAAAATCAGGGTTTTATTTAAAGGATGACTTAAAAGAATATGTGTGGTATAATCCAAATATGTAAAATTAATCATAGATTTGAATTAGGCCTCTATCTCGAGGAAACAAGTATTTTATTAAGAGATTTATTTTTTGTTATATTATTGTCGAAAGTGGCAATTAATTTTCTTTTAGGGGTCAGCACTTTTACCTAACCTTTGTAACTTACATGTTTTATTTTAGCCTTAAATTCCTAACGAGGTGAAATTGATATAATTGTAGCCAATGACCAAGTAGAGCGAAATGGTGCGATCGCCTTTCATTTCTGGATTTACTGCGTAGCCTTTTGATTCTCAAAGTTGAATTTTTGTAAGCGTTTCCAAAACTTTCTCTTAATTTCGTTGGTATATTTGTCTAACTTTTGTTGTGATGACATAATATAATGCAGTTTTGATTCCTCTCCTCCCCCCCCAAAAAAAAAAAAAAAAAATCTAAAGTTTTCAACCTTGAAAATAAAGTCATATGAAAATTGAGTTTTTGTCAATTCTTATACCTGTGCCAACCATAGAGCTAAAATATTCACTTTGGTCTCAAAAGGAAAAAAAGTTGTTTGAGGTTCCTCTCTCTCTCTTTGTTACTATTAATGCTTGTTGTTTTGTTCTTGGCATGGTCTTCCAATAACATTATTTTATCCCACTTTGAACAATATATTTTTACCTTCTGGTGTAAGTACATCACATTATTGAGGAAGTTAATAACACAAAGTAACACCCAAAGACAGTTTTTCCAATCATTTCTATTTTAATCTTTGAACAACATCTTTCAAAGAAACCCATAGCACACTGCTTTACCTAGCTAGCCTGGTACAAGGTGTTATGATGACCTCCAAAGTCATAAATGACCTTTGGTACTGCAGAAAAGGAAGGAAGGAATAATGCGAGCATGGATGTAGAAAAGCACTGGAGTGGTTTCCAGAAATGAACCTTGTTGTCATTTGACCTTAATTCCTGGAAATCGTTGCATGGAGTGACATCTTCATTTTGTTACACATGTTGATAATTGGCTGATATTGATGTAGGTTTTCTTTGGATGTTTAGATTGATTGGTCCCTGGTGAGGTTGTCAGATTGTTTATTTTTAACTAGAAATGTGTGCATCAATTTGCAATTTCAAATTTCAAAATGTGCATGTAAGATTCTTCTAAAACACAGTTAAAGAAAAGGTATCAGTCATATACAAATCAATTCATAAGTCAACTTATTGCACATAAGTGAACTTATTGCACCTAAGCTGGTAATGTCACTTTTGGTTTTAAATTTCCGTATTGATTTCGACAAATCTGTGATGTTATTGACAACCTATGTAGGCCATTATGTTCGTTCTGGCGGATGTGTGATCGATAACATTGCAGATTTCTCGCTATCAATAGGGGAAATTGAAAACTAGAAGTGATGTTACGAGGACAATGGCGTTCACTTCTGAATGTATTTATGGGGCGTACATTTCCTTTTTACCTTAAAAGTGTATTTATCACTGTTTTAGTACAAATTTTTGTCTAAGAATTTGAATAAATTGAGAAAGCTTTAATATCGTAGTTTATTAAAACAACATTTTCTAATATTGTCCTTCTGATATTGTTTTGTTGTCATTCATTGAAACTGCTGCTGAATTATTCTTTTTGTTTTAATTCTGTGCAAATGGTTGCTTTAACTGGTTGTATTAATTGGTTGCATTAACTGGTTGCATTAACTGGTTGCATTAAATGGTTGCATTAACTGGTTGCATTAACTGGTTGCATTAACTGGTTGCATTAATTGGTTGCATTAACTGGTTGCATTAACTGGTTGCATTAACTGGTTGCATTAATTAATTGCATTAACTGGTTGCATTAAGTGGTTGCATTAATTGGTTGCATTAACTGGTTGCATTAACTGGTTGCATTAATTGGTTGCATTAACTGGTTGCATTAACTGGTTGCATTAACTGGTTGCAATAACTGGTTGCATTAACTGGTTGCATTAACTGGTTGCATTAACTGGCATGGCTTGTGTTTTATTTTGTGACCCATGTTGATTGTAGGTTATAAACATAAACGTTTTGATATTCTGTTTGAAGTATTTGCTACATGTAAAAGCCAGATATCAGCATGAACAGTAATATACAATACAATCAATGTTTCTGATTGGTTGAACACAAATAACAACAAGGAATCAATGTTTCTGATTGGTTGAACACAAATAACAACAAGGAATCAATAATACACACGCACACAGCACAGTACAATTAGAAACGATCCACAACCGGATGTGACGTGAAAATATGAACATCACAATTTTACAGAGACGAGATTGCCTCTTGTACTTGATTGGTTCGTGTTGAAGTTATCACGATTGTACAATTAATTGTTTATTTTCATTTCTGCATGCTAGAAAACATGTACATCAGTTTACAATTTAAGATTAAAAAAATTCCATTTAATTCACCACTTGTGTACAGAAGACAGCATATAGACACTATTACCTGAAACTTTGTTGTATCACTAATTTGGCACAAAATATGTCTTAGAATTTGTTACACCAATTCAAGAAAATCTTTATTTCTATTAATTCCTCTTTTGATATAATTTGTCACTTTGTCTCTGACATGCCAGCTATTTTTTTTTTCCAAACAGGATAGCAATTGCACTCATTTCAATTAAGTTAGGGTTGGGGTCCAGAATTTAAGCCAATCAGACAAGAGAAAATGTGTGCCATTGCTACCCTGTTTGTGAAAAAACATAAGTGTCCTGCTATTCTTTAAAAAAATGCTTTCCCACTAAATATATTCTTCAATTAAGGTTAATTACTGTATGTCAAGATTTTTACCATCCCTTTAGAGATTTTTGACAATATACAGTAAGGGAGCCACAGGCTAATTCATTTTTGAATCTGTTTTTAAAAAAAATGTAGGTTTGGGAAGTACTGTATGTATGACCTTTCAAAAATTGCATATATTTTCAAATTTTGCATATAATAAATAAAAATGATTAAAGTTGAGGGATGACAACAATTCATTTGCTTCCTATTTTTCAAGTAAAAACTCTATGTGAGTATGTGAGATAACTCGTAAACGTCAACTGATCTTCATTCTTGTCAAAATAGTTATGTCTGTCTGGAAATTGCTTATCAACAATATAGTTTGGACAAATAGGCCCTTTAGGATAGGAACTTGTCAAGAATCCTCTTGAACATGTCATTTTACTGAATACAATACTTTTGGTCTGGTTTTTGCAAGTTTGAAAACAAACTCAGATCAGGTTAAAGTGACTGTAATCAGTCTGAGGCATTTAATTTGTTCTGACTCCTGTTATTTCCTACTTTTGGTTTGATGTTGTGAGGTATATGATGTTTTGTGGGTATGCAATGTGTTAAAATTCTGTGATTGGGAGATGTTAGCTGTACATGGTTCACGAATAGGTACGACAACAATTAGGTAATAAAACTGACAAGAAAAGTCAGAGTTATGTTGAGTATCACTATTCTCAGATGTGTATTGATGCCTTTTTCTTGTGTAGGGCGTTTTGATTTTTTTATTCTGGAAATATGTGGAGAAAAAAATGTAGAATTATGTATAATATCCTATGTTGCTGAACCAAATTCTGAATAAAGAATAAATAAACATTATGATTCCTTTAGCTGGGTGTAAATTTGTTATTTGTGTCTCTATAATCCTTGAAAATATCAAATTTTAATTCCTTTTCGGTAAGCCTGTCTGACAAGCAGTTTGCAAGTCAATAGAATTTGACGCTTTCTCATTGTTGTTTCTGAGGAAAAGGGAATTTTTGAAAGCATGTTATTCTAGTAACTAGATTCCTGGTTGTATTGGAGACAGGAAAACTGATACTTTACAATCAGGTCTTGGTATAGAACAAATATTAGGATATATAAAAATAGATAAACTACTTTGACTGTCAATGAAGAGGAACTTGTGTTTCTGGCAGCACTTCACTTTTTAATATTCGACATCGATCTGCGAAGTGAAGTGGGGGAAGTTCTTGAAATTTAAATGCATTGTCAGCCAAGTTGTTGAGGGACATTTTTTCCTGCAAATGTTTACTCAATTTTGTTACATACTCCATTCTGAAGTGCCATACTGACCCTAAAAAGTAATAAAGGATAAATCACTAGTTCAATTATTATCAGATATGTATCTTGTATGACAGAGGGCTTAAAAACACTGAACAAACTACAGTTCTTTTCCTTTTACAGTCCCGGGAGGTATTTACAGTTGTGACAAATTCATTTAAGGTGACGTGTAAAAAGACTACCATAGAAGAACTACATCACATGATTGTTAAAAAGACTACCATAAAGGAACTACATCACATGATTCTCAAAAAGACTACCATAGAAGAACTACATCACATGATTGTTAAACAGACTACCATAGAAGAACTACATCATATGATTGTTAAAAAGACTACCATAGAAGAACTACATCACATGATTGTTATAAAGACTACCATAAAAGAACTACTACATCACATGACTGTTAAAAAGACTACCATAGAAGAACTACATCACATGATTGTTAAAAAGACTACCATAGAAGAACTACATCACATGATTGTTAAACAGACTACCATAGAAGAACTACATCATATGATTGTTAAAAAGACTACCATAGAAGAACTACATCATATGATTGTTAAAAAGACTACCATAGAAGAACTACATCACATGATTGTTAAACAGACTACCATAGAAGAACTACATCACATGATTGTTAAAAAGACTACCATATAAGAACTACATCACATGATTGTTAAACAGACTACCATAGAAGAACTACATCATATGATTGTTAAAAAGACTACCATAGAAGAAACTACATCACTATTGTTAAAAAGACATCACATGATTGTTAAAAAGACTACCATAGAAGAACTACATCACATGATTGTTATAAAGACTACCATAGAAGAACTACATCACATAATTGTTAAAAAGACTACCATAGAAGAACTACATCACATGATTGTTAAAAAGACTACCATAGAAGAACTACATCACATGATTGTTAAAAAGACTACCATAGAAGAACTACATCATATGATTGTTAAAAAGACTGCCATAGAAGAACTACATCACATGATTGTTTTAAAGACTACCATAGAAGAACTACATCACATGATTGTTTTAAATACTACCATAGAAAAACTACATCACAGGATTGTTTCGTAATCCTGTCAATAATTTGTTTTGATAAAACTGTTTTACCACTTGAAAATATTTGTTTTTAAATGTCCTCAGGTGGTAATCATATCAACTGCTTTAGTATACTTTCCTAACATCAAATGGTTGTTAGTCACAAAAGCTATGCAAACATGAAATGTTATGTCACAGCTAGTCTGATTTCAGTCACTTCAACATAAATTAGACAGAACTTTACACTTTAATATTACCTTAACAGCTAAGATATAAAGTAGTTTCTTCACCATTTTGTTTCTTTTAATGTCTTAAAAGATCTACATCACATGATCTTTTCCTAACTCTGGCAATAATTTGTTTTGGAAAAACTAACTAAATTACTAATTGAAAATATGTTTTCAAAATTTCTTCTGCTTTAGTATAGCTTTCTAACATTGTAGTTAGCCACATAATCTATGCAAAATTAAATGAAATGTTAAGAGTATAAGGATGTGATGTCACAATTATTGTGATTTGAGTCTTTTCTATACAAATGAAACATAAATTTGTATATCTCTGTATGGAATGATATTTTTGATTGCTTTCTTCACCAATTTTTCCCTTTTATTTTACTTAAGCAAATATAAAAACACAGAAAAAAAAAAAAAAAAAAAAAAAATGTCCGTTTTCATATAGGATGAACTTGCTTGACCACGAGCTACATTGCCTACCAAAGTGATCAAATGTTATTGTTTCTGAATCTCGGATGAAAGCTTGGTTTAAATATTTGGTTGATGTTAGAAACATTTTGTAGCTCTCCAAGAGGGTCAAAAAGCTGTGCAGAATATTAATGAGCTTCTGGAAAATGAGAGCTGCAGTAGCTCAGTGGTTAGGAGTCCTGCTCGTATGCAAAAGCTGCCGGGTTCAATTCCTGCTGTGAGCTCTGCATTGTGTCTCTGAGCAAGGCACTATACTCTACTTGCTTCAGTCCACAATCAGTTGTAAATTAAGTACGGTACCAACACGGCTAGGGAGTTAATCTGCGATGGGCTGGCTTCCTGTCTAGGGGGAGTCATGTTTACTCATCCGCCTGCTACATCATAGAAACTGGTGTGAGCTTAATGACTCGAATGGATTTAGCTTCTTATGGAGAATGACGCCCTCATTATTTAATCTAGTGCCCCTTAAAGTCTACTTAGGCTTATAAAATCTCACGGTGAGCTCATAGAAGCCAGTCCTTACTTCAAATCTATATCTATCCTTGTTCTTTCAGGAACTTTTCCGAAGAGTAAACCCTCAGCATTGTATCGGATCCATCTGGTCACGCAGAGACAAGAAGAGTGCTGATGTAGATGCCTTTAGTGTCCGTGCCACCATTAACCAGTTCAACGATGTGTCAAATAAGGTCATATCCACCATCCTGTGGGACAAGAGTCTGAACCCTTCATCAAGAGCCAAGATTATCAGCAAATGGATCGATGTTGCACAGGTAAAGAAGAACTGTAACTGATATGACTTGAAGACAAGATTAAGTTTTTGCACACAGATATCTGGGAAATGCAACGTGTTTGATCAGCTTCAAGGGCTGCCTTGAACATACAGTCACTAAGAATCTTTACAAATAAACATTTGAAGGAGATGAAAGAACTATTTAAATGGATCACAACCCTTTTTACTGAAATAGCAAAATCAGGTTGGCTCAGTCCCCTTTGTTGATTTATAGTATATGTATTTTATCCTAGGGTTTCTTTTTGATTCCCCCTCCTCCCCTCTTTCCCCCTCCTCCCCTCTTTCCCCTCCTCCCCTCTTTCCCCCTTCCTCTAACCCTACCCACCCAGCACCTATTTAAAATTTCAGCCAAACACCCCTTACTGTACATTGACCATATTAGAAAATGTAGTGGTGCACTTAAGAATTGAAGAAAGGATTTAAGGGGTAATTGTACAAGAATTCTCATATTACGCTATACTTTTTTGGGCATTCTTCTGAGCAGTTGGAAATAAAAAAATAATGATTTTTATAGTTGGGATACTTAGAAATAATTTTAAAAGGATTACTCAAACAGATAATCTTACGTTTATACTTTTTTTCAAACTTTTATGTGATGAATGAAGTTTACTAAATTCCACTGATCAGTATCTCGGGTTAAATGAAAATGTTCATAAGAATTCTCATCAGTTACGAATACCACTTTTTGATGATGATAGGAATTTTCTCATCCCTCTATGATATCTTTTACCTCCATTTGAACTAAAATCATAAATTCATACATCCAAATATGTAGGATTATAGGAAATCTGTGTGATACTGTAGATTGGTCCGATGCCAACAACTTCCCAGGGGTTTACCTAAAAATATTATGAGGAAAAAATATTTGTAAAATCATAATATTGTGTGTCATTATAGGCAGTCACATGCTATGTTGTTGATACTTGATATAATGCTGAGGTTCAGAGGTGGGTGTTAACCATTACTCTACCAGGGCTTTGAAAAACGCGAGCCCAATTTTTGTAACTTTTTTTCATATGCATTTTTGACAACTTTCCTTTCATTTTCTTTTATTACAAGTTTGGTTGGAATGAAAGCTAATATATTTATCTTTTGAATAATGAAAGCCAATTTAGGAAATATTGGACAAAAATATGCAAATTTTAAGCAATGTTTGGCTAAATTTGGTCAACAAATGGTCAATCTTTGCACAAGTATTACTTCTTGTCAATATTGAAAACAGAGATTTGTGTTACATATATAGTTAGATTCTTTATAAACTTTTCTTTCCATTGATGCTGATCTAGAATTTTTAGAAAGAAAGGAAAGATGAAAAAACACAAAAAATGATTTTAGTCAAATGACCCATGCAAACTGCAGCAGAAAAATTATAAGCATCTTCTCTTTTTGATGCTTTGATAGCTGTTTCTTCCAGTATTCATGGTTATGCTGATGACCAGAGCTTATACATGTCGTTTAATGTTAATGATCCATCAAATGTGATCTCAGCCATAGCTGAAATTGAAGGTTGTTTGAATATAGGGAAAGTTTGGATGATTTACAGCAAACTCAAAAATGAACGATTTAAAAAGTGAAGTCATTATTTTTGGATCCAATTACCAACTAAATAAATTAAACATTGGCAGTTTTGCTATTGGTAATGACAGTGTGGAATTATCTTCCACTGTCAAATATCTGGGCGCTTGGTTAGATTAAGGTATGACAATGGCTGACCATGTCAATCACAAATGCAAAACTGCATTTTACCATTTATTTAATATCAGAAGGTGCATGAAGTTTCTGGATAGAAGCTCTGCAATATCACCTGTAAATGTACTTGTGCATAGCTGCATAGATTATTGCAATGTCCTCCTTGCAAGGGGTGCCAGGTGTTACAGTAAAAAAGTTGCAGCGTGTTCAGAATTATGCTGCAAGGCTCGTCACAAGAAGCAATCGTTTCACTCCCATCACTTTATCTACTGCAAAATCTTCATTGGCTACCTGTCTCATATAGAATTAAATATAATATTTTAATCCTTATTTTTAAATCCCTTCATAACATGGCCCCGTTATATCTGATTGGAATGTTTCATTATAAACAAACTAGTTACCACCTTTGCTCTCAAAATTACCTCATCCTTTATGTTGTGAAAAGTAAACTTACATATGGCGATCGCTCTCTGCAAATATTTGGCCCAAAACTTCAGAATGACTTACCTCTTTCAATTAAATCTGCTCAATCCCTTAAACAATTTCACACCTTGCTTAAGACTCACTTATTTAATTGTTCTTTTAAGTCCTCTTCATAATTTTCTTGTTCTTTGTTTTCCTTTATATTTCATGCTTATCTTATTTACACATTTGTATTTATTTTTGTAACTTATATGCATATTTTGTAAGGCGCATTAGGATAAGTTATTTAGATAATGAGCCATATTAGTGTGATAAACTTGAACTTAACACAGTAGTGTCGGTGAGACTCGAACTTGATGCGCTCGTGTGCTGGCCGCGTTTATATCCACTACACTACGTAGTCATTGAAAATGCTGTTGTGAAAATTAATTATTATAGGAAAGGGTCCAAATAGAAGGGGTATGCAAGCACTCTCGAACAGCGATTCAACGGAGCATGTACAATTTACGGTTTTGATACACAATTTTTTAAAGAAAGAAAAAACATGTCAAAAATGGCAGAAATTCATGAAATTTTGAAAAAACTTCTTTAGAACAAAAGAGTACAGGTAGGGATATAAAAAATAAAACCAGAAATCAATACTATTATGCATGTCTTAGGATTTGCATTTTTGATTTTGAAGCAAAAATGTGATCTTAAGTTATTGTAAGATTAAAAGGGAAAAAAAAAAACATTTTTTGTCAATTATTCAGCAATTTGTGAGTTTTACCCATTTTCAAGCTACTTTGTCTTAAAATTCTGTAATATGTATGACCCCTATAAAAAAAGTTACAATTTGTGAAAGAAATATTCGAGTACTTCAAAATGATACCAAGGTTACTCCTATAGGGCTTTGGTAAAGTCCCAATTTTATATTTAGAAAAAAGTGATTTGAAAACGGCGATATCGCAGCGTAGTAGAGTAAGGGTTAAGATCATGATTTTGACCTTTGATGGCTAGATGACAAGATTATTGCTTGTAGAAAGGTTGATGTTAAAAAGTTAGTTTTAAAATAGTGTGTAGGAAGTCTTTTGTTAAGGTTTAAACTTTTCAACTGTAAATTAGATTTTGTGGATGATACTTCATGATATATGTTGATTTGATTTGACCTCTTGTTATTTCAACGTTCTGGAGCTACATGCCCCTTTTATGAAAACATTTAAGAATTGTTATTTTTTGTTAAACTTTATTACCTCGACTGAAGTTGAAGGGGTTGGGGGAGGTAGTGATATGTTTTTGCCTCCTTTTATGTGTTTATGGTTGGGGGAGGTAATGATATGCTTTTGCCCCCTTTTATGTGTTTATGGTTGGGGGAGGTAGTGATATGTTTTTGCCTCCTTTTATGTGTTTATGGTTGGGGGAGGTAGTGATATGTTTTTGCCTCCTTTTATGTGTTTATTTTTCAACATTGTGTCTCAAAAAGTTTCATAAAGAATTTAAGATGATTCGGTGTGTGACTTCATTAGTGCTTTGACAGGAAGTAAAGAACATTTTGCAGTAGTAGATATTGTTTTGTTTGTCTGTCTGTCTGTGTGTGTGTGTGTGTAAGGAGAGGAGAGTTCATTCTGTTTGTCTGTCTGTCTGTGTGTGTGTAAGGAGAGGAGACTTCATTCTGTTTGTCTGTCTGTCTGTGTGTGTGTAAGGAGAGGAGAGTTCATTCTGACGTGGGGTGTGGTGAGGGTGCTCCTGAGTTCTTTCTAATATATCATACACATCAAAATCAACAGCTTAACATTTTAATATTAATATTTTCATTTTGATTCTTCCAGGCATGCAGAGAGCTGAAAAACTTCTCATCATTGAAAGCTATCTTCTCTGGTCTGCAGTCACACCCTGTACATAGATTAAAGAAGACCTGGGACTGTATACCAAAGTAAGTTTCTGGAATTTAATGCACCAAAAATAACATTTTTTACTGTAGAAGATCATTTCAGTTCAGGCATGTCTATCTTCTATGAGAGAGGACTAAAAGAGAAAACAAAGATGTATAGCAACTAATTAAACAATGTTTCGTTTACAAAATATCAAGTTTAAAGGCTTTCTGTCATATTTGAAGTTTTGTGTAATAGGTATTTCTTTGCTAACATTTTTTACACTTTTATTGTCGTTGTTAGTAATTATTTTCTTCCCCACATGTTGCATTTTTGACCTAATAAGATAATATTCCTCAACACTTTCTGTATTGATACATGAAAAGTACTGCCATTATGTTAGGCCCAAGTAAAATAAATTTAAGTCTACAGTTGTCAACTGACCGTCAAATAATGTGCAAACTGTACAAATTGTATTGCAACCTTGCGATGATAAAAGTGAAATTGACAGATTAGAAATATAAAACATACATTTGTTTACATTGTCCTAAAAATAAAGACATGACAATAAATTATGTCATCAAATTAGATCAGCTGTGTTGTGCTCATGAAGTCTATAAGCCGGGAAGAGTTTGATTACAAAATTGAAATAGTTTTAGTAGTTCTGATTTTTTCCTACCTACCAAACCCAAGATTTGACAAAAATAAAATCGGAATCAAACATACATTTCAATTTGGCCTTACAAGTAGAAATATAATATGATTTAAATGGCTATGGTAACTTGATGTTGTGTACTTAAAGGATTAGTTCAGTTGTCAATCAAGCCCATCTTATGTGAAACAGGACTTAAAAAAAGCGTTCCAAAATCTTTTTCTGTTAAGGAGATATCTAATTTGAAAAAAAGTCCATCTTATATGAAAGAGGACTTCAAAAGAAATTAAATGGTGAAGAAAGCATTCAAAAATCTGATTCCCTGAGGAGATATCGAAGTTTAAAGTTTGGTATCATTTGTGTAGAAACGACTGAAACCAGACTAGTTGTGACATCACAGCCTCAGATTCCTCAAATTCTTGATGTTATCCATCATATTTTGATATTTTTCCTGAGATTTTGTGGCTTAAAAACCATTGGATATGTCAGGAAAATTATAAAATGGAATCTTAATTTTCCACCTGAAAAAAGTTCAAGGAAAAATAATTAAAATAGTTAAATAAGTTAAAAAAGGTAAATACAATTTCTTTAAAATACATTAACAATTGTTATGAATGTGAGGATAAGGGCACCAACTTTCCATTAACTAAACCACTTATTTCTATGTATGTATATATATATATATATATATATATATATATATATGTATATATATATATATATATATATATATATATATATATATATATATATATATATATATATATATATATATATATATATATATATTATATAATATTATATATTTATAAGACAGAGATTTAAACTTGAATATCTCTTTAACAGAATAAGATATTGAAGTAGTTTCTTCACCATTTTGTTTCTATTAAAGTCCTCTTTCATACGAGATAAACTTACTTGACCACTAAACCAATCTTTTAATTTGGCACAAGAAATAATGCCTGTACCTTTCTTTTCTCTTCATTGTGCAGACAAACCCTGCAGCTGTATGATGATCTTGCAGGAATCTTTGTGGATGACAATAACTTTGAGGCTTGGAGGGAGATTCTTATGAAGGTACATTTTAAGGGCGTAGGAAGTGGAGGGAAGGGGGGGGGGCTGGGGGAACTCCCCAGTCAAATATGTAAGGGGGCCAAAGTATGCTTCCCCCCCCCCAACTTTCATTTCCAGGAAATAAGACACCTTATTGGGCTTATATGTATCCTCTGTGAAACATATAAAGCTTTTCGGCTCTTGTTCTTCTGATCTATTCGATTATAATTTATTATACCTCAGTCCGATCCAGGGTCTGATTTTAGTTTCCCAAATTATAATCATTTGAATTGACCACACTTGGCCGTAAAATGTAGCACTACATTGTATACACTGATGTATGCACCTGCGTATCTGTAACATACAGCATGCAGTGAGTACGTGTACATGCAGGTGACAAGTCACTGCACTGCGAGCGTGTATGTACTGCCATGTACATCATGTCTTATACTAACTTAATTGTCTATTCTTCTTTGTTAAAAAAAAAACTTCCCACAATCGTGAAAATAAATGGGACAAAAATGAGACTTTTGATGGAGGGGGGAGGGGGGTGGGAGTTGAGGTTTGTGGTAAATAAATTTTCAGCCCCCTCCAAGAAGAAAAAAATGTTCCTACGCTGTTGGTACATTTATTTCTGGGCAGTTTTGAAGTTAGAGCTTTAAGAAATAGGGGGAATAGAGAGATGAGGTCAGGAATTGGCCCCAAAGGGGCAAGTATCATGTCAAAGGGGGCAAGGAATGTGCCAAAGTGTGATGGTATATTTGTAATATTCAAATTGAAAATAACTTTTTTCATTTCAAAACAATTCCTGCATCCAATATTTCTGAAAAGGGAGAAAAGAGATCATCGCTCTAAAAAGTTGAAAGTGTAGCCAAGTTTATAAGCATAATATGTGCACAAATACAGTGTGAACTCTTGTTACTTCATATTCCCCGCCCCCACTGTAAGCTTTGCCACAGTCTCAGTGCAAGGGAGCATAGAAACCTGCATGGTTTAAGAAAGACAGTCAGAATATAGTGGGGAAGCCTCCCCTGCCCCCACCTAGTTTGTCCAAATGCCCATCAAGGCTCTTAGTGGGTCTGATTGTTGCATTTGTTTAAACACAGTTCCTTGTAACATTTCTTCCTCAATGAAAAGACCACACCATTCACTCTTTCCTGTCGTATTTAAGAAATAAGAAAAGAAGAATTGAGTAGAATGTTTATGAATGTTTTGTTTACTTTATGTGCATTGATCTTTTTTAGGGCTGTCACGAGATATCACTCATCGCGATATTGTGGTTTTGCTTTTTCCATGATATCAAAAATAACGACCAACATATCGTGATGTGTCATTACAGGTAAAGCGCATATTCAAGCAACATTGTGTTGAGCAGATTTTCATAAACATTGTGACTGAATGACAGAATCCTTGCAAATATAATTCTTGTATGCTAAGTTCTACGGAAAATTTATGTGCATGATGAGAATCTCATATTTCTGAAAAGTGTTCCTAAATTAGTGATTATAACTCGGATATCGCGATGTGGTGATGTATCCCATAGTTTTGTCTGTGATTATTGATACCTTATGTACCTATATCATTACAGCCCTAACCTTTTTTAACCATCTTTTTCATTTGCTTCTTACCTTTTCCAGGAAGGGACAGCTAAGTTTGCCCCAATGCTTCTGTCTAAAAATGGAAAGTGGACCGTAAGGGCATTGAAAAGACGGAGCTTTGAGAAATTTGCAGGCAAGAAGGAAGCAGTAAGTAATGCCATTAACACATCATTGTGTATTTTCTTCAGGTTGGCAGATCTTGGCAGTGATCTCTGTTTTGATTTGTTAGCAAGTATAACTGGATGTTTGTCCATAGCTTCGTTCTGTGATGGAATATAATGATTTTGTTGACTTAAAGAATTGAGTATTGTATAGTTCTTGTTTTAGGATAAAATGGAAAGTATTTTTTCATAAAGAGTTTGTAGTTCCGCATTCAATCTCTATAAGAAAACTAATTAAATTTGTAAGCAATTAAGATGTGTATCGATACATTTGATACTGTGTAAATTGACTACAAGTTTGTTTAATTGTTGGCAATGGTTCCAAATTTGCTTCTCAAAATAGAAAATGTGTTTAATGACATTTGTTTGAGGCCAGTGTTTGAATCGACGAGAGGCTGAACAAAAATCGGTTTGCTGTTTTTTCCCCTTGATTTTGAGAGATGTTGTAAGACGTAGAAATACCCCAGATTTAGATATAATGTAGTGCATTTTCATATATTTCCTTTGTCGATGCACCGTTCATGTCCGCTTTTGCTTCAAATGATTATCTGCTACATCTGTTGAAGTACTCTTAAACATTGCCAAACAATGCATGCTGTGCCTATTGTACATGTCTAGATTTATAATACTTAATTATGTATGGCAAACATGTGTCACTTACAAAGTTATACTTAAACTTTCCTTCAGATTCAGTGTCTAGTCTACGGGACCATTCCATACTTGGGTACATTCCTCACCGATCTTGACATGATTGACAAAGCAAACCCAGATTTCCTGGAAGGAGATCTCATCAACTTTGAGAAGAAAAGAAAGGTATAGTGATGAGAATCCTTGTTATTGACTTAGTAATTACCAGTGTGGTTTATTGGCATAGTTAGTATTTTGATTTGGGATTGGAAGTGCATGAGTGCTCTTTGCAAAAGGGAGTAGAGAAAGGCAAAAGGGTGAGCATACCTGCATCGGATCCGCCATTTCATCTCTTTCCGATTTTAGCTTGGTTTTTGCAAACATGCAAATAGCTTGTAATAGTCTTCTCATTACCAACTTTTTGCAGCTTATTTTTTTCAAATTGTTATTTTTCCAGCTTTCAAATTGTTATTTTTTCCAGCTTTCAAATTGTTATATTTCCAACTTTCAAATTGTTATTTTTTCCAGCTTTCAAATTGTTATTTTTCCAACTTTCAAATTGTTATTTTTTCCAGCTTTCAAATTGAATTTTTTTCCAGCCTTCAAATTGTTATTTTTCCAGCTTTACCAAGTGATGGAGCGTATCAGTTCTATATATTATCTTCTTCAACTCAGTTCTACAACTGATTTTCTATTCTTTCCTTTCACTGACAGGAATTTGAAGTTATAGCCCAAATCCGACTTCTTCAGGCAGCATCCAAGAATTATAAGATTGAGTCAGATCCAGAGTTCCTGGAGTGGTTCAGAAATATCATAGTGCTATCATACCAAGAATTGTAAGTTGCAAATCCATTTTGATCAATTAATGCATTCCATTTTGGAACTATTTGTGCAATTATGGGATTACGTTTGTTATAAAATATTTTCAAGTTATAATAGAGAAGATTAAACTTAGACATTAATGGGGGAGAACATATCTCACCCCACTAATATAGATCAAACTAGCAGAACATGTCATTGCAAATTTGAATAATGATAACCCTTGTTTCTGATATAGCACTTTCCTTTGCAAGCTTACACATAGTGCTTTACAATTCAAACTGTGTAGGCGCAAAGCAATTATCAACACATGGCCCACGTGTCTATATGGCCCACATGTCCATATGGCCCACATGTCTATATGGCCCACATGTCTATATAGCCCACATGTCTATATGGCCCACATGTCTATATTATTATTATCCTTTTCTGGTGCCTCATGCTGAGCACCAAGAGTGCAGGCGGTCCCTTTTAGGTCTTTGGTATGAAATGACCGGGGATCGAACCCATGCATGACCTTCCGACTTCAAAGTGGTTATTCTCTCTTCTAACCAGAGCGAACACACAACTGCAGCGACTGGGAAAAGTGTGCCCTTATTAGAAATAACCAAGGAGCTTTAGATCCTAATGTAAGGTATTTGACCATACCATTTGGCTTTAGGGGTTACATATGAAGAGATACTTTATAAGGATGATCTATCCAAGGTAGAATTGATGGGAAACATCAGAAAGAGCAGATTTTATTCACCAGGAAACTGAAAATTCACAGAAGAGGAAGAATACGTCAACTAATTGTTGCTTTTGATTAAATCAGATTGCTCTCAGAGGAAGCTCTAGGTAGGGTGGGAGGGTGTCTGGGGAATAGCCTCAGATAGGTAGGGTGGGAGGGTGTCGGTGTCTGGGGAATAGCCTCAGATAGGTAGGGTGGGAGGGTGTCGGGTGTCTGGGAAATAGCCTCAGATAGGTAGGGTGGGAGGGTGTCTGGGGAATAGCCTCAGATAGGTAGGGTGGGAGGGTGTCTGGGGAATAGCGTCAGATAGGTAGGGTGGGAGGGTGTCTGGGGAATAGCCTCAGATAGGTAGAGTGGGAGGGTGTCTGGGGAATAGCCTCAGATAGGTAGGGTGGGAGGGTGTTTGTCTGGGAATAGCCTTAGATAGGTAGGGTGGGAGGGTGTCTGGGGAATAGCCTCAGATAGGTAGAGTGGGAGGGTGTCTGGGGAATAGCCTTAGATAGGTAGGGTGGGAGAATGTTTGGGGAATAGCGTCAGATAGGTAGGGTGGGAGGATGTCGGGTGTCTGGGGAATAGCCTCAGATAGGTAGGGTGGGAGGGTGTCTGGGGAATAGCGTCAGATAGGTAGGGTGGGAGGATGTCGGGTGTCTGGGGAATAGCCTCAGATAGGTAGGGTGGGAGGATGTCGGGTGTCTGGGGAATAGCCTCAGATAGGTAGGGTGGGAGGATGTCGGGTGTCTGGGGAATAGCCTCAGATAGGTAGAGTGGGAGGGTGTCTGGGGAATAGCCTTAGATAGGTAGGGTGGGAGGGTGTCTGGGGAGTAGCCTTAGATAGGTAGGGTGGGAGAATGTTTGGGGAATAGCGTCAGATAGGTAGGGTGGGAGGATGTCGGGTGTCTGGGGAATAGCCTCAGATAGGTAGGGTGGGAGGGTGTCTGGGGAATAGCGTCAGATAGGTAGGGTGGGAGGATGTCGGGTGTCTGGGGAATAGCCTCAGATAGGTAGGGTGGGAGAGTGTCTGGGGAATAGCCTCAGATAGGTAGGGTGGGAGGGTGTCTGGGGAATAGCCTCAGATTTGTGAATCAAGCTGAAAGGTGTATATGATTATCACTTACAATAAATATCAATCAATCTTGGTTGAAACGTCATAAATGCCTCAAAATAATTTTCCAGTTCATTATACTTTTTCAATGTTTTTTTTTTTTAACCTTGTTTAAACTGAAGTACAGTGGTCTTTCATGGAGTTAACTTTTAAAGACATGAAGTGCTGAAACACTTCTTCAATATATTTGTGGAGAAATAACTGATGTTGAAGGTCTTCTGTAAAAGTTGTTGGTAAATAATAATCTGGTGGTACATTATAGTTACTTTAGTAGATTATGTGTTACTACTTCTCTGACAAATACATGTTTTCTAAGCCACAAAATCACAGGAAAAAAATCATGAAATACATGCAGAGGTTTGAGGTAGACAGCTCAAAATGTTCATGTAATTCTTCAAATTACTTCCAAAATTTTAGTTACTGAAAATGGTAAGAAAGTCTATTCCTGCTCAAATTTGGTAAGGGGTATGGTTAAAATCATCAAACTCGTTCAGTTATGTTTGCTGCACCACTTCAAAGAGTGGTTTCATAATTTTCAATAGATTTTGAAATAATTTACTTGATGCTGCCTTTACATATCCATAATTGATAAGTAACAAGAAGATATTAATGTTATATAACTTTCTTTAGAAAAGATTGTGAATTGAAATTTGTTCTCCTTTCGTTTCCTCAGTTGTGGTCTATCAGATGAAATTGAACGTCCTCCTGCTTTACCCAAATCAGCTCCTCCAACCCCATCACTATTAGTCAGAGACCCATCCAAACCAAAGCTACTAAGGTTAGTATTTGTGTTTGACCTCTTTGTTTTTTTAAGTCAAGGGTCAAAAGGAATAAAGATTTACTTTTAGATCCTCTCCCAAGCCATCTCTTTACTTTTTTTTTTCTTCGCCCATGCACCTCCTCTCTCGATCCCAGCTTTCTGAATTTTAGTTCTCGCATTTCTCTCAATCTCCCCCTGTTTTCTTTCCTTTCTACCTCTAGAATGATCTAACCTTTCAGGCACAATTAAATCCTCGTTGTCGTGGTGCCGTTAAGCCCTCATCAAACGAACAAACAAACATTAAGGGTGGTGGTTTTGAGCTTTGTCTCATTTGCATAGAAATAACTGGTGTGGACGGTCTTTTGAAGAAGATTATTATTTGTTTTTGTGTTTACAAACTTTCTTCAGTTGATTAATTGTATTTACTTCACTGGATTCAGTTTCACTCTTTCCTTGGCGTACCATGTCCTTATCGAATACTAGAAGTCAAGGGTCAAAAGGATAAATGATTTACACTAAGTGTGGTGTTCAATGCTAATATTCCTTTGGGTTTGTAGGAGGGGAACGATAAAAAAAGTAGAAATTACATTTGAGATATGGTTAATCTGAAAGAGTAGAAATAGAATGGAATGTAAGATGGCATCATATTTCACTTTTGTCTAAAAGCGTCAACAAGAACTTTCAAAATGTTAATTGTGGAAGGAAATAAAATATGTTGTAGTTGGCAGAAAGTATCCATTTCCTTAATGTATATAGGTGCAAACAAATTGTGAATATTGAGAGAAATTTTGGGCGGTTTAGTAATTGATTGCATGAAAAAGTATAGCCTATTTCACATTCTGGCACTGAATGCCTAATTTAGGTGAAAAAAACGACAAATGGTCTTCAAATCATAATGCAAGAAAATAAAAACGAATGGAAAAGTAAAAATCAGTGTTTCCTGTCAACAATAGATACATGGTAGGTGAGAATAAATCAATAGGTGTGAAAGCAGTAATGTTTTAAAGGATTAGTTCAGTGGTCAAGCATGTTTATCTTTTATAAAACAGGACTTCAAAAGAAACAAAATGGTAAAGAAATCATTCAAAAACCTTATTCCGTTAAGGAGATATTTAAGTTTAAAGTTTGGTATCATTTGTGTAGAAACGACTGAAATTAGACTACTTGTGAAGTCAAAGCCTCAGATTCTTCAATGTCTTTATGTATTCTGTCATATTTTGTCCTGCGATTTTGTGGCTTAAAAACCATGGGATATGTCAAAAAAGTATTAAAACTGAATCTAGGAACGGTATTTATAATAAATAACCTGAAGAAAGTTTGAGGAAAAATAGATTAAATAGTGAAACAATCAAATAAGCTTTCTTTAAAATACATAAAGAATCTGAGGCTGTGACATCACAACTAGTCTGATTTCAGTCTTTCTACAGAAATGATACCAAATTTTAAACTTGAATATCTCCTCAACGGAATAAGATTTTTGAATGCTTTCTTTACCATTTTGTTTCTTTTAAAGTCCTCTTTCATATAAGATGAACATGTGGGACAACTGAACTAATCATTTAATATCTCCTTTACGGAATAAGATTTTTGAATGCTTTCTTCACCATTTTGTTTCTTTTAGAGTCCTCTTTCATATAAGATGAACATGCTTGACCACTGAACTAATCCTTTAATCTTTTTCTGAAAAAAAAGCTCAATTGGAAGAGGTATTTTATAAAAGATAAAACTTTTTCTTGCTCAGACCAATGTTCCAGTGTTCATTAATTCCATATTATATGACCGACCACTTTACAATTGTTTTTATAAACAGGAAATTCTTCAGCTTCACTGCTGAAGACTACAAAAACAGACAGCTGACTCAAGAAGGGAAGAAGAAAGGAAGTTGGTTGAATCGAAGCACCAGAGAACACGGGAAAACCAACAGTCTAAGCAGCAACTCATCGCAGGAAACTGCGCAGTCGTTTGACGACAGTATTAGCATCGACAGTGGCGACATCTCAATAACACACTCACAGGAGGAACCAATTCCTGAAAAAGCTCTTCAAAGAAAATTGTCAAATGTACGTTTGATTTTTTTGTATCTTGGATTTATTTTTTCTTTCATTGAATTTTTTTTTTTTTCTCTGTTGAAAGATGTATGGACATTTAGAAACAGAATACGCTAAACATCTTTCAAATCTGTCAGAAAACTATAAAGGTAGTGAAAGTAGCAGAGACCCGTGAAAGTAGCAGAGACCCCTGAAAGTTGCAGTGACATGTGAAAGTAGCAGAGACCCCTTAGCAGAGACCCGTGAAAGTAGCAGAGACCTGTGAAAGTAGCAGAGACCCGTGAAAGTAGCAGAGACCCATGAAAGTAGCAGAGACATGTAAAATTAGCAGAGACCCCTTAGCAGAGA
The DNA here is from genome assembly GCA_020152595.1 of Chiridota heheva. Classification (NCBI taxonomy): domain Eukaryota; kingdom Metazoa; phylum Echinodermata; class Holothuroidea; order Apodida; family Chiridotidae; genus Chiridota; species Chiridota heheva. Next base: position 767,482 of record JAIGNY010001158.1, on the reverse strand, counting down.
CCCGTGAAAGTAGCAGAGACCTGTGAAAGTAGCAGAGACCCGTGAAAGTAGCAGAGACCCATGAAAGTAGCAGAGACCCGTGAAAGTAGCAGTGACCCATGGAAGTAGCAGAGACCCGTGAAAGTAGCAGAGACCCCTTAGCAGAGACCCGTGAAAGTAGCAGAGACCCCTTAGCAGAGACCCGTGAAAGTAGCAGAGACCCGTGAAAGTGGCAGAGACCCGTGAAAGTAGCAACTCATGAAAGTAGTTGTGACCCGTGAAAGTAGCAGAGACCCGTGAAAGTAGCAGGGACCCGTGAAACTAGCAGAGACTCGTAAAAGTAGCAGAGACCCATAAAAGTAGCAGTGACCCGTGAAAGTAGCAGAGACCCGTGAAAGTAGCAGAGACCCGTGAAAGTAGCAGAGACCCGTGAAAGTAGCAGAGACCTGTGAAAGCAGCAGAGACCCGTGAAAGTAGCAGAGACCCCTGAAAGTTGCAGAGACCCGTGGAAGTAGCAGAGACCCGTGGAAGTAGCAGAGACCCGTGAAAGTATCAGAGACATGTGAAAGTAGCAGAGACCCGTAAAAGTAGCAGAGACCTGTGAAAGTAACAGGGACCTGTGAAAGTAGGAAGTCATTGTATCAAGCTACAATCCTGACAAAACAAATGAAACAAATCCCACTCTATTTATCAATATTGACATATTCTTTGTAGAGAGCCTTGGCTTTGAAAGAATTAGCGACAAAAAGGTGTTGGGAGGAGGGGGGTGCATGGTTGTTTTATGTATGTGCTTATCACTAGTGGTTTGTTTCATTCCATTTATCAGGCATTGTAGTATTTTGAATATTAAGGCGTGAAATGCATTTTCATGCAAATCAGAGATGTATAACTAGGCACATTGCTCTAGTTGTTGTGTAAATCTTTTGATATTTAATCATCTCCCATAATTCTATGAAGAAAAACAGGAAATTCTGACAAAAATCTTACCCATATTCCCATGACTGGCATTCTGACTGGAATAGAACTAATACATTTTGCAATCATTAAAGATGATTGCATTTTATGAGCAGAATTGACTAAAAGACTCGTTTTTCTGATTTTTCCTTCAAATGTGATCTGTGATACTATGAGTGTAAGCAACCTCATTTGATATTCTATTTTGCTTTGGATATGCATACAATGAATATTCATATCCTTTTATCTTAGATGAAACCATCTCAGTCCCTTACTTGCCTTAGTAAATACGACGACATTTCAACCTCTCCTCCTACTTGCCAATATCATCAACCATCTGAATCTTGCCGCATCATCAGAGTAGCCTTGGAATCTCCAGACGATAAGAACTCAACTCAAGGAAATGTATATAAAAGTCTTGTGGTGAGCTCTAATTCTTTATTATTCTCTGCAGTGAGAATTTGTGACTTGCATAATTGTTTTATGAATGTTAAGAAACAGCGCTTTTGTTTTAAAGTTATGAAAGACAAACAGCACTTATCCTGATTTGAATAGCCCATTCCATTCGTGTGAATATTTTCAAATTGTTGTTCTTTCGTAAAACTTGTTAGCGGGACAAAAATACTTAAGCAGTTTCTCTCACCTTCATTTTGCAATGTTGTGCACTTGCAAGAAAGCTGTGAAAGGGCTTCTTTTTAACTTTGGTGGAGGGGAACTGGAATTTTTCCCAACAACTGCAAGGTGAAAATCTGTGTCAATTTATACCAAGAACTGAAAAATGGGCTTTCTTGTTTATTTGAAATTGGTTATAGGGCTTTTTAGGCATGGAGCATGGTTGTAATAATCAGTTGGTGCATGCTTACTCATTGCAGGGGACTAGAGATATATGTAGAATGTCTGTTTAATTGGTTTTGATACAATATTTCAGCTTGGGTAATACCAAGTATAAATGTTATTACCATCTGCACTGTCTTTCATTTTGTTTAGATAACTCATCAAGAAAGAGCGCCAGCTATCATTCAGGCTGCCATCGCCAAGCATAATCTTCCTGCTGAGGTCAAGCCACAGGAATACACACTATGCCAGATCATGGCAGATGGTGGTGAGTACCAATTAGAAGCACTAATGTAGTTAGAGAAGCTCTCTCAAAAGAATTCATGCTGTTCAAAACAAATTGAATGGATCATAAACGAGACTGAAATTAGAATTTCACGAACTTGATATCCTGCAAAAATGATTTCATACCTTAAAAAAACAATTTCTATGTTTATTTTCCATGCCTTATAAACCAATACTATGTTTATTTCCCATGCCTTATAAAACAAATTCTATGTTTATTTTAAATGCCTTATAAAACCAATTCTATGTTTATTTCCCATGCCTTATAAAACCAATTTCTATGTTTATTTTCCATGCCTTATAAAACCAATTTCTATGTTTATTTTTCATGCCTTATAAAACCAATTTCTATGTTTATTTTCCATGCCTTATAAAACCAAATCTATGTTTATTTTTCATGCCTTATAAAACCAATTCTATGTTTATTATCCATGCCTTATAAAATTCCATTCCTTGCAAGACTAGGTTCTATTCTTACAAAACAGTATTTCATGGTTTTAAAGACTGCACCCCAACCCATTGAATGGATTCTCCCCAGTATATGTTTCTGTAATAAGTACAGATTTGGCTTTTCACATTAATCCATTTTTTTTTCCTTTTAATGATTTGTAGTGTATTTTTTATCATTTATTACCCTATTTGCGCATGTTAGTTCTTATTCATTGAAATCAAATCTACTTTGAATTTTTTTAATTAATTTCTGAATTCTTTTTCTCGTGTGACGGTGTCGCTACACCTTCCTTAGCCATAACACAGGTTCTGGCACAAGAGGTTTAAAGCCTCCAGATTGTCTGTCGTGCAGGCTCTGCCGCAGAAGGCAGAGCTGTAGATGTTCCATCCTCTGGGGGGCCTCTGCAGTAGCATAAGTGTCATAGCCCCACAAACCCCAATCCATTGAAGACATTTCTGAAGCATGCCAATTTTTGTTTTTATTTTGCTGTTTGGTATATGATGTGGAGGATTACTTGTTTATTGTACCGTATGATTTGAGTTAACAATTCAATTTTTATTTCCTTTTATTTCCCCATCACAGTTCTATGCATACCAAATAACGCCAATGTCTTCTACGCCATGAGTACTACGTCGGAGCCTTATTTCATTCTGAAGAAAAAAGAAACTGATGAACGCATTCCTCCTTCAAGAGTGAGGTCCTTTAAAAAGCATCAGGATCAGAGGCGGAGATCTCTTATATGGTTCAATGGGGGGACGTCCTGAAATAATCCACATCATTGAAGTAATCTTGAAGAAGTATTGAATATTCATATATGAATAATTCATTAACCAAGCTTCTCCATGATAAAAAAAATGTTATTTCTGAAGATACGTAGTGAAGATGCACGTCTCAGTGATTGGTGGTGATTAAGGGTGTATACACCTGTGGGTGATATCTTCGTGCATGTCAGAGATGTTGCCGATAGCAAGAAGTAGTGTTTCTTCAAATTTTGGTGGTTAAGGAGAGCACAGGAGGCGGTTGTGGTATAAATTGATTGACGGCTACGTTGATGAGAGACTGAATTATTTCCACAATCAAAATTTGCAATTTCAGGGATCAAGTAGCGGAATGATGTTCATGAATGAATGTGGCTTTAGAGCTATCTGCCGTATTCTTATATTTCTTACTTTTTTAAACTATCATGAAATATGCAATTTCCTCCGTTTCTCTGAAAGTGTTTTATAAAGTTGCTGTTATGACAATGCAAACCAGGCAGTGTCAGATGGATAAGGGTACAGGGAACACGAACCTGAGTAAAACAACCCTGTTGCTCCCTCTTCAATCATGGATCAAGTTTCAAGAAGAAGGAGAAAATAGTCCAAGATTAAAAGGGGAGATGAAAGTGAAGAAGGAAAAAGATTGCATAAAATTCAAATCAAAAGGGACAATGTTTTGCTTCATAAGTATTTATGAGAAATGTAGTTTTAAAGGGGAATTATCTTCTTGCATAGAATATTTGTGCATGGATCTGGCATTTACTCATTTCAAATATGAGGTAAAGATCATAGCAACAAAAATTCTTACATATTATTTTATGGAATGTATGTGGCTGGGAGAAGTGGGGCGAGCAAGGGGGTCCCACAAGGGGTACAGGAAGAGTAAGATATTGTGGCTAAAATGATGGCGGAAACCTTAGGAAGATTGAAAACAGAGAAGCTAGAAAATATATTTCCTAATTATAAATAGAATATGGTGGAATACAAAATGAAAATAGGTCAAAACAGCATGAGTATTTCCAAGAAGGACTAATACTGAAGATGGTAGCGGGAGACCAGGAGGGGGGGTTACAACATTATATAAATTGTTGGATAGAATTTAAAAATGGTGGTTGATGTTGTGTCACATATCGATTTGCAGTCAGACTTGGCATGTGGAAGTTGAATGTATTGATTTCTAGTTTAATATCAGCATGAGGGTTGTTGGAAGGAAGTGCATGTTGGATTAAATATCCTATTTTTCTTGTCAGAATTGCAAATAATTTTGTAATATTATCCGTTTCTCCTGTTTCTAGGTTTTATTTCCAAATGTATGATTTCAATCTATGTGTAATTATTATTTGTTGCACTGCTGGGAAATATTGATTTGATTACATTTGTATTTCTAAGAGCATTCTCTTCTTGAGTTCATTTAAGTTTAAGTTTTTAGTAAATGTAAAATTTAAAACTTTGAACTATAAGAAATCTATTATTTTAAATATTGAATTTAAATGATAGCTTTTTTTCTTCTAATAATTGTTTTTTAAATATTTATTTAAATCCTGTATGAAATTGTGAAATCAATTTGAAAAAGTTTGCATGGTAGGTCATGTTATCATCTTTCTCATTGCCATGCATTTTGATTGGTTGATTTACTACTGCCAAATTTGCATATCATCACTGTCAGCTGGATGTAATTGCCACTGTTATTTATTGCTGTGACTGTTATTTATTCTCATTCGATAATTTATTGCTTATATCAATTGGGTCTAGTACATGTTTGATAAATTGCTTAATGATGTCATCAAGTCAATCTCCTTGCAAATGAGGGAACAAAGTGTGATGGTTATTTTGGATAATTTATAAAAAATTGACAGAAAAATCCTGGCTGATTTGTATAGGTTATCTTGTATGAAGGTGGAAATATTAAAAAATGAAATCAGTTGTGTCTGTCAGTGATACATGCAGTCAATGGTGCATATATTCTTACATTTATGATTAGAAATTGCTTGGAAGGTTAATTAGATGATAATGATTTGCAAGTCAGAGGTCTGTTTTTTCCAGCGTAAGATCTTGCCATAATGATGTACATTTTAATTAATTAGTGTAACTATGCAAACAGGTTAAAAACACCCCAAACTAATGGAAATTGAATGGAGTCCACACCTCTACCAGGACGTATTTAGATAATGTAAAGCAAAGTAAAAGTCTGTCATTTGTGACACGAAGACCAAACTGCTGTTCTTTAACTTTCTTAGTTCCCCCTCACAGAATGCATCTATTGTTCTTTAAGTTTCCTTGGATATAATTTACCCTCTCTGGCACTATTTTAACCTTTGCTGTCAATGTACCAACAAGTTTCATCCGCCAACCAGTATTTGTTTGTAGGATGTCATATTGCTCTTTAGACATAAGCTGCTGCAGCTGGTCAACTGGTCAGTTAGTTTAGTCTCTCTGTGAGGCACCTTTTGTTCTTTAAGTTGGAAAATATTGAACCTCCCGTACAAAATAATCTCCACTTTCGAACTGCCAATGACTGTCAATCAATCAGCTGATCATTTGATAATGAATCTCTGCAGGATCAATCAAAGTATACTAGCCAAAATTTGAGCCGGACTAGGTTCATTCCCTTTAATGATTATTTGAAATCAGTGTTTACTCTCACTTGGCTATATCGTTAGGATACAATCTTATTCAGTTATAAATGTTAGTAGTTTGTGACTACACCTGGTCTAATTTATAGATTTAAGATATATAGTATTGCTACTCTCATTCCTGAAATATTTCTTTGGCTGAAAGACCATGAATGTAGAAAGTATAAAGTTGACCTTAACAACTGGGTACTTACGTTTTTAACTACTACAGTACAATGCAGGAATTTAAAATGCAGCAACCTAAAATGTGGTTTTCACTGTTTTTATAAAGAGAGAGAGTGCAGTTTGTAAGTTTTATATCAATGGTTATTGAATAGAACTAAAATTTTAAGGACAATAGTGTTTGATTTGACAGAAAATAAACTCATGTTGTGTGATGAAAAACAACTGATATGCATACAACTCATTTACTTTAAGTCTTGCCATAAGTTTTTTATTTTTTTTAAATATTTTTTTATACAAAGAGATTGATTAAGTATGTGTATGTTGGGGAGGGGGAGGGCTGAGGTAGGGGAAGCCGATAATAGGAGCAGTGTACATCACCCCACCTCTACCTGTTTATATTGCCATCAAGTATATGATGATGACGGGAAGGATGACTCAGTGTAGAGTAATGTAATAGTAACCTGTGGTATGTTGTTAAATAGGAATTAAATTCTATTGATATTTCACATCCATTCTCTTTATGCACCAGCATGTGCCCTGATGAATTATAAGATTTTGTATTTTCACTGAAATCCGTATCACTCACATATTTCTTCTCATATGTGAATATCTTTATATGTATTTTTATGTTCTTATTGAAACATTTCTGTGCATTTTGAACTGTAGTACCTTTTCCAAGCAAATGATTGATCATTCCAGAGAGATTGGCACATTGTGGTAAGTGTCTTTGGGATAAATTAGCAGTATTTGCATTCCTAGTTTCTTTTATGTATTTATGGCATGGGTGATCAGCAGTATTTGCTTTCCTAGTTGTATCTGGCATGGGTGATCCTAAGTCATTGTTGAGTACAGTATTTGCTTTCCTAGCTGTGTTATCTGGCATGGGTAATCCGATTTGGCATGGGTGATCCTATTTGGCATGGGTGATCCTATTTGGCATGGGTGATCCTATTTGGCATGGGTGATCCTATTTGGCATGGGTGATCCTATTTGGCATGGGTGATCCTATTTGGCATGGGTGATCCTATTTGGCATGGGTGATCCTATTTGGCATGGGTGATCTATTTGGCATGGGTGATCTATTTGGCATGGGTGATCTATTTGGCATGGGTGATCTATTTGGCATTGGTGATCCTATATGGCATGGGTGATCCTATTTGGCATGGGTGATCCTATTTGGCATGGGTGATCCTATTTGGCATAGGTGATCCTATTTGGCATAGGTAATCGTAAGTCATTTTTGAGTACAGTATTTGCTTTTCTAGTTGTGTTTTCTGTTATGGGTAATCCTATTTGGCATGGGTGATCCTATTTGGCATGGGCTATCCTATTTTGCATGGGTGATCCTATTTGGCATGGGTGATTCTATTTGGCATGGGTGATCCTATTTGGCTATAGGTGATCCTATTTGGCTATGGGTGATCCTATTTGGCATGGGTGATCCTATTTGGCATGAGTGATTTTAAGTCATTGTTGAGTACAATATTTTGGATTGGGGATGAATATTTTCTTTGTTTTGGAAACTACTCTTTGAATTACATTTCCAAGCAATGTGCAGTTTTAAAAAGAATGCGATATCTCTGTTATAATCATGCAATCAATTTCTTTAATTTTTCTTCTAAGATGGAACTTATTTTTTTATGTGATCAAGTATGATTATTTGGTAAGAAAATTCCTAAAGTATTATTAGAATTAAATTAAGTTTGATTTGATGTTTATTTGCACAATCTAAGATATTATTTATTATTGCATCATTTCTTGGCATTGTGAGGCGATGATTCTTAACATATTTCATGAAAACATGATTTATTTTGGAGGTCGGACATCCGGGAATGTTGTGGTGCACGGTGATGTAACAATGCTTTTTTGATGATCTCAAACTTTAGTCAAAGGGGAAAACAAACAGTCAGTTATCATTGCAGTCAATGGGGATAAACATTACAAAAGTTTGTCATTTTTCAACAAATACTGGACAGAATTTATTTTTCTTCAAATATGTTGTGTATTAGATAATAGTTTTCAATATATATGAGTATCATTAATTTTCATTAACTGGCTAAGGCGACAAAAATATTCATAGAAAATATCCTATGGACTGTAATGATAAGGTTTCCCCTCCAGCTTGGCAAAAACGTCAACTCCGACCGCGAGAATGGAGGATTATTGGAGCCCGTTAATGATTACGTAGACTCTGACCGCGAGAACGGAGGATTATTAGACTTGTGCAAATGCCTCTAACATTTGTATTTCTTATATCTGTGTGTAGTCAATTTATATGATTTAGTGCAGCTCTAAACAAGAAAAAGAAGAAGGGGGAAAAAGGGAAAAAAAACATTTAAAAAATTAATTATTTTCCATCCTTAAATTCTTGAGCCTTGGTAACAAGTACATGGTTGATTTTAACTAACATTCCTTCCTGTCAATGTTAAAGGTGAGATTGGAAATTGTGATTTGTTTTCATCAATTATTTGGTTAAGTTCAAATTGTTTGGAAAAGTAGCATTTATGTTGAGTTGAAATCCAACTATTCCTCAATGTAGAAGAGATTCTACTACACAAAATGGAACAGTCCAATATCTAGGAAGGGAATCTTAGGGCTTGATCATTCCATTTCAACTGAGGGATGTTGATAGATGTAACAGGATTTGTTTCACAAAGGTATTATATACTTTGCCACCAATGTGTCTTTCTCATCTACCTGTTTAGCTGAATAGACCAGGAGGCCCTTAAGCTTGGGTAGACACGCCAGTCTGCCAGTGGGTTGTCGAGACAGAGACTTGTGTCTGTGGGTGTGGGGGTTTGCTTGCCATCAACTTATCTCAATTTTTTAAGTGTTCACTAGTTAATCTTGTTTTTGTGTCTGTGGGTGTGGGGGTTTGCTTGCCATCAACATATCTCAATTTTTTAAGTTCCATCCATCTTAAAACCTCTGAGGAGCCATTTATTTATGAAATTTTATTTTGCTGTATATGATAGCGAATTATTAAAGAAACAAATTGGTGAAAACATGATTATATCTTATTCTGTTTAGGAGTTATGCATTTTAAATAATTCACGAATGTGTTGAAAAGTGACCTCACCGTACACAGTGTGATGTCATAATTGCACATCCAAGACAATGTTTTAATGAATTTCTTAGAAAATTGATTATCTCTTTCTAAAGTATTGGAAAAATGTTTATTATATTTTTATCTTCGGATTTGAGGGAAAGTAATAATATGCAAAGGATTTCAGGTAAACATGAAAGACATTTTATTTCATGGAGTTCAAGGTTTATGCATGTCCTGTGTAGGAGTATCATATCTCATATTAGGAATGGTGTATATATGTATCAAGTGATGATGAAAAGCTGCTTGTTTAGAAGTTTTAATGATGATAGATAAAGGTGTGGAAGTATCTGCCAGTGTATAGAGTGTATGTAATAGGGGTTAGGTGCATGCAAAACAGTCAGGTGTTGGGGAAGGTCAGACGTGTGTGTTAGCTGTTTTAGTTGTAGAATAAATCATGCAAGTTACAAGAACCTTAAGTATCCGTTCTCCAAATTATTGTCTTTGTTCCTCTATTAATGCCATTTCTTGCTGGTTAAGAGTACTCAGTCATTTTGTTATTTTTGTGTACAGTGTGATTAAATGTCAGAGCTAGGAATTTTTCACGGGGTGGGTGGGGATATTTTGACAAAGAAGATTATTTTTGTCATTCTCTGGAGGGGTGGGAGAGTTATGAGCAACACTTGAAAGGATGCAAATTCTGAAAGGCGAACCAAAAGTAAATCCTATTTCAAGTTGTTGTTCTGTTGATGTTGTGTTGATGTTGTGTTGCCATATTAACCTTCGGAAAGGAATGATGTTGGATGTTGCTCTACCTGCCATACAGAGCATGTCCAAAGGGCAGATCTTGAAATATGAAATCTGTACTTTCTTTGAAGAAGAAAAAACACCAGTCATCACATTTTATTAGTAAAATTAAGCCATTTTAGTGGTGTATCAGTATATACATTATAAGATGCATCTGTGTATTTTGCAGAAAGTATTTTGATGAAGTGTCAGTTGCCACTGTTGAGGCATGGTGCCAACTCTTACATCTACTAATGCAGCATTTAAGCTGAAGTAATTTAATAAAATGGACATTTTCTATGCAGTAAGCATCACATTTTACATATGTCAAAGTGGATTGTCAGATAGCATTTGTGATTGGGAGACTACAAATAATGTCATGAAATCAATCATTTCATTGGCTGTTGATTGCATGCATGTAAGTTAAGCAAATCCTTACTACAAACATGGTGTAATTGGGATGTTATCTCATGACATCTTCCACCAATCATAATTGTGTGGAAACTTTCTGGCAGCAGCATATTTCTTCCTAAAGACAATCCAGCCAGATGATCATTATATGCATATACATATATATTATGTCCAATCACTGGTCTCTTAGCTGACATTAATTAATTTAGGTTGACATTCATTGGTTGGTACATGTATTCTGTCCAATCACTGGTCTGTTAGCTGACATTGATTAATTTAGGTTGACATTCATTGGTTGGATAACTAACGACACATTATGTGTCAATTTCTCTTTCTAACATTTATCAAATGATCGTTACAGCTTCCACTATAGCAGTAAAGAGGTCATTTAAGATAAAGTAGTGCCTTCCCACTGTCGTAAGTATATAAGCAAGGATTAATTTTGGCAATAAGTTGCATGATATCAAATAATTACTATTTATCAAGCATACACCTGTGTACCATTTTAGTGGTTTTAAATGAATATAGCAAAGAACATTATATTCAATGGGTTTTCATTCCAGTGTAAATTCTCAAATTTCCCGCCATATATATAAAATATTTTGGTTTTTCACTTATTGTAATTGTTTTATATGTATATTATATTGTAAATGAATTGGCCTGTACATTTATAGAATTATCTTACAATATACACAAATGCCTGCCAAACACTCTTCTTTTCTTCTTTTAATTTAGGATCTGTTTTGTTCCCTTGTAACTTAGAAATATATATTCATGGGCAACTGATGTGAACTAAAATCATTTTTAGGTTCATTATCTTAGAAACTTATTTTCAAAAACATAATGCTCAATCTTGGCAAAAGTTAAACTAGAGTTCCAAATTGGTCCTAAAAGCAGGGTTTTGTCCATACCCAGCAGTCCACATTTCTTGAACACTAAATGATTTTATGTGAAGAAAGAATAATCTATTGAAAGCATTTCAAAATAGAAAAAGGCCACCAATTTAGCCTTCACTGCCTCCAAACTTGGTGCAAAAGCAATGCTTTTAAGTTCTCTAAAGACAAAACAGGTTGCATGCTTTTTGCCACTCAAGCAATTTCCATCTCAATGCCAACCTCACACCCACTGCCAACCTCACACCCACTGCCAACCTCACACCCACTGCCAACCTCACACCCACTGCCAACCTCACACCCACTGCCAACCTCACACCCACTGCCAACCTCACACCCACTGCCAACCTCACACCCACTGCCAACCTCACACCCACTGCCAACCTGCCAACCTCACACCCACTGCCAACCTCACACCCACTGCCAACCTCACACCCACTGCCAACCTCACACCCACTGCCAACCTCACACCCACTGCCAACCTCACACCCACTGCCAACCTCACCCACCCAACCTCACACCCAATGCCAACCCCACACCTAATGCCAACCCCACACCCAATGCCAACCCCACACCCAATGCCAACCCCACACCCAAAGCCAACCCCACACCCAAAGCCAACCCCACCCAAAGCCAACGCCACACCCAATGCCAACCCCACACCCAATACCAACCCCACACCCAATGCCAACCCCACACCCAATACCAACCCCACACCCAATACCAACCGCACACCCAATGCCAACCCCACACCCAATGCCAACCCCACACCCAATACCAACCCCACACCCAATACCAACCCCACACCCAATGCCAACCCCACACCCAATGCCAACCCCACACCCAATGCCAACCCCACACCCAATGCCAACCCCACACCCAATGCCAACCCCACACCCAATGCCAACCCCACACCCAATACCAATGCCAACCCCACACCCAATGCCAACCCCATACCCAATACCAACCCCAACCCAATGCCAACCTCACACCCAATGCCAACCCCACACCCGATGCCAACCTTACACCCGATGCCAACCTCACACCCGATGCCAACCTCACACCCAATGCCAACCCCACACCCAATGCCAACCCCACACCCAATGCCAGCTGCATACCCAATGCCAGCTGCATACCCAGTTGTCAAGTTTCCAAACAATATTTGCCACATCGGCTGCTTTCCTCTGTGATGCATGCGTCTTCAGCAGGGGTGTTGATCGACCTCAGGCCCAGCTGTGTGTAAGTCAAATTTGCCTGATGAAAGTTGTCGAACTGAAGTGCCAAACGTGGTACTGTGTAACACTGTGTGCCAACTTTTGGGCCCCTGGCGAGGCCTATAGGGCGAAGCCTTGGTTGAGGCCAGAGGGGTGATTTCTTGTTTTTGATTCCCCAAAATGGCTGAAAATCATCGCTGAAAAGTTCGATAATTTGATTAATGAAAGGAAGGCAATTTGTATTCTGATGTTAAAATCTACCCAGATAATCATTTGGGTTACCATTTCTAAACAGGCAGAGGAGAAATCGTCCCATCCCTGCAAATTGAGTAAATTTGGGCAAAATTGTGGGGCTCATGGGCGAAGCCTTGCAATTAGCTTGGGTCCAGGGGCCCTTGAAGCTCTGAAAGTTTCTTATTTTATATTTGTTTAAAATCAATTTTTGAAATGATATGAAAAGGAGACAATTTTATTTGCAGAATTTGCCTGCAAATTGAGAAAATTCGGGGAAAATTGTAGAGTTCATGACGAAGCCTTGGAAGCTGCGACGTAGGAAAGTATTTGATATTGATGGCCAGATTTTATCATATGCCTCAGCAAACCTCAGTACCAAAATGTATGAGTCTTGAATATCTTATCACGGTCCAAAATGGAGGGGATGGGGGGATGGGGAAATCATTGGTACAATTTGACACCATTTACCAAACATTTAGGCAAATTTTCCGAAATTGAAGCAAATTTCACAAAAATGAAGAAAAATTTACGAAAAAGGAAAGAAATTACAAAACAAATTTTACGAAAATAAAGAAATTGCACAAAAATTGAAAATTTCCCGAACATAAAAGAGATTTCTCGATAATTAAAGGAGAGTGCACAAAATTGAAAAAAATTCACGAAAATGAAGGAAATTGAACAATTGAAAATTTTACAAAAATGAAAAAATTTGGAAAAAGAAACTTCCCGAAAATTTAAGACAACTTCTTCAAAATGGAAGATTTTCTCTCAACAATGAAGGAAATTGCACAAAATTAAAGCAAACTTCACGAATATGAAATTTTTTTACAAAAAGTGAAAAAAATTAACCGAAAATTTATAAAAACTCTTTGAAAATATCCCGAAAATGAAAGAAATTGCACAATTGAAGAAATTTTATGAAAATTAAAGATTTCCGAGAAAAAAAATATGCCATGGAATCTGACTGGACTCATCAAAATCAATTCGTTATAATCAACTTTCATGATTGGGGGACCAAAATGATACTCCACCTCCCCCCCTCCTCTTATGTAAATATTTTGGGGAGCCTTGGCCTCCCGGCTCCCACGCCCCTGTTTGGAAGCTTGGGTCCAGGGGCGAAGATTTCTTGATTATGATGCCAAACAATCAGACAATGCTTTAAAATCAGCACAAATTTCCAAAATGTAAGTGATGAAAAGATGACAATTTCATATCTACTCGGGTAAAAATTACCATTTCGAAACAGGCAGGAAGAAATTTTCCCTCAACGCCTGAAAATTCGGGGAAAATTGTGGACTTATGAGCGAAGGGTTGGAAGAAGTCCAGAGGCAAATCCCGAAATCTAAGATTTTTTTTTCTTTGCCTGTTTGATGTTTGATATCCGAATTTTAATTTGAAATTAACACAAAATTTCCAAAATGTAAGCGATGAAAAAAAGACAATTTCAGATTCAATTATTAATATCTACTCGGACTGTCGGATAAAAATGACCATCTCGAAACAGACAGAGGGAGACTGAAATTTTCGCTGAAAATAGAGAAGGGGGATGATGGCGGACATTATTCCATAAGTGCCCGCAAGCACTTTTAGGTGACCAGGATGCGAAGTCTTATGGAAACCTTTATGATTTTTAGCATTAATTTAGGGGTCGTCGCCTGCGTATTCTGTTATGATAGTACAAATGCTATCACGCTAATACAAACTGAACTTAATTACTATTTTTTTTGTGTCCGTGTCAACCCAAAAACCCAGGGCCTCGTGGTCTGTAGACAAACTGACTTAATCATTATGTTTGTTTTTTTGTCCCAACAAAAACTTTTGACTGTCCCCCTACACTGTCTTCAAAGCGTCCATGTGACAAGGTGAGAGCTGCAAAGTTTGTTGTATTTTGTTAAAGTGATTTGAATAAAATCATGGTAATATCAGGAAAAACAAATGACAGCAACAGAGGCAATAATTAGTTGATCATATATCTATTAAGCAGTATCCAATGATTTAGGGAGATTTTACAAAACATGTAAACGACGAAATTCAAGTTCCGATGCAACAAAATAAATCACACAATTGGCAATTTGAAGAACTTGTAACAGTTAACCCTGCTTTATTATTATTTGATATAAAGACACATTCAATTATGTTTCAAAATAAAAAGAGTTTTATATTTTTTGAGAAGGTTATTTAGTTTCAATGTTCTGACTGATCAAAGTGCAAAGATTTTGTAATGCATGCAACATTTGTGATACTTTTAAAGGTATTAAATAATCGTTTATAAATGATGTAATCAAAACTTGTTCGTCGAATTTAATTACTAATCTCTTTCGAATTCAGCTACTGATCTCTTTCAAATTCAGCTACTGATTTCTTTCAATTCAGCTACTGCTACTGATCTCTTTCGACTTCAGCTACTGATCTCTTTCGAATTCAGCTACTAATCTCTTTCGAATTCAGCTACTGAACTCTTTTAAATTTAGCTACTGATCTCTTTTGAATTTAGCTACTGATCTCTTCGAATTTAGCCACTGATCTCTCGCGAATTCAGCTACTGATCTCTTTCAAATTCAGCTACTGATCTCTTTCGAATTCAGCTACTGATCTCTTTCGAATTAAGCTACTAATCTATTTCAGAATATATCTTCCTGGCAACTGTTGGCTGGAAGTATCTCCAAGGTTCAATATTTCTGTCATATCTTGAGTCTTCCTTTCAACTGCATTGGTAGAGCGGGTTGAAAGATCATTGGATTTATACGTGAAATTAAAAGGCAAGCTATCGTGATAAAATGGACAGTAAAATAAAATAAAAGTCAAGTCAACGTTTCTGATTGATCATACACAAATACCGACAAATAATAAATAACGGCTGCAGAAGTGACTATACATATACATATAATGCGTACAGTACGTACTTAATCAGTTAATTAGAAACGATCCACAACCGGATGTGACGTGAAGATATGAATGCATTTTTATTACAATCTTTAAATGATGCTCAATTAATGAATTGACGTCACAAACATACATTTAGATTAAAAAATTTAATTTTTAATTATTTTGAGATTAAATATAGATATTTACAATCAACCAATATTGCCCTTTGTGCCACAATAGTATTTTTCCGCTTGCATGACATTAACCTTTTACATTGCACATTTGACATAGCCACTATTCCTCTTTGCACTACTCTTAAAATAAAAGAATTTAAAAAAAATCGTAGTACATCATAATGACTATATTCATAATTATAAATACATTATATAAAAATAAATTATCCAAAACCATGCATGTACTGACTATCACGAGAATAATATTTTGACCAAAAGAAAAATTAGGCCTCGGCAGTTTTTCTCCTCAGCGACCATCAATTCGAAAGGCTGACTACATCCTTAGATGGCAGTCACGGTGACGTGGCCAGCGTCGAAACAGTGATTGTCTGAGTGGTATTGATTACGTTCTTCATGATAAGTAAGGGTTCGAACACCCTCTTAAACCCCGTTCCACGCCACTGATCAGTCATATTCAACACATTCGTTCCCGGATGTATAAAAACATTTCTTAAATGGGACAAGGGGATTGTAACCTGCTGACACCACATCTGAGGATAAACGATGCAGCATGATCACACCTAACTTGACATTTACTAGTACATGCAGAATATAATATTGATATACAATTTTCCTCCCTTTGAAAGGTTTTACCCCGTGTGATCACCTACATATGTACCCCCCCCCCCCACTGCAGGTTTCAGCTAGGAATTGATCAAATAGGTAGGTAACCCCTGCTAGTAATACGAATTGGTCAAATGGGTAGGTTAACCCTGCTATTAATACGAATTGGTCAAATGGGTAGGTTACTCCTGCTATTAATACAAATTGGTCAAATGGGTAGGTTAACCCTGCTATTAATACGATTTGGTCAAATGGGTAGGTTACTCCTGCTATTAATACTATAATCCTGTTGCCAGCCACAGTAAATTATATTTCATTTGCTATCTTTGGATGTTCTTGTTTTGTTTTTTAATACAAAAAATTATTTATACAGTTTTGGATCAATAAGGCCTATATCATATCCAGGTATTCTTGGGCAAAATTGTCAACCTCCCTAATTTTTGTAAATTAATAGGTTATTAATTAAATCCTTCCAAAACAAATTTCAGGCCTCTGGTGAGATATAGGGTTTGCGGCGCTGGTATACATGGTGCGGAGTGGTTTTAGGGTCCCATAAAATACATCTTATTGATCGGAACCCAAAACGTCTAGATTTGCTCTCCAGCCAGTAGCTTTGAAAGCAGGGAATAGGGGCCATGGACTTCCAGTTTAGGAAAGAATTGCTTTCCAGCAAAATAACAACAAACATATTAAGGGGAAAAAACTGTAAGTATTTTACGCACCCTCATCCCCCCCCCCTCACGCACACTTTTGACAATCATTACCATTCTGTTGTTGTGTTCTTGACTCTAGTCTACGCCTATTACTTACTGAACGTAAAAGTTTAACATGCATAAAAGAAGTCACATAGGCCTATGTGCAAGTGAGACAACATCTTTGCTCGTCTGCGTTTCAACTATAGTCCTTCCAAATTAAAGAGGTGAAATCATTATTTTGGGGTGGGAGGGAAGGGGAGGGGGATACAAGACAACCTCTGGCTTCGTGACTGTTATTTATGTTATTCTATGATTTCCCTGCAGAAATAACTTTTTTTGTGCTCGTATTGTAAATAATATTAGCAAAGTTTGAAAGTATACACAATATGTTTGCGTTGCTGGATACAGGAATAAAAACAAGGTCTTGTCTTCATTTTCACAAAAGAAATATCTGGTAAGTTTCTGTCAACCGTAGCAAACAAAAGCAAATCATTGCTGATGACAATTTTTTTTTTTTTTGTTCTACTTCAAGACCAGTTTCACTTAAAAACATGTTAGTTATGTTCAGGAAAATATTGTGGAGGGCAATGGCATAGGCGGCGGATCTCGAGGACATGTCGCCCCGCTCCAAATGTTTTGTTATGAATAATTGGGGAAGAATATGTTTATGCCCCCCCTCTTATAATTTATGAAACCTTATATAAAGACTATATTGCTGGCTACACCACTGTCTGGGTACGGTTCCCCTCCCCTTCCAATGTTTAAAATAAATCGCCGCCACAGGTATTGGAGACACATCACGTTTAACTACAGTACTGCATATCTTGTAGTACAGTCAGCCTCATCATGTACATTTCTTTTTTTATAATATTCATAATATGGAAGGACGCGATACACATATTTTTTGTAGAAGATACAAGTTCAATAATCACTGAAAAAACTTTTGATTAAAACCAAGTGTCATGATCTGACCTTAAAGTTTGGAGGGGCAAAAATAAATCTATAAACACACCGCCTAACATGATTTCATGGTTCATAAGGTAAAGTCGATGTATTTCGTTTGGTCATCACTTGCCCCGCCACTGGCTACACCACTGTAACGACATCGATGCCTCGCCACATACTGACACACAACTTTATGAAAAAAATCAGTGAACAGATTGAAACAGGGAGCCGCTTTACCACATCGACCTGTCTCCATGACTACCAAGCCACTTAACGAAAAACAAAACCATATTTTCATCAAATTTTCTCCCACAAACACCAGGTAAGCCGCGTGTCTCATACTTGTTTTGCTATTTTTATCAGAATACGTCATCGCTATCCGAAGCATTTTTAAGTTCATCAGCGAGGGTCAATCGGGGATGTGTGGGCAGGGGATGACGTGACTCGTGTTGGCTGTACTCTGGCGGCCGGTCTGACAGTTCCCCATCGTCGCTGTTTTGCGACTGATCCTGATCCGGGTTGTCTTGAGACGTATTTCTCCTCATTTTACGGAGTGTCGTGAAGCTGATGTAAAAACTGGCAGTATACGCGAGGACAGTAAACATCCCGAAAACCTATAGCAAAAATGAATATGAGAAGATATTGCACCGTCCCAATTGGTTCGTTAAAATATCAATATTGATATAGGGGAGAGGGTGACTAAAGAGAGATGGGGACTAAGATGAGAGGGGGAACACAGGGGAGAGGGTTACTCAGTGGATATGGGAGGTGTGGAGAAAGAGGGGTATGGAGAGGTGTGAAGAAAGAGGGATATGGGAGATGTGGAGAAAGAGGGATATGGGAGGTGTGGAGACAGAGGGATGGTGTGGAGAAAGAGGAATATGGGAGGTGTGGAGAAAGAGGGATATGGAAGGTGTGGAGAAAGAGGGATATGGGAGATGTGGAGAAAGAGGGATATGGGAGGTGTGGAGAAAGAGGGATATGGAAGGTGTGGAGAAAGAGGGATATGGGAGGTGTGGAGAAAGAGGGATGGTGTGGAGAAAGAGGGATATGGGAGGTGTGGAGAAAGAGGGATATGGAAGGTGTGGAGAAAGAGCGATATGGGAGGTGTGGAGAAAGAGGGATATGGGAGGTGTAGAGAAAGAGGGATATGGGAGGTGTGGAGAAAGAGGGATATGGGAGATGTGGAGAAAGAGGAGATATATGTGTCATGGTCCACCAGGACACAAGGAAAAACCCGAACAAGAAATCTTGAAGTGTTTGAGTTGATTAAAACAATTTTCCCCGTGTTGTCCCCATCCAAAACGTCGGAGCTTGAAGGCCCTTATAAGTTATCTCTAGAAAACTACTTTTTCTTTTGTTTCTTCTGTAAATATAATAACCCCTTGAGTGTTTGGGATGCATACAATGATGCAAAGGCAAAATCTTCTAGAAATAGGGATCCTTGACCATGCCAGAGATTCATTCCATTTTGAGCGATTATCAAACTAATTTTGGGTCAATTGCGAATACATCTGTACATGTTGCACTCAGAAAATTATGATGACTTTTTTTATGTTTTACATCACTTTTCATATTTTAGGGCCGGGAGAAGGGGGGGGGGGGATTTTTGATCAATCATTGGGTCATAGAGAATGATCCCCACTCCCCCACCCCTCTCAGTCTGAAGCGACGTATTGGTAAATAATAAGTCCTACCATTATCACATTGATATACTTACGAGTGCAGCACCCGAATTGGCGTATTTCAGATATGCCAGAAGTAGAATATCTGCCAGGATCCAAAAGCACAGGACGATGGCCATACTGATTGCTTCCTGAGTATCAAAACATACCAAAATAATTAACATTATTTCAAAGTTTCTTCTCCGACCAAAGTTCATGGTGTCATTGGTGTGTGCAATGAATTTATTTCAAGTTTTGATATCGAGCTAGCATATTCTTCATTTAAAAGAATATTACCGCTAATTTTTATTTTCATTCATATGATAGAGGACTACACTTTACAACTATAATAGTGATTTTGTTGTTGTTGTGAAAACACACATGTTGATATAGAATTCTATTCAGAAGTTACATAAGATATCAATAAACATTGTTTTTTACACCAATATATATCATCAATATAGAAAATGAAAATTCACGGAATATTCCTTTAAAATGTTTCAGATACGGATTTAAAAGCTGAGAGGCCGCAGATAGCCTGGCAGTACCTTCTGCTTTATTGCAAGGAAATAACTTGCAAATGATGAAATTGAATGTTTCCGGATGCAAGAAAAAATCAGGTAATGAGGGCAATATTATATTCACGGAAAATGTATGTTGAAGTGGTTAAAGGTAGTCATGTCCTTCCTCGAACTTCCAAATAGATTGTGTTGCAAATAAATCCTTATTACAAGCAGGAAATATATGGTTGTATGATAGAGCAATATTGTTGCCATCGTTTGTTTTTATTCCATATTTGTCTTAATTTCAGAATATCCACAACTGTTAAGAGAATTGAGAGGCTCATTTCATGATCTATTTTGGATTGTGCAGGCAGTGCTCACAGCCACACATCTTTACTCAAAAACAGTGAGTTTGCTTCCTTTCTTGCAAACTGAATGCTTTCAAGATTTAAACTCTAGGCGTATCTGACTACAAAGTCAACATTGAATAGTTTGTGATAAAAAAAATGTTGAAATTGGCATATTGGCTGATTGAAATATTTCTTCTCACCACCCTCCCTTTACCCCCCTCCCCCCATTGCTTACCAGTTAACCCTCAAAAAGATGATTTTTTTGTGAAAAATAATGTCCAAACAAAAACGGAACACCTCTAACACTCTCAAGAGCAAAAAGACCATACATCATGCGTGAACATATATAGTGTTAGGTATCGACAGCAATGAAAAGGATGAAATAATTACAAATATTGTCCTCCAAATTAGAGTGTTGACATCTCGACATAATTGTCAACGTTGTCGTATCTAATTGTTATTGGGTCATACTGGGCCATTCTCTATCAGGTTAAGATGAATTAAATGGATGTAGCGCCATCAGTGTGGCGGGGGTGTAGCGAAAGGGGTAAAGGGGAGGGGGCACGTGTACTCTCAAATGAGAGATTGCTAAGTGAATAATGTGGCTGACGGAGTTACAACGAGATGATAATGTTACCATATATAGTTCAAAAGATACCCGGATCCCGCTGGGACCGATAAATATACATACCATTAACCTCCAAGGCAGATTGCTATACTTTGAATAGAATTGGCAGCCCTTGAATATTAGAAGAACTGTTGAGTACATGAAAGAGAATGCTGCCACCGTCGCGAAAAATCCATATGTCGTTCCTCTTGGACCGACAATGATGCTCAGAAAGGCAAAGAAAGACATCACCTGGAAAAGAAAAAATAAATTAAAAGAAAAAGTTAAAAGCCACCGTGGGAATGATGTGTCAGATAAAAGGACGGTATTCTCACCAGTGACTGCATTAGAGGAGAAAGGGGCATTTTGCCAAGATATCGCTTCCCCCAATTGCCTCCCAGAAAATAGTTGTACGAGCGAACAATTTGGTCCATACAGGCCATTTCTCCCTCCCCTGGAACAAAAAAACGTGTTCCTCCCTTCCCACGGCAACAAAATCCTGGCACCGCCACTGATTCTCATCCACCTGTCCACAAACTGGAGGAATTATGGAAAAAAAGTTCACGGATTTCTGATTTCGGCGCCATATCATTTGAAGTTGTAGCTCAACGTGTTAACCAACTGACCAAGTCATCCTAATATGTTCAAACTCCAATACTTTAAAAAACAGGTATTTTAAAAATCCCACAAGACACCGTCTGAAAGTGGAGGGAAGATATCCCCTGTCCCTAGAATTTCAGACCTGATTGGTACCTCTGACCCCCTTCCCACCAAGTAGACCCTAAATTATACAGTATGACGGAGAAGTTAGTAGCCCATTGGTCCACACAACGACTGCCAAAGGAAAACTCGATTGTATACCGCCATCAAATTTTTCCCCTTTTTTAAAAGTATACTATATGTGATAATTTGCTCATTTTAATGCCCCCTCGCCCCATAAGATTTCCCCCTCCCCATGACCACAATCCTGGCGCCAACACTGCTTGCAGTCTTCCATGCACCGTAAGCCAGTGATATTGACACTTACCTGGGCAGCTGGTTAAGCCCAAAAGTTTCCGTGAAAGTCGAGAGTCGAGTTGGCTGAGATCTAGTTAAAGCCTAACGTTAGTACGAAAATTGACAAGCTATTTCTAGCGTTGGGCGTTGGGGAATGGATGTCCCCTTGTTTCATTCGAATTTTTCGTTTAAGCCTATAAAAATAAAAATGCATACGTATACTGCACACTGCAGAAACCCGAAATCAGTGCATTATAAGCAATATTCAATTAGAACAAGGAGGTAACATTCTGGTACCTCCTTGATAACACGTACAGTAGGAAGGCAATAACGGGATCTGATTGCGAACTTAACTGCTAGATATTTAAAAAAAAACGAAAATTATATTTAGCCCTCAGACTGTCAAAAGTTAAAATTACGGTCAGACGTAAATCCATTGTTATGTCGAACTGCCAAAAATCAGAAAAAATGGCTTACAACACGCACTGCATTTGCCTACCGAAACTAAGAAGCAAGGGGAAAATGTGGTGATGGGGAAGGAGAAGGGGGGGGGGGGGGGGGACGCACAAAATACCGCTAAGATCTACAAAATACCGCCATACACAAGCTATCAATTTGGAATAAAACGTGGGGGTAGATGCCCCTTGTTCACCCAAACCTCTCATAAGACAACACGTGCCGACAGTGTGTTTATGCGTCCTCATGATCAGTGACGTAATGGCAGGGGCCAGGGAGGGGGAGGGGGATTGTCTCAGCATATATTTTGGTATACTTTTTCTTTTCAACTTCTGCAATTTGTATCATTTACTGTTGCCCGGCTCATAACCCGTTCATCATGTTCATCCCGATATGATCAACTCATCACCACCAGTTCTTCAATCACATCATTGGCTTCCAGTAAAACAGCGATCAGTCAGTGTACAAGCTGCTCCTCCTTACCTACAAATCTCAACACTCTCTTGCTCCTGGATACATTATGCAGTAAATTCCCCACTACCATCCTCAACGTCAGCTTCGCTCCTCAACAAAATGTCTTCTGGCTGCCTGTCATCATCCGGACCCAAAATGTTATGGTGAAAGGGCCTTCATCTCGCAGCACTTCTCTCTGGAACAATCTACCATCTTTAATTCGCAAACACCATCTGTTAATTCTTTCAAACGTCTTCTAAAAACTCATTTATTTATTAATTTATTGATTGTTTTTTTATTATTCTTTATTGATGTGATCTTGGTCAAGCGCTTTGAGGCCTTAGTACAAACAAAGAGCTTCCGAGCGCTATATAAATCGATGCTTATTATTATTTACAAAAATCTACCTACTGTGGTGTAGCGGTTATCATACCTGTCTACAGACCACGAGGCCCCGGGTTCAATCCTGGGGTGGGTAGACACGCCAGTGCACCACATTTGGTTATCAAAGGCCGTGGACATTGACTTGGTTGTCGATGTTATGTCTGTCCGTACGTCGTACCTGTGTTCTCGTCCGGGTCGTATTAAGCGTTTCGTGATAGCATTTGTACTATCATAACCGAATACGCAGGCGACGACCCCGTCATTGTAATTGTGTGTTCAACTCTCTCTCTCTTTATTTACAAAACAACATCGTAAATGTTGTTTTCTCTCGAAGCTTTATTCTTACATCAAAAACATTCAAAGCATCACAGGACCCCAACACCCAATTAAAGACAAATATTGTAGTTAACTGCTGAGTGGATCCTACATTTAAACATTCGTTCCAAAATGTATATTCCTCTAACTAACTGTCAACTTAAATCAGTTAGTAAAAGTCAGTGGAATTGACACGATTTTAAGCAATTTTCCTATACCAAAATCACCCCCAAAACGCTAAGCTTCCAGAGGTTCCCCCTTCTTTTGCTCCCTCCCTCTCCCTGGGATCCTATAAGGATTTCTACTCTGGGTTTGATAGTTTGATACAATATTAAGCACTTCTCTGCTATGAAAGTCGCGAGAAATGCTGGGCTTCCGGGGGCTTTCGACGGTCCCATATACAGCCATATTTTTAAAACAATTCCAAGCAATTTTTGCTACCAAAATCACGAGAAGCTGCAGGCAACAGGGCTTCCAATTGCTTCGCCCCTAGATTTGCCACACAATTTTCTGCTATTAAAATCACGAGAAACGTAGGGCTCCCAGGGGAAGCCCCCTGAGCCCCTACCAGGGTTTCGCTTATAAATTTGATACGATTTAAAGAAATTTTCTGCTCTCAAAATCGCGAGCAATTTTTTGCTACCAAAAGCGCAGGGCTTTCGACGACCTGGATTTGACATGAGTTTAAGCAATTTTCTGTTATCAACATCATGAGAAATGCAGGACTTCCAGGGGCTTTGCCCCTTGGGCCCTAAGGGCTTCAGCCTTGGAGTTGACACAATATTAAGCAATGTTCTGCTCTCAAAACCGCGAGATTTTACAGGGTTTCCAGCCTTCCAAGGGCTTCGTCCCTAGCCTACTGCCTACACTGCCCTGATTTGACACAATTTTAAGCAATTTTATAAATTTCTGCTACCAAAATTAGGAGAAACGCAAGGCAATAAAATCAAGTACAACAATCAGGGAGAATCCCTGACTTTTGGTGTAATAAGAAAATGCACCAAAACTTGGAGCCTTGTATTCATTAAGATCCATGGAGGCCGCCATTTTAAGTAGTGATAACGTTATATCAATGGGATTTTTACTAAGAGAACGGTAGTGTTTGTGTAATGTAACGCATGATGCATGTACACGGTATCAGCGATAACTAAGCCAACAAAGAATCATGTGCCGAGAATCGTGTGCTGTTCATGTGCTGAGTCATGTGCTGTTCAAAAGGTCAACGACCTGTCAACGAAAGTCTTCTGTTATTTTATTGCGATAAAGTCCGCGGTCAAATCTAATGAATATTCATTTCATATCAATTTTTTCTCATTAAAGATCACCATTGACTTAACGTTATCACTAGTAAAAATGGCGCCCCCCCCCCTCCCCCTCGCCCCAACCTGTATCATCGCAAGACATTTTGACTTGGTGAACAGTATATACCCAAGTACCTAACACGGAACTGCGAAACAGCATTTACCCGCTTAAGGACCCTGGTGGCGTCCAGATGCAAAACCTTGGTCCAGGGGGCAAAGCCCACGAAGCTCTGAAAATTTCTTGTTTTGTTGCCCCAGAATGGCTGAGGATCAAAACGAGCTGACAAAAATGTAAGTGATGAAAAGAAGACAATTTTAAACTCTCGTGTTAGTATCCATCCATAGGTTACCAATTCTAAACAGGCGCAGAAGAGAAATTTTCCATGAAAATTGAGAAAAATCGGGCAATATTGTGCAGGCGTTCATCTGTTCATGAGTTAAGTTCTGGTCTGAAGATATTCTGGTTTTTGATGCTCCAAAATGGCTGAGTTAAAATCGACACAAAGTTCCAAAATGTAAATGAAAAATCGCGAGGTCTTGGCAGGTTGGGAGCAAAGCAAGGGTTGGGATCCAAGAGGAACTTGGAAGGGGTCCAGGGGCGAAGCCCCGAAAGCTCTAAAGATATATTGTATTTAATGCTCCAAAATGGTTGAAATTCAACACAAACTGACAAAATTTAACTGTTGAAAGGAATTTTTTTTTTAATTCTCATGTTAATATCTACTGATTACGGCACAATTTATAAACAGGCAGAAAAAAATTACTCCTAAAAAATGAGAAAATTTGGGCAAGATTGTGTAGGCGTTCATGGTGAAGCCTTGGTCTGAATATTTCTTGATGCCCCAAAACAACAGAAAGTTCTATAATGTAAATGTGGTAATGAGGCGAAAATGATAATGGATCCAGGGGAAGAAGTCCCGCTTAAGGGCCCTTTGGAAGGGGTCCAATGGGCGAAGCCCTGGAAATTCTTAAGAGTTCTTGTCTTTGATGTCCCCAAACAGCCAAATGGCTGAAAATCAATTCGGAAAATTTAAGTGATGATAAGAAGATAATTATAAATTCTCATGAACAGATGTACACAGATACACAGTAGGCCTATAGGGTCACCTGTAAACATTGAGAAAATTTGGCCAAAATTGTAGGCTTCATGAACACAGCTCTGGTAGGGTCCAGGGGCGAAGCGGCCCTGGAAGATTTCTGGAGATTTCTAGTTTTTGATGCCCAAAATTCACCCATAGCGGCTCTGGATTTAAACGTGTGTAGGTGGGCATCTTCCATACGTCTCAGTTGCCAAACTAGAGCCCAATCAGCATCAGCATCATACCAAGTCACAGCATAATACCAAGCATCCACGTCGAGTGGAGATGATAGACATTATTTTTTACATCTCTGCCCCACTAGGTGCCCAAGTACTGAAGTATGATGTTGTCAGCTTCATGATGCCGAGTCGGAGGACATGATTCTGATTTCTAGACGATTCGTGCATGGTTGAGATGCATCTTGGTTTAAACAGTAGTCCTACATCCGACATTTTTATTTCTGCCCGACTATGTGCCCAATTATGATGTTGTCAGCTTAATGCCGAGTCGATGGTTGGAAAGACATAGTTCTAATATCTGAATCGGACATGACAGATCTCTGATAGAAGTACTCCGTATTCTATACACGAATTGCTTGACAAATTTTGTACTCAAGTTACGCTCCTGCTTCCAATGGAATATGACTCACCGCGCCACCACTCACGGTCCTCTATCAGCGAACTAAACATGCAAATATTATCTGATGTTAGTAATGTATATTAAATTATACTGTTATACCTGTATACTGCAATAAGTTATACGGCCTATAGAATGATTTTTCTATCCCTTGGATTTATATTACCCAAGTCGCCCATTATGCATTTGTCGAATACCTGAATACGATTACTGTCGAACTAATGGATTGCAAACGCTGTTATGAAATCTTGTATGATTTATATTTGTACAGACCAGCATAGACATTAATATCGGAGAGATGCATGGATGGGATTTATGTTTTGGATGCAGGCATCGAAAGGCAGTTCAGGAACCGCGGAGACTGGGAAGTGTGTGTGTGTGTGTGTGTGTGTGTGTGTGTGTGTGTGTGGGAGGTGGGGAGCTTTAGGACCCCCCCCTTAATTTGCTGTGTAAAAAAACGACCTGAGACGATTTTATCTTCGTGGTTTTCCCGGTTGGGAGGTAAAATTGATAAACTATAAACATAACATTGAAATGATTGGTAAAATCTAAGGAAAATTTTGTAAAATTTAAGGAACTTTGGTAAAATTATATAGAATTTGTCAAAAAAAATTCCGAAAATTGAAGAAAGTTGACAAAAATTTCCTCAAAATCGAATGCAATTGCCTAAAATGATGGAAAGTTCCCGAAAGTTGGAAAAAAATTGTCAAATATGAATAAAATTTTCTAATATTGACAAACAGTTAACCAAAATTTTAAGGAAAGTGAACAAAGATGAATGTAATTATCCTGAAAATGAAAAAACATTTCGTAAAAATGAAAGGTAAAATCAGAAAAAAATTTGGTAGCATTAATTTGAAATCTTTTAACAAATTTTTAAAAATTATAGAAAATTGACAAAAATTTCCTCCAAATCGAAGAAAATTGCCTGAAATGAGAAAAATTCCCTAACAATGTCAAAAAATTCACCGAAATTTTTAAAGAAAGTGTCCGAAAATGAACAAAATTTTCCGAAAATTGACAAAAATTTCCCAAAAACTGCACAAAAATAAAAAACATTCCCTATAAACTTTTCAAACAATTCACCAAAATTTGAAAGAAAGTATCCAAAAATGAACAAGATTTCCCTAAAATTGTCAAAAAATTTACCGAAATTTGAAGGAAGAGGCCCAAAAAAGAAGAAAATTTCCCAAAAAATAAAGGGAATTTCCTGAAAATAAAAGACAATTTTCTGAAAAATTGAAGATTTTGCAATTAGCAGCAAAGTGGTGATGGAACTTAATTTATACTGCAATTTTTCCACTTGTGACCGGGAAATTGTTGCCCCCCCCCTCCCATCCTTTCCTGAGAGGTAACCTGCCTAACACTGTGTACGATTATGATGGTTGCAGTTAGTGTACATGGTTGAATATGAATGTGATGTTGCCTTTTATTTTCGTCATTTATTGATTTACTTCTTTAGCATTTTACCTTCCCCCTCTTCCCTTCCCTTACCTCCTACCCCAGTTTTGTCCCTCAAATTGAAGGAAACTGCGTTCGGAAATGAAAGTATTTACCCAAAAATTGCCCAAAACATTCCCCAAAAAGAGCAAAAAAATTCGATAATTAAAGGAAATTGTCCAGAAATCAAACAAAAATAAGATAAAATACCCAAAGTTTTCACGAAAATGGAAAAAAAAAATGTTCTGAAAATCAAAGAAAATTGCCTGAAAATGAAGGAAATTTTCCATAAAAGTAAAGAAAATTTCGGAAAAGGAAGAAAAATTGCCCCTCCCCTAAGAGGAGACCCTTCCTACGCTTCTGTCTGCAAGTTCGTTTTGTTCTTTCTTTCTGTTAAAGGACATTTACACCGTACTAGTGAGTATCTGACTATAGAGCTTTGATAAATACAAAACGAAAAGAAAAAGAAGAAGAAAATAAAAAACTATATTTAGCTTTAATAAATTTAGTACTTCGGTATAAGAAGGGGGCATATAATACGAGTAAAAAATGTATTAAAAAAGTCCCTTTTGTTTATTCCCCCAACTGCCCAAAAATGTAACTGTTATGTTGTCAGGTTGTCCGACTGGCAAAGATATTCATCGAAAATTTGACCTTAATCCTTTCTTCCGTTCCTTCCCCTTCCCCCTACAATCAGTCTGGCTCTATATACTGATATAGAAAACCTGCTTGGAGGGCCCCATCTAAATGTAGGGGCATCAGTCTGCCTCTAATTCTGCACTTCTGAACCTTGATCAGATTTTCTTGTTTGTGTCTATATGGCAATGGTGCCATATGAACTTATAACTTATTAACATATTTTATTTAAGACAATCGAAATTGTTAATCAGTTAGACAATATAAACGCAGGGATGCATTGTGGGTAGATTGTGGTAAAATTTTCAACTAGATTAACAAATTTGCCTTAAACGTTAAAATTGAGGTAAAGTGGGTCTAAAAATGGATGGTGGTATATTATATTTTTTTGCTTTTTTTATTGGAGGGTCAGAAAAGGTCTGAAAGTTTGAGCCAATTAAGCCATGATTTGGACAAATTAGAAATTTGAGGGTGCTGATTGGGACGGATCCCCTCTTAAGTGGACAAGACCCCAAACAGTTCCTGGTTACAAGCTGGAAAATTGCACGACGACAAGCTTGCTGCTTACCGCTTAGAAATTTGAAATTTTCGGGAAATTTCCTTGCATTTCCGGAAATTTTCTTTTATTTCTGGGCAATTTTCCTTTATTTTCTGGCAATTTGGATCATTTTCTACCATTTATGTTTTTGTAAATTTTCCTTCATTTTGGTTTTTTTTCTTTCGATTTTCGGAAATTTCTTATAATTCTTGAGAAAATTTGCTTATTTTGTGGCCAATTTTCGAAATATTTTCCTCAATTTTCGCGAAAGTTCCGAGCAATGATTTTTCGATTTTCGCACTGTTTGCATTAATTATCGGAAAATTTAACAAACTTTTTTGAAAATGAAGGAAATTTCCCAAAATTGAAGAAAACTTAACGAAAATGAAGAAAATTTTACGACAATTAAAGAAATTTTCCGCAAATGAAGAAAATTCCACAAAAATTTAAGCAAATGTTACGCAAACGAATGAAATTTCCCAAAAATTGAAGGAAATTTCCCGAAATTTCATGAAAACTTCTCGAAAATTGAAGCAAATTTGGTCTACTAACTGTGGTGTAGCGGTTATCATACCTGTTTACAGACCGCGAGGCCCTGGGTTCAAGCCTGGGTTGGGTAGACACGCCAGTGCACCACAACTGGTTATCAAACTCCGTGGACATTGACTTGGTTGTCGATGTTATGTCCGTCTGTATGTCGTACCTGTGTTCTCGTCCGGGTTGTATTAAGCGTTTCGGGATAGCATTGTTACTATCATAACCGAATACGCAGGTGACGACCCCGTCATTGTAATTGTGCGTTCACTCGTCGTCGTCGAAGCAAATTTCACGAAATTCTACAATTTCCGAAAGAAAAGAAACCATGGAATCTGACTCTTTAAAATCAATTCGTTAGACTTAAATTCTGTGATCATTATGGGGCCAAAATGGTACTTGGCCCCAATAAAATAATTGGGGGATCTTTCCCCTCCCCCTTCCGTTTCTACAAACCGCATATGTTATATGTTCTGATCACCAATAACCAAATTGAACTTGGAAAACAAATCGCAATCAGGCAGTGGTCATTGCTTTGAGTTTTGCGATGTGCTTTGGGGCCTCAAATCTCGAGTTTTGCGATGGGCCCGTGGGTTATGCACCCTTCCCATCCCATTGCTGCACCGCCCCTGAAATAAATGCATGTATAAAAATATGCATGCCTATGAACATACAGTATCGGGAATAAAGAGAAGAGAAAATATTTGAAGAAAAAAAAGTCTTCCGTTAAATTTGTTTATCATGGTTTTTTCGTTTGGACGTGGGGACCGCAAATTGTAGGGGGTGTTCCTGCCTCTTCCCTCAGAGCAGAGGATCAAGCAATCACTCTGGCATACCCATTTTCAATAAAGGCCTCTAGTGTGAGCGGCAGGTTGGCTTAAATTTCTCAGTGAGTGAACTTGATTGCTGACAGCTGGCAGACAGGTCAATTGGACAATTTCGGCAAAATATTGCCAAAACTAAATTTTATTTTACGAGACGTTCTACGATTTTATCAGTAATAGTTCTTCCTTTGCATTTTTAAATCAAAAAGTGTTCTTACCAACTGAATGACGAGAAGTAGATTTGGAAGATTCCCAATAAAAGTCTGCAGATTCACTACAAGGACCCCATCTCGTATCTCCACTGGTTTGGGGGTGTTCGCTTGGTGACGTTGATCTAAGGCGGGCTGGGTAACCGCGGGGTCGTCATCTCGCACATCGTGCGGCAGGCGAATATTTGATGCCATTTTTTACTCTCTAATATGACGTAGTTTATCAATGATGTATTTCTTTATCCATCACAAATTTCAGCTCGAATAAATTTATTGAATCCTAAATGGTGATATTTTACTGGTGGAAGTTAATATGATACGTTCGCAAATTCGAGTTTCCTTGAGGAAATAGTCCCACTCTAAAGCGATGTGAACCTGAAAAACTGCATGTTCAAAACGAAAATATTGTTTCGATTTCCACATTACTATCTACATCGAAACTAGTCCGTAAAAAAACAAATACTTTCCCTTCCATTCTGTGAGTGTAAATTGTTAACAGCTAGAATTCACGTTCACAACACTAAAATGCATAATAAATATGACATGCTGGTGGTAGTCAAATCGTTAATGCATCGCAAACTAGGCTCTATTATGTCGCTGTTTACTTTTGTATGATAACAATACGCATGCCATTGTACAGGCTTGAATCGGACACAATTAAACCATTAAAGCTTTACCATTCTTTAAAATTGTGCGACATCCTCGAATGATTATCATTTTTGATCAAAGGTCAAGTTAAATTCCCACAGTAACTGAGTATTCAGTGTAGTAAGAGCTTAGTTGCATTCAAAACCGGAATCTCCTTCAAACAAAATCCCGATTTGCAAAGCGCATTATATGCTGTGTGCTCAGTCGATATCAGAACATTGATTGTCTGCAGGCGCAGTCGTATGAAGATAACTGTTTATCTGTTTTGATTATTAGATCGTACACAAATGATACAACGGCTGAAAACAACACTAATCGGCCAGCTAGCCTGTGTGAATGAGCAGGGAGTTGGAACTCCCTGGAATGAGTAAGCGCTAATTATGACTAATATTCAGCTTTCTGCCTGTTCGTGTATAAGGGTTGCGATTGTGAGATTATTATCATGGATTTGCCTAAAACTACTAATAATTCAGACAAAAATATAACTTCGCGGCAAGATGCATTTTAGCAGCGGGTTGCAAAGTAGAGTGATCGGAGATACGGTGACTATATACAACATCATATTGGTTGTCGAAGGTTAATGACTGGACTTGAAAGAGGAGCAATGTGTATGGCTATGAGGAGAACATTTAATTTCGACTCAACGAGAATATAGAGGGAGGGGGGGGGGGGGGTATGCATGCACAAATGACAACGGGTACGAGTCAAATGTCATTTAGGCCAGTAACCTGTAAGGCAAAATGAAGGAGCGTTCAAATTTGGGGGATTCTCTCTACTCCGATTTGCTCGGTGAAAAGATTATTTGTTTCGTGCCCTTTTGAACTGTCAAGTTACCACGTATTGTTCTAAAGGGGGCACACCGCACACACATTTCAAGGAAGGGTATACTTGGGCATTTTAAGCCTACCTTGTTTTTATTTTCATTTAATTTCACGCAAGGTGTATATCTTTGCAAGGACGGAGGTAACCATTGCAGGCTATACGCAAAGGCAGTCGGAAGATGCGGGGCTGAATTAGCATTTGCTGAAAGTTAAATAGTAGCGCTGTCAAAACGCAAAGCGCGATATTTTCGGCGTGGGGTCCAGGGTCTTGCTTAAAGCGCCCAGGGGGCGAAACCCCCCGGAAGCTGTAACCCCTTTGTGGGTCTAGAATGATCACACTTAAACCCATTTGGAGGGGTATAGTCTGATAGTGAGACAGACAGACATGACTTATTTTAAAGGAATTTTCACTGTTGGGCCAATTGATAGGTTGGTTGATAGGAGGAGGCAGAGGCGTAGGAAGCGGGGGCGGTGGAGACAGTTTCTCTCCGAGAGGATTCACCCTCCTGGTTGCATGCTTCCTGCCCAGTTGGGAGGTAAAATTGGGAATTTCGGGTAAAATTTGGCAACTTTTCCCAAACTTTGAAGAAAATTTCCGAAAACTACCGAAAATTGGCAAATTTTCCCGATAATTAGAGGAAATTTCCCGAAAATCGAAAGAAAAATAAAACTACCAGAAAATGAATCAAATTTGAAGAGTAGTTTCCGAAAATTGAAAATTTACTGATTAGGAACATATTGAACGTAAAGACTTAATTTATCAGTGCAACTTTATTCCGCTGGTAACTGGGAATTTCTACGGATCTTGCAACCTACCCCCCCCCCCCCCTTCCTTCGTCTAAGAGAGGATTCTTCATACCTTCCTGGGAGGGAGTCCTGACAGATATATCTGAATATCTTTCACTTTAAAAATATAATGACACAAGCATTGGAATCCAAGTACACATTTAAAGTAATTTTCAGTTCCTTCAAAATGATATGCTAATGAACATTATTACTTTCCATTTTGCTATCAGGCCCTTATATCAAATATGCATTTAAAATCAATTTATTATGTATTGATGGACCAAATGACCCACCAGCACTTATCTAAAACTAGAAATATGAAGTTAGTAAGTCTCGCCTGCCATATATTTTTTTCTTTCTCATTTTACAATTTGTAAAATGCATGTTTTTACAAGTAACATTAATTAGAAAAAGTGTCCCCACACCCACTTTAATGCGGAGATATCATAGATACAAATATTTTCATTGCTATGCAAATAAGCTAATTAGTATGCACACACATCCCCCAATGATCTCAGATGTATGATCTCAGGTTCAACATTTTGTACTGAAGTCTATTGTTATGCAAATAACCAAATTAATATGCACACTACACCTCACCATTAATTGTATACAATGCTCTTCACATATATGATCATTTGTGCAAACAAAATTACCATATACACTTTAATTTCAGAGATATACCGGTAATAGATAGAAATATTTCCATTGTTATGCAAATAAGCTAATTATTATGCATACACTTCCCCAATCATCTCAACTGAACAGTACCAATGCTCTCTACCACTGTACCAAGTTATTATCTCAGGTTAAATATTGTGTATGAAAGTCTATTCTTATACAAATAACCTAATCAATATGCACATTACACCTCACCATTAAGAGTAGACAATGCTCTTCACATATATGGTCATTTGTCAGTTTGTGTAAACAAAATCCCTACACCCACTTTAATTTAAGAGATATTATAGATACAAATATTTCCATTGTTATGCTAATAAGCTAAATAGTATGCCCACAGAACCCCCACCCCTCCAATCATGCTCATGTCCTCTACCCCTGTGCTAAGTTACATGAAAGGGCACCATTAATAACTTAAGTTATTATTTCAGCTTAATTTTTTTGTACGGAAGCGTATTGTTATGCAGACAAACTAATTAATATGCACACTACACGTCACCATTAATTGTATACAATGCTCTTCACATATATGATCATTTGTGCAAACAAAATTACCATATACACTTTAATTTCAGAGATATACCGGTAATAGATAGAAATATTTCCATTGTTATGCAAATAAGCTAATTATTATGCATACACTTCCCCCAATCATCTCAACTGAACAGTACCAATGCTCTCTACCACTGTACCAAGTTATTATCTCAGGTTAAATATTGTGTATGAAAGTCTATTCTTATACAAATAACCTAATCAATATGCACATTACACCTCACCATTAAGAGTAGACAATGCTCTTCACATATATGGTCATTTGTCAGTTTGTGTAAACAAAATCCCTACACCCACTTTAATTTAAGAGATATTATAGATACAAATATTTCCATTGTTATGCTAATAAGCTAAATAGTATGCCCACAGAACCCCCACCCCTCCAATCATGCTCATGTCCTCTACCCCTGTGCTAAGTTACATGAAAGGCACCATTAATAACTTAAGTTATTATTTCAGCTTAATTTTTTTGTACGGAAGCGTATTGTTATGCAGACAAACTAATTAATATGCACACTACACGTCACCATTGAGTGTAGACAATGCTCTTCACATATATAATCATTTGTGCAAACAAAATTACCATATACACTTTAATTATAGAGGTATAATAGATAGTAGATAGAAATATTTCCATTGTTATGCAAATAAGCTAATTAGTATGAATACACTTCCCCCAATCATCTCAACTGAACAGTACCAATGCCCTCTACCACTGTACCAAGTTATTATCTCAGGTTAAATATTTTGTACGAAAGTCTATTCTTATGCAAATAACCTAATTAATATGTACATTACACCTCACCCATTAAGTGTAGACAATGCTCTTCAAATATATGATCATTTGTGCAAACAAAATCCCTACACCCACTTTGATTTAAGACATATCATAGATACAAATATTTCCATTGTTATGCTAATAAGCTAATTAGTATGAACACACAACCTCCCCCCCCCCCCTCTCTAATCATGCTCAATTGAAAATTACTAATGTCCTCGACATCTGTGCTAAGTTATATGAAAGTGCACCATTCATAAGTTAACTTCTGATTTTAGGTTAAACATTTTATACGGAAGTGTATTGTTATGCAAATAACCTAATTAATATGCATACTACACCTCACCATTAAGTGTAGACAATGCTCTTCACATATATGATCATTTGTGCCAACAAAATCCCACATCTACTTTAATTTAAGAAATATCATAGATATAAATCTTTTCATTGTTATTCAAATAAGCTAAATAGTATGAACACACAACAATCATGCTTATTTGAAGTCCCCATGTCCTCTACCCCTGTGCTAAGTTACATGAATGTACATCATTCATAACTTAAGTTATGAGCTCATGTTAAACATTTGTGAACGCCGCCGCCGACGACGACGACAAGATGATTCCTATGTCTCTTCATCCTGCTTCGCAGGCGAGACAAAAAGGGCTTGTAATGAAATTATACCATAAGCAGCGGAATATACTGAAGTTGAGGACACATACGTTTACGGGAACCCACAACTTATTTTGAAAGCATGTGCGTGTGGCAGTATGGCATGCCAAACTGAAAGTGCGATTCTTTATCCGCCACCCCAATTTACATTGATAAAATTTGATAAGTCTGAAAAATGCAGGTAACCTAAACTTTTTTCTTTTCTTTTTTTATTTGCTGCAGCCACGAAAATTGGAATTTTTTAGAATAATATGCATTAAAAATTGGGGCATTTAGGACCAACGTTAGGGAGAATCAGAAGCGGAGCTAAGAAATGTTATTAGGAGGGGGTGAAGGAATATTTCCCGACAAAATGTTTGACGGCGTCAATGCTAGCGCGAAGCGATATCCCAAACAACGTGGGGTCTAGGGGCCGACCTCAGGGCCCTTAGTGGGGTCCAGGGACGAAGCCCCGGTAGGGGTCCAAGGGGAGAAGCCCCCGGAAGCTCTGCGATTTTATAGGTGAAAATTTATCTAAAATCAACACAGATTTAAATGACAATATCACTCCAAAACAGTATGGAAACTTAGGCCCCTATGTTTCCATTTTTCATGGGGACTTTTTGTTTTAAAATTGAAACGCCAGCGTTCACTTAGGAACCATATCTTATAAACTACAGAAGAGGCAAAAACGCAAAATACACTTTCTAATTGTTTTTCTCAAACGGCGTGGGGTCTAGGGGCCCGCCTTAGGGGCCCCTAGTGGGGTCCATGGGCGAAGCCCCGGTAGGGGTCCAGGTGGCGAAGCCCCCGAAAGCTCTGCAATTTAAGGCGTTATAGGGCTGATATTTTATCTAAATTCAATACAGATTTGCACAGCAATATCACCCCCAAAACAGCATGGAAACTTGACTATTTAGGCCCCTTTACGTTTCCATTTTTGATGAGGACTTTTTGTTTTAAAACTGAAACACCAGCGTTCATTTAGTTACCATATCATTTGAACCACAGAAAAAGAAAAAAACGCAAAATAGGTTTTTTTTTAAATTGTTTTTCTCATCACTATTGACCCACAAATATTTTACTTCGTATTGCCATGGGTTATCTCTACAAACACTCTTGTTAATTTTATCTTGTACCAGTCAATTCACAATTGATGATGGAAGCCATTAGTCTATGAAAATCTTAATTAAATAATAGCAACACCTCATTCCCAACATCAGTTTCAGACTGAGGATCCTCTCTTGTTTCAGTCTGGATTTCTGCCTCAGCATCCCCAGTCCAGGTCCCGCTGGTACTTGGTTACTTAGGCCTGCAGGTAAATGATGAGCTTCATCAGTACTGACTTCCATTACTTCCGCACTCTTTCTAAATCTTGTACAGCTGCGTCTGCCACAAACAGATTAACTGGCCGGGCATTGACAGTTTCAACTGGTATATGCCTGTATGCACTCCTTTTGAAAATAGATTCTTATGATATTTCACATTTTGGTTTTTCCGATAGTCATCATCAAATTGTCGGTTACACAGTCCACATTGTAACTTAGTTCGGACAGGTTTTTTGCGTTTTTTTTTTCTTCCATCCTGACTGACAAAACTTGCTTTCTCGTAATACCAGGGATATATGATTATGGCACTCGAATAAAGGAAATTTACGTAGTTGATGAAAAGTGGGACTCAGGGGATCCTCTACCAGCTTGCAGCAGCCAAAAATTGCCATGGTTACAATGGACGAGGGCGTTATCTGATCTCTTATATTATCAAGCCGGTTGAAACAATAGCCTCAATTGTGATTTAATTCAACAAGTTGAAAACAAGATCTGCAGTCTTGTACAGACTGACAGACAAAGAGTTGAGTTAGTTGATGTGTTTAATCATGTGAATATTATTTGTTCTCTGTAAATTGAGAACAAAGAATTAGCGATGAATATGAGTTGATGAAGTTTCGTTTTTAAGGTTATAAATAATTAAGTTTCCCGACAAAGTTCAAATTTCCCCGACATAACTATTTTAAATTCCTTTTGGCAATGCTTTTATTTCTGATTGTTCATCTAATTAAGGAAAATCGGTGAAAATTTCCGACAAAGTCAACATTTTCCCGACAAAAATTGCGGCTGGGGGTGTGACCCCCACACACACACACAAACACCTTGGTCGCTACGCCCCTGGGGAGAATTTGAATATTTCAGAGCAAACATCCAGTCATAATCGGAACATTTACTGGAGAAAAAAAAACTCTGAAAAATCGACGGATCAAGATTCCGGGTTTCACTGTCTTTGTATGCTAGTGCTATTCTGTCTCTGGTAAATCATTTGTTGGTAGTCGTTCCGGATCCTTGTCCCCTGATCAAAATCTTAGTACTGTTTCCTTTTACTGACATAGGATTTTCATTGTTTGAAACACATATAATATCTCACTTAGCCTATATACAGATATATCAATGCAAGTTAGTAATTTAATTCATTTTGAACAGCGATACAATTCATGGATAAGATAGTACAACGTGCAACACGTTTCTGCGTACGTTTTGTAAAACAATTCACCATTTAACTGGACAACATGGCCAATCACGGTACGCATGCATGTAGCAATAAAAGCATGGAGCTCGGGGGATTTACTGAGCCCAGTTAGCTCCCGTTCTAAAGTCCATCATCATCATCGTCATCGTCATCGTCATCATCATTGGGAAATTGGAAAATATCTGAGGACCCCTCCTAGCTCAGGGGAGGGGAGCGGCCCATTTGAGGATATTGTGTGGCCCTGATGTAATATAACCACTTCATCATGTATATTCATTTTGTTATAGCGCTAATTGGTTTAACAAATTTCTGCGGATTTGGGATTTGTTGTTCTACAAAAAATTCCGCTTCCAATGAAACAAAAATCGTTTCTCTACCATTTCCCCCGGTTAATCCCTTCACCTACCTGACTACAGTAACACTGGAACCATGGCGTGGATAGGGGAGGGCAGAGGTGGCAATCTCCCCCCCCCCCCTTCTTCCCGCGGGAAATTTTCAAATAGACGGAAAATTTGCACAATCGAAAATTCAGAATGTTGAATACATTTTGTAATCCTGATAAAACCGATCGGTCTTTTAGAGTTGTATACCAGCCATCTTGGGAAAAAGGATTACAAAATTTCCGAAAACCAAATTTTTAACTTAGGCCAATTTAGCAATTTAGAATCAACAAATTTCCGACTTATTTATCACAATTCCCAAAGTTTTTCCTCAAAATATCTAAATATTTCCTCTGCATATCCGAATGTTCCCACTACAAATCAACATTGTCCCTCAAAATATCCGACTGTTTCCTCAAAATATTCGGTTTTTCCCTCAAAATATTCGGTTTTTCCCTCAAAATATAAGACTTTTTCCTCAAAATATTAAAATTTTCCCTCAATATATAATAATTTTTTCTCAAAATATCCAATGTTTCCTCAAAATATCCCAATTTTCCCAAAAATATCATCATAATTTTTCCTCAAAATATCCGTCTGTTTCCTCAAAATATCAGTGTTTTCCCTGAAAATATCCGTATTTTCCCTCAAAATATCAGTATTTTTCTCAAATTATTCGTATTCCTTAAAATCCATTTTTTTCTTAAAATATCCATATTTCCTCAAAATATCCGAATGTTCCCTTAAACTATCCGAATATTCCTCAAAATATCTGAATTTTCCACAAATATCAGAATGTTTCCTCAAGATATTAGTATTATCCCAAAATATCAAACAAATTCTGCCAAATGTCCGATTTTTTCTTCAAAATGTTTTTGGGGGTGGTAGGGGTGGGGCAGGGAGGGGTGGGGAAGGGGGAGCATGCAGGGTAGTCTAGACTACTGGATTTCCGCGTGGCCCTGATTTACTGTTCTTTTACAATTGGTTAGGAAAATATGTTCCGAAATGTCTGTTTTGTCATGTTTCTGACGTATAATGAGTATAAGAGTTTCTATTTGTAAGGCCGGCTATTCTAACCCTAATCCAGACCCCTAGCTTTATTTAAATAGGGGAAGGATGCTAGACTTGTCGAGGGGAATATCAATGCGCGCGCGAAGCGCTGCTTCTTTGCGGCATGGAGTCCAGGGGCCCTTTTACAAACAGGACAATTGCTTACTATGCTATCATTCTGTGTTCTGTATTCATCTATGAGGTTAATTAAGATTAAGTCTAAAATATATATATATATATATATATATCATGATGGCAGGGCGGACCCAGGGGTAGGGCGGACCCCAAGGGGCAGGGTTAACCCCAGGGGGCAGGGCGGGCCCACGGAGGGGCTGGGCGGGCCCCAGGGGGGCAGGGCGGGCCCCAGGGGGCAGGGTGGGCCCATGGAGGGGCTGGGCGGGCCCCAGGGGCAGGGCGGGCCCACGGAGGGGCTGGGCGGGCACCCCTATAAAACTAAAAAAGCTTGGAGTCTGTAATCTTAACCCTAACACTATTCGTTGGCCTTACAAATAACTACTGACAAAAGATCTATATGTATGGCCAGCCTGACAAATAGCCACTCCCGGTTTACAATTCCAGAACTTTCGTGCTGAGGCTAAGCCCTTGAGGCTTCAGACAAATCATTTTTTTTTACTACAGTATAGAACGTTTATATACTGTCGTATAATCACAAAAACATCTTTCACAACGCCTAGAAAATGATTATTTCAGATAAAATCTAATAATGTATTATATTTTTCCTTTTTAATATACCTAATCAACTTCTTTTTTCTTTTTTTTTCATTTCGTTGAATAGCATTAGCTCTTAGCTTCCTAAGAACTACCAGGAGAACTACATAATAGTTGCTCAAACAATCAAAAAAGTAACCTTACCGCAAATTTAGGTTGACCAGTTATAATGTATTAAAAACTACAACCAACAATTTATGCACATGTCATGAATTCAGTCTCGGTTATAGTATTAGGCTTAGGCTAGTATATATTACTGTGCGTGTACGGCTACGGTAAACTGTTCCGATTAATCAATGCTCAAAATTAAAAATTTAGCTACGAAGTACGATAAACAAGTTTGCGGAAGTTTCAAGATAATTCTTAGTAACCATCCTGTCATAAGATTTATCAGTAGAGATATCTGAAGTAATTTCGATATGCCTGGGGAAGACATTCAGGAGGTAGGCCTACAGTAAATTGTATTATCAATACAGTGCTTTTGACTGATTTCTTACGCATACTAGTTATGCGAATGCAGGCACAGTTCTTCTTCAGGATACTGCTTAGCATTCCCAGATATGATAACAGTTACTTAATCATATATTGGTTGTATTTTTTTAATTATTTTTATTAATTGTCCAGTTTCCAAATAATACAGGAACTGTACTATTATGGACACGTAAATTGAGTAACACACAGGTAGGCTAACAGTAACAGTTAGGCTAGTATCACAATAAATAATTTGCCATCGTCATATCGACTCTTTGTTTTGTTTTTTTGTTTTATCGTCAACAAAATTTATATTTGTTGAAGAATTACATCTGTTCAAAATAAGTAGAAGTGGCACCTGCAGTAACTCATTATGTTCGTCATTATGAATGATGCAAAAAAAAAAAAAATATACAGACTAGGCCAAATATTAAGTAAGTTCCTTGGTCCCAAACGTGGCAGATGTCATTTAATGTTGATAAATTCAAAGTTGTTTATTTTGATTATAGCAATTTGGGTTTTGATTACTGAATGGTTCAAATCTTAGTTGTGTTGACCTAGGAAGGGCATCTACAGTAGGTGTTGTCATTACTATGTTAGCAATATTACAATATAGCATATATATTACAAGATAAGTCACCTCCTACCGTGACTTTCGAATCGTATATGAAAAATCCCTTTTTTGACCACTCGCGAATCTTAATTACATTGTTTTACTCAACTCACATTTGCTGGAGACTCCCTTCTTTTATAAGCTACAGTATTTGTTAATGTTTCTGATAAGATGTACAAGCGATGAATTTTCTATTAAAATTCTACCTCATCATTCGCTAAATGCTCGACAATTTGCTGCAAACCAAAGAAATGTCCAAGATGACGTCATGAAGAAGCAGCACTTTAGTATCATTTTGACAAGAATGAGCCGGGTATGTATCATCATTACCAGATGAAGATTCATGTGTTGATAAGGGGTCCAGGGTTAGGAATCATTTCAGATGGAAGAGGGATTACAAAAAATAAAGACATTATATTGGAGAATATGTGCTTCTTTTTCAGGAAGTTAACAAAGGAATTTGTATAAATATGGACCAGCAACATCTTGTACTAAATTTTTTTTTTTAAATAAGGCCACAAAGATAATCTTTTTTTCATTGCTATATGGATAAGCACAAAGGCAAACTAGCTTCTTGTCATCAATGGGCACAAGGAAACGTAGAGATATGATACAAGCCATTGTAAATATGACATTACATAACTTTTGTGAAAGTTTGTTAGATGTACTAACTAGGGCCCAAAAGAATGATTGGAACATATCTGTCCATTCATGCAGGTAGGGAAAGTACACTTTTTGGTTAAAATTGTCTCATTTGACCAAATGTTTGGATGAGTATTATGAGCTCATTAGAGCTGTGAACGTTTAGGGATTTTAGTAAACGTGTACACGCCAACAGAATCGAGCGTGTATCGTGTACACGCGTTAAGTAGCGTAATTTTATAGAATGGATATATAGAATGGGCCTTTCTTTCTGTATGGGTAGCTTATATGAGTCTATCATGTGCGTATCCACAAAATAATTTGAATTGGTGTGTGCAGTAAGCAACACCAACAATTGTAGGCTGTATCTACTACTCATTTAGCTAACAAGAAAGTGAAGTGTTACACTTTATTTTAGACAATTATCTTAAACATCATATATACTGTACTAACTAACAGTAAATGACAGAAAAATTCACCAAGTGACAATTGCTTGTTACTCTCTTGAGTTTATTTAGTGTTTGAATTGTTAACATCAATAGTGGCTCTTTTTAACTTTCGACCAATCGGATCGAATTTCATTTGTGTTTACCATGATGCCATTGTAATCTTCACCCGGTTCATTCTTGTCAAAATAATACTGAAGTGCTGCTTTTTCCTGACGTCATCATGGACATTTCTTTGGTTTGCAGCAAACTGTTGGGCATTTAGCCTGTAATGAAGCAGAATTTTAATAGAAAATTCATCGTTTGTACATCCCATCGGAAAAAATAACAAATACTGTAGCTTATAAACGAAGAAGTGAGTCTCCGGCAAATGTGAGTTGAGTAAAAAAATGTAATTAAGATTCACGAGTGGTCAAAAAAAGGAATTTTCATATACGGTTCAAAAGTCGCCGTACGTGGTGACCTACCTTCTTATATATATATATATATATATATATATGTGATCAGTATATAGGTTGCCATAATGTTAGGAACACCTGTGTTCTAAACAGTGTGCTTTAGCAGCTGCAAGTGCAAATAGGATGGTTGGTTGGTTTGATTAGAAGAAATTTTTATTTCCCTGATAGAGAGGTTGTTCTTATTTTGTATAAGCAGTTAGTCAGGCCTCACCTTGAGTATTCTATTCAGGCTTGGGTCCCTTGTATGAGAAGGATAAGTTGATTTTGGAAGAGGTTCAGCCAAGAGCCACTAGACTTATTCACGAAGTAAGGAATCTCTCTTATGAATCTACAGTAGGTTGTGAATTCTTGGTTTTACAACGCTTGTTTTAAGAAGAGTACATGGCGATATGATTAAGGTTTTTAAGTTTCTATCTGGTAGTGATGCCTTGACTTCCTGTTAATTCTTGCATGTTTCAGCTAATCAAAACAGCCACTGCTTTTGATAACCAGTTGTGAACTCACTGGTATATGGGAGAACTGAACACACCATAGCATGGAGGTGGAAAAATTATCAAAGTTTGGTTATTGTGTGCAAAATGTGAAAAATGGGACAGGTTGGAGGTATTAGGGACAGGGTGGCGGTATTAAGGGACAGGGTGGCTGTATTTAGGGACAGGGTGGAGGTATTTAGGGGCAGGTGGTGGTATTAAGGGACAGGGTGGAGGTATTAAGGGGCAGGGTGAAGGTATTAAGGGGCAGGGTGGAGGTATTAAGGGACAGGGTGGCGGTATTAAGGGACAGGGTGGAGGTATTAAGGGGCAGGGTGGCGGTATTAAGGGACAGGGTGGCGGTCTTAAGTGACAGGGTGGAGGTATTAAGGGACAGGGTGGAACACCCCTCTGAAAAGAAAAAGAAAAAAAAGTTTTAAGTAGGGCTCTGCTCAGGTCAACTTGTTACACTTTTTACACCAGGCTATGAACTTTGAGGGGGAATTACTGGTTTGAATCAGTGCTGAGATTTTTATGTCATTCGCTAAAGCAATAGAACATTCCCCCTTTGTAATATTTTTAAGGGGGAATTCTGATAAAGAATAAGAATCCTCTATCTGTTTTATTAATGTGAACACCGACGTGTTGTAGTAAAGAAAGGGACCCTCTATCAGTCTCATTAATGTGAACACCGATGTGTTGTAGTAAAGAATGGGAATCCCTCTATCCGTCTCATTAATGTGAACACCAACGTATTGTAGTAAAGAATGGGAATCCCTCTATCTGTCTCACTTATGTAAACACTGTTGTGTTGTAGTAAAGAATGGGAATCCCTCTATCTGTCTCATTAATGTGAACACTGACGTATTGTAGTAAAGAAAGGGACCCCATCTATCAGTCTCTCATCTCATTAATGTGAACACCCGATGTGTTGTAGTAAAGAATGGGAATCCCTCTATCCATCTCATTAATGTGAACACCGACGTATTGTAGTAAAGAATGTAGTAAAATGAATGGGAACCCCTCTATCCATCTCATTAATGTGAACACCAATGTATTGTAGTAAAGAATGGGAATCCCTCTATCCATCTCATTAATGTGAACACCAATGTATTGTAGTAAAGAAGAGAATCCCTCTATCCATCTCATTAATGTGAACACCGATGTATTGTAGTAAAGAATGGGAATCCCTCTATCCATCTCATTAATGTGAACACCGACGTATTGTAGTAAAGAATAAGAATCCCTCTATCTGTTTTATTAATGTGAACACCGACGTGTTGTAGTAAAGAAAGGGACCCTCTATCAGTCTCGTTAATGTGAACACCGA
Source organism: Chiridota heheva (assembly GCA_020152595.1). Lineage (NCBI taxonomy): Eukaryota > Metazoa > Echinodermata > Holothuroidea > Apodida > Chiridotidae > Chiridota > Chiridota heheva. The sequence continues at coordinate 722,589 of JAIGNY010001158.1, read as the reverse complement.
TGTGTTGTAGTAAAGAATGGGAATCCCTCTATCCGTCTCATTAATGTGAACACCGACGTATTGTAGTAAAGAATGGGAATCCCTCTATCCGTCTCACTAATGTGAACACCAACGTATTGTAGTAAAGAATGGAAATCCCTCTATCCATCTCATTAATGTGAACACTGACGTATTGTAGTAAAGAATGGGAACCCCTCTATCCATCTCATTAATGTGAACACTGACGTATTGTAGTAAAGAATGGGAATCCCTTTATCCGTCTCATTAATGTGAACACTGATGTGTTGTAGTAAAGAATGGGAATCCCTCTATCCGTCTCACTAATGTGAACACCAACGTATTGTAGTAAAGAATGGAAATCCCTCTATCCATCTCATTAATGTGAACATCGACGTATTGTAGTAAAGAATGGGAATCCCTCTATCCGTCTCATTAATGTGAACACCGACGTATTGTAGTAAAGAATGGGAATCCCTCTATCCATCTCATTAATGTGAACACCGACGTATTGTAGTAAAGAATGAAAATCCCTCTATCCATCTCATTAATGTGAACACATATTCTACTTTCTTTCTTCCTGCTCTGCAGCTACAAAAAGATTGTGCTGAGTTGCAACGGTTGTTGGATCTCACCGATCGTCCAAATGTTAAAGGAATCCTTACAACTGAAATTGAAAAAGTACAAGAACAAATTGCCAAGTCAGCTGACGGAACTTACCAGGAAGATGAGTCTACAGAAGTTCAACAATTCAACCAGAGGAAGTCACACCAAAACTAGAGGAAGTCACACCCAAAACCAGAGGAAGTCACACCAAAACCAGAGGAAGTCACACCAAAACCAGAGGAAGTCACACAAAAATCAGAAAAAGTTGCTCCCAAAACAAAAAAGCCTTCAAAAGAGGTCAAGTCAAAAGCACCAGCTAAACTTCTAGCCACCAATCAAATCAAATCATATGGTAAGATTAATATCAAACACATTTAATTCTAATTTGTATTAGATTTTGGATTGGTACATGGAGGAAACTTGTTTCTTAATTTATTATTTAACTTTAATGGCAGGTTTCTTACTATTTGTGTTCCATATCCATAACATCTAAGACATTAGATTTCATTTAGGTTCCTATTTTTTTTTTTAAAGATTAGGAAGGACTTTTATCAGACAGTGGGTTGGTAACCAGAGACTTACATGTACATATAATGTATTTTGGTGAAGGAGATATTACTTGTAGGACTTGACAAAGAAGTTGATTTTAATTGGATTATTGATATTATTGGTAAATAATATTTTAATGTCAAAACTTATTGGGAACTATGAAGTGTAGTTATGCTGATAATTTTAAGCAGTCTAGACAGGTAGAGGTAAGATTAGCTACATCATTTTATTAAAACGAAGTCAAAATTTAAAAAAAAAACCACACAAATCTGGTAAAAATTAAGTGTACCATTTTACATCTTTTTAAATGTGTATGGACAGGTAAAGATCATATGCACTACAAAGAGCTTTAAATTCTAAACAAATTAGTCTTCTAATTAGAATGTCAATAGTCTCTTAATTAGTATGTCAAAAGCACATGCAGTTTCTGAGTTATGGTTAATCAAATTTAGCATCAGGAACCTATGTGGTCATGATGGCATGTGTCTTTTATGTACATGTGTATGTGTATTTATATGATGACAAGCTCTTAATCGTAATATCTTAAGAATGGTACAATGGATTCATGTAATCGTGGTACACAGATAGCCCATGGTCTGTATACATGCCCTAGTTTTATGGAAGGTGATGTCATGCATATTAATAAGTAGGCAGGGCTTAATGTAAAAATCTTGAAATGTTCATATTTTAAGAACCGTTTGTCTGTTTTGTTTAACGTTTGGTGTAATTATGATGTTAGCTGGTGTGTACATGTTCATGATGTTAAAACATTGAAATTCATTAACATTTGTAGTGGGCGGGGCTTCACTTGATTTTGTTGAAAAGAACTTGTAAACATACTAGTATCTTAAGAACTGTACATGGGATTCAGTTCATATGTGGTGTGGTACCCAGGTAGCCCATGTTCTGTAGATGTGGCCTATTGTTTTTGGTGGTAATATCATGCATTGGCAGGGAATCCAATTCATGAGTAGGTGGGGCTTAATATAAAATAATGAAATGATCATATTTTAGCAAGCACATGTCCGTTTTGTTTCATATTTGGGATATCTATGATGTTAGCTCGTGTGACACATGTGACACATTGTGTGGCACATCGTGTGACACATTGTGTGGCACATCGTGTGACACATCGTGTGACACATGTTCATGATGTAAAAGCGTTGAATTACATTAATGTGCGTAGTGCTTAGCTTAATATGGTTTTGCTAAAAAAGCTTGTAAAAACAATATATCAAGAATGATAAACTCTATTCATGTCATATTTGCTACACAGATAGCCCATGGTCTGTAGATGTGCCCTATTGCTTGTTGGTGGTGATATCTTGCATATTAAAAGTAGGCGGGGCTTACAGTGAAAATTTTGAAAAAGTGATAAATGAGCAACTGTATATCCGTTTTGCATCATATTGGGCATGATAATTTTGTTGGTTATTGTGCACATGCTTATGTTATCAGCAGATGTCATTAGTATGCATAGTGGGCGTGGTGGAAGTGCTACATGATGTAGACACCATACTGGATCTCATACACGGTAAATCAGATTTATGCTATATCAGGTACACAGATGGGTCATGGTCTGTACATATATATCCTAGTGTTGTGGTAGTGATGTCATAAATATTGAACGAGTGGATGGGGCATACTGAAAAATTCTTGAAATAGAATAAACAAGCAACCGTTTTTGCATCATACAGTACTTGCTATGATATTGTTGTTGATTATTGTGCAAATGCTAATGTTGTCAACATTTTTATTGATCTGCATGGATGGGTGTGGCTTACAGTATGAATAAATATCATAGAGCAAATATTTCATGGAATGCAATAACATCACAGTTGATACAAATTTTGCAAATTAATCAGCTTATGAAAAAAGCATCACAACCACAAAACCTTTTGGTTCTGGTTGATGTATGGTGAACGTGGTGAACGTGGTGAATGTATGGTTAATGTATGGTTAATGTATGGTTAATGTTTGGGTAATGTATGGCTAATGTATGGCTAATGTATGGTTAATGTATGGTATGTATGGTATATATGGTTAATGTATGGTTAATGTATGGTCAATGTATGGTATGTATGGTAACTGTATGGTTAATGTATGGAAAAGTTGTGATTTGTGGGAGAGAAGACAGCTCAAAAACTTTAGGGTAAATTTTTTAATTTCTGTCAAAATTTTCAGTCACTGAAAATGATTAAAATGTCGGTCTCTATATTCTTATGCCTTTCAGGTGACCTTTTACTTAATTGATACCATTTTTTCTTTTCACTTTGAGTAATTTTGAATATAATTAGCCTCTTAGCACCATGTGATATAGTTAGCCTCTTAGCACCATGTGATATATTTAGCCTCTTAGCACCATGTGATATATTTAGCCTCTTAGCACCATGTGATATAATTAGCCTCTTAGCACCATGTGATATATTTAGCCTCTTAGCACCATGTGATATAATTAGCCTCTTAGCACCATGTGATATAATTAACCTCTTAGCACCATGTGACCTTTGTTTTGATTTGTGAATACAATCCTATAATAATATTTTGTTTTATAAATTCATTTTTATTTCAGGATGGGATCAGTCAGAAAAATTTGTCAAATTGTATATCACAGTAAATGGTGTTGGCTCTATACCTGCAGAGAACATTAAAGTGGAATATAATGAACAGTAAGTATTCATCATTTAGTGTTGTGTCATCAGATAATGGGAACATTGAAACAGCTCGTACAGAGACGGAAAAAATCTTTGGTGCCATTGGTTATAACAGCAGCAAAATCAGGAATTCACGAGAAGAAAAATTTCTTTTTTTAGTGATTTCTTGAGTAAATAACAGTATATTTGGTAAATATGTGCTCTAAAAGCATCTGTAATTGTGTGGTAAAAAGTACATTAAATTGTAAAAAGAGGGAAGCATATAAAGATGTATTCACTACATTAATATTATTTCTGTTGCGATTTTTTGTGGGGAGATTTTCGTTACCTGTACTTAGTACCGTGGGAAATTGTGTAATTAATTCCAACTCCAAGCTTGTATGACTCCTGACCTAGTCAATTGCTACCTTGTGCATTGTTTGTATGTAATGATCCTCCTGCTAGTGTTAAAACAATTTCGTATTGGGTTTAATCAAGCTAAGCTGAAAATGCCATATTATGAATCATACACCAGGTTTCGAGCCTGCTCTTTTCAAGAAGTGTTCAGAGGACCATGCAGAAACCTTACCACAAGGACCGCCATTTAACATCCTCGTCCGAAGGATGGTGAGCTTCACCAAGCTACTGGCCACTTTTCTCAAAGGCTGAGGGAGAAGGTGTGATACAGATGACCAACCGTACGCTTGATATTAGCGTATCCTTCTGCATATCTTAAGAAAAATTACATGTTAATTTCTTGTTGGACTCAAACCTGGAACCCCATGATATGTTGTATGCTCAACTGACTGAGACACCTGTGACTTTCGTGGGAGTGGAATGCTTTACTGGCTTAAATGCATGTTTTCCAATGCCTTTTCCAAACTTCACCAGTAACAGGTAGCATAACTACATGTGCATGCATGAGTTGAAAGTTAAGTCCATCCAACCATTAGGCCCATGCTTATCCTCAGTTTCCATGGCACCAGCAGATGAGAGCACATGACTCCCTTCCTGGACAGCACCCCCAGTCCATCTCAGGTTAACTCCCCAGCAATGCTGGTACTCATTTTACAGCTGAGAGAACTGGAGCAGGTAGAGTAAGGTTTCTTGCTTATTGTGTCCTTGAGCAAGAAACGCTTGATTTAACATCAACTACCAAACATTTCTCACTCAAGGACACAATGCAGCGCTCTCAGCGTGAATTGTACCTGGTACCTTTTGCATACAAGTATGACTCGTTAAGCACTGAGACATTGCACCACTTCACATGAAGCTGTGACCAAATATGCTTTTGAAACATCTCATGTGCAAAGGTTTCCAGATGTTCTTCTCATGATTTGTATGTATGTATGTATGTATGTATGTATGTATATATATATATATACATAAAGTCCGGTTAGCAGATATTCATAGCATAGCTGCAAAATATACCGCGTGTTGATGTACAAATTATGCAGAAGAAAATAGAAGACAAGATATGTCGAAGTCCGTCAACAAAAATTGATTAAAATACAAAAAAAATTCTACGCTCTTTATCGTTCTTCTTGGTGATGTAACAAAAAGAGGCTTGCGCATTTAGAATAAAATTGCAACTGTGCGTAAAAATTACACCCATAGGTTTTTACACGTTAAGATAAAATGCAATGCACGCAGAGGAGAGAAACAACTAATCGACTTAAAGATGCTAGATCTTTGTTTAGGCCTTCTGTTATAGTTTGGTATTTGAAGATGTACATAAGTTCAGCGGTTTTCATGTCTTTATCAGACCTTAATACGATTTGTATTTAGACGTTGAAAAATTGCACGCTTTTTGTGGATTTATCACAAGTGAACTGAATAGTTAAATGAAATTCATTAAGTGCAATTACAAATTCATTGAGCTTTTAAATGCCTTGGAAGATGTCATCGATATACCTGAAGTAACACAGGGGTTTGCAGGTGCATTTAGCAAGAAATTTATTTTCAAGATTGGCCATACAAATATTTGCGTAATATGGGGCCATTTTGGTACCCATGGCTGTCCCATTTTTTTGCAAATAGAGGGCGCCATTGAAAGAAATAATTGGATTGAAGGATAAATTTGATCAACTTGCCAAGTTCTTGCCCGAAGTGATGGAGAAAGAACACCTTCCTCATGCAGAATATTAGTATACAGACGTAACGTCTAGGGTGACCAGTAGACAGTGGTAAATTAACAATTGGCTCCAATTTCCATTAAAAAATCAGTTGTATCCCGAATGTAACTAGGTATTGAGCAAAGGAGAGGCTGAAGCTGTCTATCCACGAAGGTCGATATAAACTCTGTTAAAGTACCTGTTCCGGAAACAATAGGTCATCCTGGTGGATTGACTCCAAGCTGACGCTTCTCGATGGGGTCATCATTGTTGACCAAAGAACCTGAAGAACGTACCATAGATTCCAGCTTGTGTACCTTCGGTACTGTGTAAAACCAGTCAACAACAGGATTTGGTGGAATTAAATCCTGCACCTTGTCTCTTGTTTTGGACTCAAGTTAGAGCAGCAGGGACTTCAATTTCTTGCTAAAAAGCTTTGTGGGATCATTATCCAGAGGTTGGTAAAACATGGAGTTGTGTGTGAGCTTCCTCTATTTATTTCTCTGTGTCCAATATAACTGTCAACCCTTCCTTATCAGCAGGTTTGATAATGATGTCCTTTTCATTTCGAAGAGATTGTAAAGCAGTATGCTGTTCTTCGGTTAAGTTACCATGTAATTTTCTTTGTTCGTTCTTTACCGCAAAAAGATATTTGTCAAGTTGTTTTTCAATGTTCTTGATATGGGCGTCGAGGGTGGCATTTCTTCCAGAAAGAGGTGTGCAAGAAGGCCTTTTCTTGAATGGTGTCGGTATGTGTTCTGAGTCAATATTTGTATCATGTGATTGAAAATACTCTGCTTTGCGGAGACGTCTTGGTATTCATTGATGTCTTGGCAGAGTTCAATTTAATTAATTTTCTTAGTGGGACAAAATGATAGTCCACGATTGGGCAATCGGTTTCCTCAGCGGAAAGTACACGCTTGGAGAGATTGAAAACCGTTTAACTTTCCCTGGCAGCAATGTCCGAAGAAGATCTTGTCCAAAAGCAAATGGCCCTGTTCTAATGTGGAAAAATCAGTAACTCCTTGATCAATTTGTCAATTTTAACTCTCTTGTTTTTAATGCAAATTTGTGTTTCATTTACTAGTAATTGGTCCAGGTATTTCAAAGTTACTTCCAAAACAGAGCCAGAAATATTGTTGGAAAGAGCTTTGCAAGATGACTCCATACTTGATGATAAAAGCTGTTTTGCATAAGCTTGATGCAATGCTTGGTTCCTGGACGTGCAGTCAAGCAGAGTTTGGGAACGCCGATTGTGTGCTCCTTTGTGTAAAATAGGATTCTTTAGACAAAGTCCTTTAGGAATATTATCAAGCGATTTACACTTTGAAAGAAAACTTTTGTGTTGGCGTCTTACGCGGAGAGCAACGACATATAAATAAGGTCCATGGGGCATAGCTGCAAAATATACTTCATGTTGACGTGAAAATTAAGCAGAAGAAATTAGAAGACAAGGTATGTCAAATTCCGTCAACAAGTATTGATTAAAATACAAACATTTTGGGCTTCCTAAGCCCTTCTTCAGTGTAGACATGCAATACAAAACTGTTAAGTTCACTTCAAATTCATCCAATGTAGTTTATCTACTATACTGCAAAAAGTGCATCAAAGCAAACTACATTGGAGAAACTAAAACTAAATTTCGCTTCCGATATAATAACCATCTCTCTTCCATCAGGAACAACACACAGGGCCTTCCTATTGCTAAACTTTAATACAGACATATAACATTACTGACTTACATGTACACTTCAGCATTTTAGCAGGTGGTTTTAGGTCTGATAAAGACAGAAAAACTGCTGAACTCATGTACATCTTCAAATACCAAACCATAACAGAAGGCCTAAACAAAGATCCAGCATCTCTATGTCAATTTAGTTACTTCAAAACTAAACATGCAAGCCTGTTAAATAAGGCTCAAATCGCTGGACCCAATTAGCTACAGAATAAGTTCCATCTGCTGCATGAGTCAGCGTACATGAACTTTGGCTTAACTGGACCAGGACGGGACAGGAATTGAATGAACACTGCGTTTTCACGCTTCTCTTCTCAGATAGTGTTTAGATACCAGACAGGGTGTGACTGTCCTACCATCAGGACCAACAGCTTAACATCCCCTCTGAAGGATGGCGAGCACCATTCAACTATTGGTGTGACTGTCCCACCATCCGGATTAACAGCTCAACGTCCCCTGTGAAGGATGGCGAGCACCATTCAACCATGGGTGTGGCTGTCCTACCATCAAGACCAACAGCTTAACGTCCCCTCTGAAGGATGGCGAGCACCATTCAACCATGGGTGTGACTGTCCTACCATCAGGATTAACAGCTTAACGTCCCCTCTGAAGGATGGCATGCACCCTTCAACCATGGGTGTGGCTGTCCTACCATCAGGACCAACAGCTTAACGTCCCCTTTGATGGATGGCGAGCACCACTCAACCATTGGTGTGACTGTCCTACCATCAGGACCCACAGTTTAACATCCCCTCTGATGGATGGCGAGCACCACTCAACCATGGGTGTGGCTGTCCTACCATCGGGACCAACAGCTTAACATCCCCTCCGAAGGATGGCGAGCACCATTCAACCATGGGTGTGACTGTCCTACCATCGGGACCAACAGCTTAACATCCCCTCTGAAGGATGGCGAGCACCATTCAACCATTGCCACTTCTCTCAACAGCTGAATGGGGTGCAGGAGCTGCAAACGACGTACTTCCTTTTTGATGTGCGGCGTATATGTCAGCATGGCTGTGGAAAAATGGGTTAGACCTGACTGAGGCTTGAACAAGGTACCTCCAGCATTTCAGTCATGCGCTCTACCAACTGATCTACCTACTATGAAACAAATGTTTGTCTCTGTAGACATTTCATAGTCATACAGTACTTTGATAATATAGCAGCGCTCACAAATTTCATAAGCCTGCTAGCCCAGGGCTAGTTGATTTTACATTTGGGCTAGCACATTTTTTAGCCACTCAAGTAAGGCTAATTTAAAACTTGGACAGTTATTCAGTATGTATATGTCATAAGTAAAGTAAACAGCATGGGCTTGTGAAAATTTCAATCAGCGTTTAAATGTTTCAGTCAGGGCTTGTTAAAAGTGGAGCAAGGAAACCGAACCGGTTAGTAATAAACCATTGCTAAATTGAGCCCTGTTGTGGAGTGTAGTCTTTTGAATCATAACAGTATCTACTCTTTAGCTGTTGTTCCTGCTTCTGTATGGTGTGGTAAACCCAGATGACTTTTGTAATTCAAATCTAAATAAGACCAACTCCCAAGTAGGTAACTGTCATGTAACCTTTTTGATTGTGGAATTTACATATCTCTCTTAGGTTTTTGTATTTTATCCACCTTCTACTGATTCCTTTTTCTTTACAGGTCTTTCAGACTTCTTGTCAAGAACCTTCAAGGATCCTATCAAGAATTATTCATCCATAGTCTGTTTGGCAAGATAGTCCCTGGAACCAGTTACCACAAGGTGAGGAGGGAATCAAGCTTCTTGAGAGTAGGCTATAACATTAGGTGTATGCTTCATTTTTTCCCTATAAAACTTCATATCTAAGGAGAGAATCATAAAACAACCAGACATGTTGCAAATATTCTGTTTAAATTTCATTTAGGTTGAAAAAATTCTAAAGTTCTTGGTTCACGTATGTTTGCTTTAATATGCAGTTTACATGTGATAATGCCATACGACGACACGTTGGTCAGGATATTTGTGATATCGCTGTAAAGCAACATTGGGATATCATGGTATTCAACAGATCGTGACAGCACTATGTCAAAAAATTTGGATAATCGTAAAACATAAGAGCAAAACTACTTCCTTAAAAAAATATTCCAGTGAATGTTCATCTTCATATTTACAATATGATAGAGGGGTTTGAAATAAACAAATTGGTGTAAAAATCATGTTAATGTCTTTTTCTGTTTAGGAGTTAATGGATTTCAAAGATTATGCGAGTGTGTTGATAAGTGACCTCACAGTGTACAGTGTGATGTCATAAAGGCAGATCCAAGACAATTCTTACGCATTTCTATAAAGCAAAATGATATCAACATGATTTTTACACTAAATTGTTTTTTCATAAAGGATTTTGACTTGCTATTTTATGCAGTCATCCTGGCATGTGTGTGCATGGGTGTATGTATGTGTGTGTGTGTGGGGGGGTGTATGTATGTGTGTCTGTGACAGCAAGCTCATGAGCACAATATCTAAGAATGATGTGTGTGTGCGTGGGTGTATGTATGTGTCTGTGACAGCAAGCTCATGAGCACAATATCTAAGAATAATACACCGGATTCATATCATATGTGGTACACTGATAGCCCATGGACCACAGGTGTGTTTCTGTGATGATGTCATGTATATTAATGAGTAGGTGGGGCTAATTGTAAATATCTTGAAATGCTCATATTTTTACAACCACATGTCTGCTTTGTTTCACATGTGGTGTAATTATGTAGGTAGGTAGTGTGTACATGTTCATGGTACAAAAATGTTGAATTTCAGTAATAGGCGTAGTTGGTGGGACTAAACATGATTTTGTTAAAAAGAGCTTGTAAGCATGGTATCTCAAGAATGGTAAACTTGATTGATATCATATTTGGTATACAGATAGTCTCTGATCTGTAGATGTGCCCTATTTTATTTTTATGGTGATGTCATGCATATTAATGAGTAAGCGGGGCATAATGTAAAAATCTTGAAATGCTCATTTTTTAACAATCACTTGTCTGATTTGTTTCATATTTAGAATAATCATGATGAATATCTGTTGCAATAGCTTTTCCGTCCAAAATCCTCAAAGCCTACAAGGTTGAACAAAAACATCACTTAAAATCACTCATCAATAAACAAACAACCGTCACTCTTAAATACCACCTTAATTGTAAATTATTACTTCAAGCCAGACACATTGACCACAGGGGAATACTATGTCCTTGTGTTGAGTGTGAAGTCAGTGCAGCTGCAGTGAAATCTGTTTATTATCAATGTCAGATTATGACCATGGAAAGTGAGGTGAAGTGTGTGGATTGTAGAAATAAGAAATCCCTGGTGTAATTGCTAATTGCTTGTGCTGGATTGTGGTTTCTGTTGTAAGCAATTCTTAAAAATAGACCAACAGATTTGAGATTTTGTCGGGGCTTAAGACCCAAAATGTATTGTGAGCTTTAAACTTAATGATTATGTTGTTAGCTAGTGTGCATGTATTCATTGCATAAAAACACTGAATTTCATTAATATGCATAGTAGGTGGGGCTTGATATAGTTTTGCTAAAAAGACCTTGTAAGCATGGTATCTCAAAAAGGACAAACTGGATTCATGTCATGTGTGGTACACAGATAGCCCATGGTCTGTAGATGTGCCCTATTGTTTTTGGTGGTAATGTCATGCATATTAAGGAGTAAGCAGGGCTTAATGTAAAAATCTTGAAATGCTCATATTTTAACAATCACATGTCTGTTTTATTTCATGTTTTGTAGAATTATGATGTTAGCTAGTTTGTACGTGTTCATTTGATGAAAACATTAATTTAATTTCATTAATATGCATAGTGGGCGGGGCCTAATATGATTTTACTGAAAAGAGCTTGTAAACATGTTATTTCAAGAATGGTAAACTGGATGCACTTTATATTTGATACACAGATAGCATGTGGTCTGTAGATGTGCCCTATTGTTTTTTGGTGGTGATATGCATATTATTGATATAAAATAATAATACAATGAATAATAATACAAAGTAAATTAGCATGGATGAGATGAGAGACGAACAGGCTGGATTTAGAAGAGGGAGGAGTACCACCAAGCAAATTTTCATCCTGCGCAACAATCTAGAACAGGTGGCTGAATGGCAGTCAACCATATATATCGCCTTTGTTGACTTAAAGTGCATAGAGAAAGCCTCTGGAAAATAATGGCAGCCTATGGTATTCCATTAAAGATAATATGTTTGATAAAAGCGTTATATGAAAAAGTGAATGTGTAGTATTAGATGATGGTGTGGAATCTGAATGGTTTCAAGTCAAAAGTGGTGCAGAGAAAGGTGATGTAATATCAGGGTCCTTCTTCTGATGGTGGTAGACTGGGTGATGAGGAAAACGACTGATGATAACAGGAATGGAATTAGATAGAAGTTCATGTCAACTAGAGCTGTGACCGTTTAGCGTGTACTCGCTACACGCACGCAAATCTTGTAAACGTTTACTAAATACTTCATTGCGAGTAATCGTTTTTCATACATTATAGGCCTAGTGTCTTGCCGTTGAAAATCAATATTCATGATTCAAATCACACACACATTCGGCTGACAAAATTCCAATCAATGATTTTTTACAAACTGTAAACCCAATTAGCATAATCTTTTTTAAATGTGCGAATCACAAATGCGCAGTAATCACCAATGAATGGGGATATTATGCACTTTAATTTCGCCGAAAACTGAGTAATCTAACTTGTAAAATGCACCGCAAATGTGCAGCAGTAAACAGTGAAACTAAGAATAGGCCTAACGTTGGGCCATAAGGCTTTAAATCCCACGCAATCAAGGCCCGTTTCATCGACCAAAAAACACTTGAATCGTGACAATCAGTACATTTACATGTAAATATTACCTGATGAGTCAAATATATTTTGCAAGAAAGAAAAAATATTGCATAATAAATAAACAGAAAAAGGTTTTAACAAAGCTGAAATTCTGCATGCTTCGCAAAGAAGGCGGCCATTTTTTCGAGAGGACTTTTATTTCAGAACTTCCTAGTGGTGGTGGCGCAGTTTTGAAATGTTTTACGGCGAGGTATATCATAGGCCTCAGTATGCAAGATTTTCACAGAACTTTGAAAGCCGTAGCGAAAAGGACAAACAAGTTACGCGATGTTGAGTTTAAATGACATTGAAAGGAAGTTATCTGTTCTTTCTAAACTGAATTTCCATGCATATTTTCCATAAAAATGATGATTTGTACCGTAAAAGTAAACTTTTTACGATTTTGAAAGCAAAACTCAGCGTCTATTTCGGCAATGCAGCCAGTACTTTTGCCATACTAGTTGCGCGAATTTTTTTACTTCGCCTCGTAGTTTTGGAGCAATTTTGGTGTATTTTTGAAAATTACGGTACTAAACTCGTGTACACGATACACGCTCGCTTTTTTTGGCGTGTACACGTTTACTAAAATCCCTAAACGTTCACAGCTCTAATGTCAACCCTTGAGTACTTAGATTTTGCTGATGTGATATGGCTCTACTTTCATCTACATATGAACACATGCAAACCAAAGTGACCAGGCTCAATCAGTATGCTGCACAAACTGGGCTAAGAATGAATAACGAAAAGACAGAGCTCATGAAAGTTAACAGCAAATGTGCAAACAAAGTTTTTATCGATAACCAACAACTAAATGAAGTAAACAAGCTCAGATACCTTGGTGCAACAGTAAGCTTACAAGGTGGTGGCGAGGAAGATATCCAAAACAGAATCTCTAAAGCAGGAGTAACATTTATGAAGTTAAATAAGATATGGAACTTAAGCACATTCTCAATATATACAAAAATACGACGGTAACTCTCTTGTTAAGTCTGTACTCTTGTATGGTTTCGAGACATGGAGAGTTAATGTTGCAGATAATAACAAGCTGGATACACTTATGTTCAAATGCTACAGGAGAATTTTGAAGATCAGATGGCCATATGTAATATCTAACAATGATATACTGAAAATCACTAGGCATGACAAAATCAGCACTGAAGTAAAAAGAAGAAGTTGGAGGTGGATTGGTCATGTGATGCGCATGAGCACTATTAAGCACTGTGTGACAGCTATGACATGGAAACCAGAGGGGAAAAGGAAAGTTGGTCGTCCTAAAACGACCTGGAGAAAGACAGTCGAGAAGGAGAGGAAAGTGATGGGATGGAGCTCGTGGACAGAAGCCAGACAAGTTGCAAATAACAGAGTCCAGTGGAGAGAATGCACTGCAGCTTATGGGCCAGGAGGCCTGAAGAGACTAGGTGAGGTGAGGTGTGAAATCAGCATGGAAAAAAACAAATCATCAAAACTACAAAACCTTTAGCTTCTGGTTGGTAGTTGGCTTCGAGTTAAATCCTCTATCGTATGAAATAATGATTATATCAGACTTTAAAATCAAAATGAATGTATCTTCCATTTACAGTAAGTACAAACCCTCAAAATTTTGATAAAAAGCCTATCAAGATATTTGTGATTTTTGTTGTTTTTCATTATTATTAAGTAAATCACAAGAACTGCACAAATACTAGAATTTCATCTTGTTGAATTGATTTGTTCTGGTGGAATCACAATATACACTGATGAAAATATGAAGCAGATGTTAAACAATAAATGGAGACGATAAGGTTGAAAAACTTTTCAGTAAAATTTATCACTTGCGATCTTGAGAAATCTAAAATCCATATCTTTGTATGCAGATATTTGAATGAAAAAAGCTACATTGTGCATAGTTATAGAAAAACATCTCTTGATTGCGATGGCAACATTATCTACTGATCCAGAGCAAACACCAGACTTTGTCGTGATTTTCATTTGTTCATTATTTCTTTTTTCAGGTTAAAACAGATGAAATAGTTCTCTTGCTTCGGAAAGCTGAGCAGGATAAATGGACATATCTTAAAGCTACAGAGCAGAATGCCAAGGAGAAAAAGTAAGTAGTTGAAGGTCTGTGGATGCCCAAGTGGTTTATTAGAAAGAGCTTTTAATTCTGAGTATGACTTACTTGACTTATTCCTCTGCCAATGGAACATACGACCCTCGCTGCAGCTCTCCATCTCCTTCAGTCAAGTGCTAGCTTTTTCGCTTCTGCCCAGGACAGTTGTAGCTTTTTGAGCTTAGCATTGAGGGATCGCCTCCAGGTCATTGCTGACCTACCTATTCTACACTTTCCCTGATGGTACCAATCAAGAGTATACCTACCTATTTTATGCTTTCCCTGATGGTACCAATCAAGGTCATACCTACCTATTTAATGCTTTCCCTGATGGTACCAATCAAGAGCATACCTACCTGTTCTACGCTTTCCCTGATGGTACCAATCAAGAGCATACCTACCTATTCTACGCTTTCCCTGATGGTACCAATCAAGAGCATACCTACCTATGCTATGCTTTCCCTGATGGTACCAATCAAGAGCATACCTACCTATTCTACGCTTTCCCTGATGGTACCAATCAAGAGCATACCTACCTATTCTACGCTCAAGAGCATTCCTATGCTGATGGTACCAATCAAGAGCATACCTACCTATTCTATGCTTTCCAATCAAGATGGTACCAATCAAGAGCATACCTACCTATTCTATGCTTTCCCTGATGGTACCAATCAAGAGCATACCTACCTATTCAATGCTTTCCCTGATGGTACCAATCAAGAGCATACCTACCTATTCAACGCTTTCCCTGATGGTACCAATCAAGAGCATACCTACCTATTCAACGCTTTCCCTGACGGTACTAATCAAGAGCATACCTACCTATTCAACGCTTTCCATTATGGTACCAATCAAGAGCATACCTACCTATTCTACGCTTTTCCTGATGGTACCAATCAAGAGCATACCTACCTATTCTACGCTTTCCCTGATGGTACTAATCAAGAGCATACCTACCTATTCTATGCTTTCCCCGATGGTACCAATCAAGAGCATACCTACCTATTCTATGCTTTCCCTGATGGTACTAATCAAGAGCATACCTACATATTCTATGCTTTCCCTGATGGTACCAATCAAGAGCATACCTACCTATGCTATGCTTTCCCCGATGGTACCAATCAAGAGCATACCTACCTATGCTATGCTTTCCCTGATGGTATCAATCAAGAGCATACCTACCTATGCTATGCTTTCCCTGATGGTACCAATCAAGAGCATACCTACCTATTCTATGCTTTCCTGATGGTACCAATCAAGAGCATACCTACCTATGCTATGCTTTCCCCGATGGTACCAATCAAGAGCATACCTACCTATGCTATGCTTTCCCTGATGGTATCAATCAAGAGCATACCTACCTATTCTATGCTTTCCCTGATGGTACCAATCAAGAGCATACCTACCTATGCTATGCTTTCCCTGATGGTATCAATCAAGAGCATACCTACCTATTCTATGCTTTCCCTGATGGTACCAATCAAGAGCATGCCTGGCAATGCTGGATTGGTCTCTGCGTAAGGTGTATCCAATCCATTTGCCCTCTTGTACAATATTGGAAATAGGGCTTTGCTTTGTCGCATGGCAGTTGTAAGTTCCCTAATTTATATTCTGTCAGGCCAACGCATTCTGAGAATTCTACGCATATAGGTATTTATGAAGACATGTATTGTAGAATGGACTGTACATTGAGTGGAAAATATTTAGCTTTGTGAACAGGCTGATGTGAATATTTCTCCAAACAGGTCTAAGTAGACAAAACATTAAATTTTGTAAATAGCAGTTCTAGTTTCCAAAATATGAACAAAGTTTGTGGAAAAAAGTGTAAACATAAATTGTGAAAGGTGAGAAAAATAGTTTAATATCTCTGTTTGATTATTAATATCTCTGTATGATTAATCTTTAATCATTAAAATGACTTTCTAATAATCGTTAAAGTATCTTCTACAACCATTTATTCAAGAATACTTGATACAGCTGATGGCAGTTATACATGCCCACTCGACATAATTTAATTATCCCTCAAAAGATAAACCAGAAGCTACATGTACATAATTGTTTACTTTTTTCAGCTGTTTCCTACAGTGTTGGAAGAATTAACAGAGAGAAGGTTACGCTCTTGCAACTCACTTCAAATATCAGTCCAAAACCTCTTTGAACTGATTAACACTGGTAGCATTAATGACAGTTTGTGGCAGGGCATTCCATTCTGACACAATTCTAGCCAAAAGATATCTCTGCACATTCAATCTTGAGTACCTAGCAAAGTTTTAGAGAATGACCTCTGGTGAAAGAAATGTCAATAAAATCAAACCAGACTTGAGTATTGACTCTCTCATAACCTTTTATAATCTTCAAAATCTCTATCAAATCTCCTCAAAGGCTTCTATAAGTAATACAAAACCTGTCTTGATATGTCAAGTGCTGTAGAGCAGGAATTATCCTCTTAAATCTCCTCTGGACTTTCTCAATTAATTAAATGTCACCTTTTAAATATGGGCTCCAAACTTGAATATCAAATTTCAAGTAAGGTCGAACAAGAGATTTATTTGTATAGCCTAAAGGTTAACTCAGGTTTCTTTGTATCAAAATTTCTGTATACCATTCCCAAAATTCTGTTTGCTCTTTTAAAACATACACGTGGGTGACTATACTGAAATGATAATAATGATGATACTTGGTTATTATATGACACTTTTTTATGCAAATGTGTACACTCAAAGCGCTTTACAATGGAAACAGGCTCAAAGCTGCAGCCACACACAGTGCACAAGCCTGTACCCTGCTCCGATCATTTATGCTGAGCACCAAGTAAGAGGGCAGCAGGTCCCATTCTTTAAGTCTGTTGTATGACTCGACCCTGGATCGAACCCACGACCTTCCGGCTGGAAAGCAGATACTTTACCAATTGCGCTAATGCATATTGGTCTGCTAGTTTCATCAACTCTGACATGGTTTTGGTTTTTTCTCTAGGAAAATAGCTAGTTCCTTTGAGCATGTGGCAAGTACTTTTGCTTTTACAAATAACTCAATCACAGTTTCATAGCTCTTTTCAACTTTTGACAATTCCTCCCTCCTAGTAATATATCCGTTCAGTCTTTCTAACGCACGGCCAGTTTAGAGTACTTAGGCCAGTTTAGAGTACTAAGGCCAGTTAAGAGTACTAAAGCCAGTTTAGAGTACTAAGAGACAATGCCCTGTTTGACTCTGGCCATCCTGATGAGGTGGAAAATTTCTCGAACCTCAATCAATGAGCAGCTAGGTCATCACTCTTTATCCTGAAATTGAGGCAATTTATGGAGTTTTGGGGATTGGTATACGACACACTGCCTCGCTCCAGCCTATCCCGCTTGTTCACCTCAGCAGTTTGCATACACTCCATTCTCTTGTTCTCATAATCTTTCATCTCAAGTACATGTTTACATTCCTTTTGCCTCTCATCTCGCTCAATGGCTTTTTTCTTTCCTCATGTTCAGCTTTTCTTTCCTCTCTCTCAAGTGCCTGTTGATTGTAAGCAAATTTAATTTCAAAACCTGCATAACAGTCAGGAGCACGGCAAGTTTTAACCTATTTTGATATTTAAACAAAAACAATGTACTCTCTTTGATTGCCAAATTACCCCAAAAAGGGCCAACAAATATATTTCAAGTTGATATTTTACCAAGATTAAAACAATAACAAGCCCAGGAAGATTACAATAACAAGCCCAGGAAGACCACAATAACAAGCTCAGAAAGACCACAATAACAAGCCCAGGAAGACCACAATAACAAGCCCAGGAAGACCACAATAACAAGCCCAGGAAGACCACAATAAAGACAAAGCCCAGGAAGACCACAATAACAAGCCCAGGAAGACCACAATAACAAGCCCAGGAAGACCACAATAACAAGCCCAGGAAGACCACAATAACAAGCCCAGGAAGACCACAATAACAAGCCCAGGAAGACCACAATAACAAGCCCAGGAAGACCACAATAACAAGCTCAGGAAGACCACAATAACAAGCCCAGGAAGACCACAATAACAAGCCTAGGAAGACCACAATAACAAGCCCAGGAAGACCACAATAACAAGCCTAGGAAGACCACAATAACAAGCCCAGGACCACAATAACAAGCCCAGGACCACAATAACAAGCCCAGGAAGACCACAATAACAAGCCCAGGCAGACCACAATAACAAGCCCAGGCAGACCACAACAACAAGCCCAGGAAGACCACCAAAACAACTGCTCGGAATGGATTTCATTTTACCGACCACAGAAGTTGAGACCTATTTCAAAATGAAATCATAACTTGTCAAAAATGACTGGGTGGGCGGGGCTTGTCTCAAAGAGAATGATATGAAATGCCTCATTAGCTGGAGTTTGGGCATTGACTGTAAACTGCTTATCCTAGAAAGGTGTTTAATGACGGAAAGGTCAGGAGCCAGCACTTGCCCATCCTGGAATCTGAACACCAAGATGTACTCACAAACAGCATTCCACACAACGCCCTGGAATCTGAACACCAAGATGTACTCACAAACATAGCATTCCAGACAACGCCCTGGAATCTGAAGACCAAGATGTACGCACAAACAGCATTCCAGACAACGCCCTGGAATCTGAACACCAAGATGTACTCACAAACAGCATTCCAGACAACGCCCTGGAATCTGAACACCAAGATGTACTCACAAACATAGCATTCCAGACAACGCCCTGGAATCTGAACACCAAGATGTACTCACAAACATAGCATTCCAGACAATGCCCTGGAATCTGAACGCCAAGATGTACTCACAAACATAGCATTCCAGACAATGCCCTGGAATCTGAACACCAAGATGTATGCACAAACATAGCATTCCAGACAACGCCCTGGAATCTGAACGCCAAGATGTACTCACAAACATAGCATTCCAGACAACGCCCTGGAATCTGAACACCAAGATGTATGCACAAACATAGCATTCCAGACAACGCCCTGGAATCTGAACACTAAGATGTACTCACAAACATAGCATTCCAGACAACGCCCTGGAATCTGAACACCAAGATGTACTCACAAACATAGCATTCCAGACAACGCCCTGGAATCTGAACACCAAGATGTACTCACAAACATAGCATTCCAGACAACGCCCTGGAATCTGAACACCAAGATGTATGCACAAACATAGCATTCCAGACAACGCCCTGGAATCTGAACGCCAAGATGTACTCACAAACATAGCATTCCAGACAACGCCCTGGAATTTGAACACCAAGATGTATGCACAAACATAGCATTCCAGACAACGCCCTGGAATCTGAACACCAAGATGTACTCACAAACATAGCATTCCAGACAACGCCCTCAAATCTTAACACTTTAAGCCTCTCTTAAATATACCTATTGTTATACCTTACAGACGTAGTGGGAATCTCAAAATCCCCGATACCGGCAGTCCTATTACATAACAAATGTTGACACTATCAAATGTTGACATTATCAAATAAACACATATGCCCTGTACATAAGGGTTTTGACTTAGGATTGTCAAATTGTGCATTTCTGAATTAGCTCCTTTCATTTCAAACATCGTTAATGTGTCTATAAGGAATGCTACTGTCCCGTCTATAATGAAAGAAGCCATTGTAAAGCCAATTCTTATTAAGAAAATGGGTTTAGATACCAATGAATACAAGAATTATCGCCCAGTATCAAACTTGAGTTTCGTACTGTATCAAATTATGTGAAAAAGTTATTGCCGCTCAACTGAACAATTACATCGCAGATAATAATCTTGCCGCTTCTTTTCAATCTGCTTATCGCCGTTTTCACTTGACAGAGACAGCATTACTTCGAGTTCATAATGATATCATGAGTTTGTTGCACAATAAGAAAATGGTTGCTCTCGTTCTATTGGATCTTAGTGCCGCTTTTGACACAATAAATTACGATATCCTGTTGAGTCGCTTATCCACACGGTTTGGCATCAATGATTCTGCCTTTTGTTGGATTAAGTCATATCTTCAAGATAGATCCCAGCGAATCACTGTGAATGACATTGAGTCGGACACTATCCAACTGAAAGTAGGTGTCCCACAAGGGTCTGTGTTAGGCCCTCTCCTGTTCACTCTATATACTACTCCGCTTGCTGACATAATTGAGAGATACTGTATTGCCTATCATTTTTATGCAGACGACACTCAATTATACATCTCACTTAATAACTCAGATTTACATGATCAGTTACTTGCTCTCGAAAACTGTATCAAAACATTATTGAAACTAAATGATGACAAAACTGAATTCCTTCTAATTGGTAGCAAGTGCAATATCAACAAATTGGCGTATAATCATTAAATGTCAATAACATAAGCATATCTAACTCTTCTAAGGTAAAAAATTTAGGTGCAATATTTGATTCTGAAATATCCATGGAAAAGTTTGTTATATCTAAATGTCAAAGTGCAATGTATCATCTCAGGTCAATTGCTCAAATTCGCCATTTCCTAGATGCTGACTCAACGAAACCTTGATCCATGCCCTTGTTACTTTAGAATTGATTGTGCAAATTCTCTTTTGATTGGTGTGAACAAATCATTCATTCATCGGCTACAGTTAAATCAAAATTCTGCAGCTAGACTCTTAACATGTACAGCTTATAGAGATCACATTACACCCATCTTATTCCAACCTCATTGGCTGCCAGTTGAATGTTGTGTGCATTTCAAAATTTTAGTTCTGTTTTAATTGTTTGCAAGGTACAGCCCCTGATTATCTAGCCCTATTAATCAAAACCCACCAACCATCTCGTACTTTAAGATCATCAGGTCAACATCTACTCCAATACCAAAACTTCAAACAAATTTAGGGATTGCTGCTTTAATGCCTATGCACCAAATGAATGGAATAAACTCCCATGCACTATAAGGTGCAATGTATTACTTTCAGCTTTTAAACATGACTTGAAGACATTCACTTTTAGACAGTATTTTAGTCATTATTCTTGATATTTATTCTCTCGCTTTACTTACAGATTTTTATACTTCTTAGCATTTTTATATTTTCAGTTTGTCTAGATTTATTTTCACATGTATTTTTACTCTTTCTGTCCCAAATTATATAATAACCCAAATTTTGCAATTTTATATTTTTAAGATCTATACACATTTAAACTTTGAAACTTGTTTTCCCTTGCTAGTTTTACATTATTCCTGTTGCCTTTATACTTTTATACCTTTTATCTTTTTTAACATATGTCGTATATTATCTCTGTGTACATTATTCTTAAATTTTATGTATTTTATATTTTCATTTTGTAAAACACTTAGAGCTTATTGTTAGAATAAGTGCTGTAGAAATGTAATTTAATAATAAAAAGATAATAATTAATCCCTTGTTACTGGGTATTTACTTTTGAGTCTTGTGTGTACTCATGCGTGTACTCATGTGTGTATTCATGTGTGTACTTATGTGTGTACTCATGTGTGTACTCATGTGTGTACTCATTCCAGGGAGACAGTCAAGAAAGGGAATAGTTTGATTCATGTTACAATCTGCCTCTTCCAATCATTAGGTCATAGGCTTTCATCCACCTTCGAAATAAAGTGTGTCATTTAGTTTTCCCATCATGCAGTCCCAAATCATAGATGTAAAACGTTGTACGTTTGACACACAAGACTGGCAGTTGATATAGTCAGCGTCTACTATAGCTTGCCATCAATACTCCATAAAGGAGTCCCTCAGTTGCTGCAAGGGTGGATCATAGAAACAAAACAAATGAATCTGTATGCTTTATATCTGGAATGAATGAAGCATGCTAGGTTGTTAAAAGAAAGGGTCTAAATCTGGCATTCGGCGGATATTTGTAGCAACAGAATTACCCAGCATGAATATGATGCTTTAAATGTCTTCCGCTGCATGAAGAAATTTATACCCTTGCATAAGATATAACCTCTCCTTAATTTTTAATACTAAAAACTCCCAAAAAAACTATGGCTTGGCATCAATTCTACACAAGGTAGCCCTGATGCATTCCTGCAGGAGAGAATCATGTAAATAAACAATAAATAAATGAATAAATAAACAATAAATATAAACTGAATGTTTATCATTTTTGTCTAGGACTCCAAAATTTGATAGCAAGAAGGATCCGAACGACAGCATCATGGAAATGATGAAGAACATGTACGATGAAGGAGACGATGACATGAAGAGGATGATAGCAAAGGCGTGGACGGAGGGAAGGGGTAA
Source organism: Chiridota heheva (assembly GCA_020152595.1). Classification (NCBI taxonomy): domain Eukaryota; kingdom Metazoa; phylum Echinodermata; class Holothuroidea; order Apodida; family Chiridotidae; genus Chiridota; species Chiridota heheva. The sequence goes on along the minus strand of JAIGNY010001158.1, from coordinate 699,780 downwards.
AGGTGATATGATGGGAGGACCTCCAGGTGGCATGATGGAGTAACAACACGAGAGAAAGAACCAATATTAACATAAGGATCATCGGTGAATGGAGATGAGATCTTCACGTGCTTGCCATTAATTACCGAATTGTTTGTGGTAGAGTGAGTCTTGAGGATTAAGAGAAGAGGTTAAGAAAGAATGTCTTGTAAGGATTTGATTAATGGTCAAGCATTGAAATCTTGTATGAAAAAAGGAAATTATAGGAACAAAATGGTGCAGAAAGTATTCAAACTCATTGTATGTAAAGGAGGAATTGTAGTAAAAAAGTGCTATCAGATTTTGTGAAGAAATGATTGAAGTCAAAGCAATAGTGACATCACAGCCCAACATTCCTTAAAATTCTTTTTCTATTTTGTTAAATGTTTTTTTTTTTTTTTGAGTTTTTGGATTACCTCCATGAGATATGCCAGCAGAGAAGTGAAACAGAAGTAACAGTGACGTACCATCTGAAAAAGTTCCAAGTGTTTTAAGTATTAAAAGAAATTAAAAATTTTTAATGAAATACATTAGGGATTGATCAGAAAGTGAGTGTGACATCACTTTTCACTCCAGTCATTTTCAAACAAATGTGTGACATTGTTTAAAGCCATCTATCATGATTAAAATGTGGTCTTGTACATTTTATTCCAAAACATGTACTGATTGGCCTATAAATATAAATGTACATTGGACCATTGTATTTCGACCAATCAAAGCTCATAATCTATTTACCTCGATGTTAGAGACGATAACTGTCCTTTAAGCTTGATATCTCCTAAACAGAAAAATATGGAAGAAGATTCTTGCAGATCTTATTGTCATTCTCATAATATATAGACCAGTACCTTTCCCAAAGTGCCTGTGATATGTTAGAGAAATGAAACTTACATCACCTATGATAAGTTGGTTTTGATTGGTTGAGGTCAAAGGTTTAAATACACTCTTTTGTAAAAGTGACATTTTCTTCACCTTTTTATTTAAGCGGCAGCCGAAAAGTAAGGGTGTGTATAAGTGGGGTCTCACAATAATAAATCAAATACCGTTCATCGAATATCATTAACGCTACTAAATCCCGACCTGAGTACTGAAAAATTGTGAGTGTTTTCCATTGACTTTTTAGAAATTTGTTGGCTTGTGTGGGATGGGTAAACATTTCTGTAAAAAACCCGTTTGGTGTGACTTTTATTGGTTAAAATCACATAAATTCACAGAAGTAACCCCCTTATTTTGGCCCACAATTATTTTTGAATGGCATTTTGCTTTTGTTTCTCTGATTCAGAGGTATTGCACAAAAGTAGCGAAAAGAGGATGAAATGATGATGAATATTTTAACATCAGTCCTTCATAACCAGGAATATAGTAAATAAGGTTAAAAGTTTTCAGGGCACTTTTAGAATAAGTCAGAATAATTTGTATTATCTCTGATTCTCCTCCTAGGTTATGGGATGATCACAACTGTTCAAAACTGATATAATTGACTTGTTATCTGGATATTCTCACCATTAAATCACGTATGAAATAATTGGGGTCAGTATGGAAGCCAGCAAATTTATTTTACGGCTCATCAATTCCCATATAGATAATCAAAAAGAAAGAACAGAAATCAAGAGCATTCCAAGCTTCATTTCTAGAGGTTGGTCATTTCTAGAGGTTGGTCATTTCTAGAGGTTGGTCATTTCTAGAGGTTGGTCATTTCTAGAGGTTGGTCATTTCTAGAGGTTGGTCATTTCTAGTGGTTGGTCATTTCTAGTGGTTGGTCATTTCTAGGACTGGTCATTTCTAGAGGTTGGTCATTTCTAGAGGTTGGTCATTTCTAGAGGTTGGTCATTTCTAGAGGTTGGTCATTTCTAGAGGTTGGTCATTTCTAGAGGTTGGTCATTTCTAGAGGTTGGTCATTTCTAGAGGTTGGTCATTTCTAGAGGTTGGTCATTTCTAGAGGTTGGTCATTTCTAGAGGTTGGTCATTTCTAGAGGTTGGTCATTTCTAGAGGTTGGTTATTTCTAGAGGTTGGTCTATATCTGTGTTTGTAAGTGTTAGGTTTAACTTCTGTTATACCTCCATCATTCACTGAGATAATACAATAAACCTACCAATGCAGAAATAGGGTTTGGTGAGCACTTTTTAGATCATCAGAACTTTTTTATATCAATATGGTATTGGTTTATTAAAACTGGCAAAATCATAGACATTGGTGACAGGTGGTGTATGTAAATCAAGGTCATCAGTATGTAAATCAAGGTCATTAGTATGTAAGGTATAATATACATCACTGAAGATCATTTTTGGAAGAGTTCATTATACCAAATCAAGAATTAGTACTCCTGTCATGATGCATATTTTCTGAATGAAAACTAAATTTGCACATTGTAGTTTTAACTTCTTTCTCTTTTTATATTACGTTTGAAACTTTCATATATTTTATTTCAAAAGAATAATTGTCACTATTTAACTGAGACATTAGTAGCATGGCCCTTGATATTTGCATCCTAATGATCATAAAAGAAACATTTTACTTTAAGGTATATGCCATGCACAGGCTGAGATTTTATATTCACCAGAAAGAACTGTAAATTCTGAACTTCTTATGACAGTAGCCCCTGTAGTTTCCGAGGTATTACTAATGAAAGTTTGAAGAATTTTTAATAAATGCAAAAGTAGTAAATAACACTTAAGAAATATTTCAAGATCTTGTTAAAAACCAAACCCTTTATCATCAAAGCCATGGATCAATCCATCACCAAACCCAGGTTGTATCATTCGTGTAAATCAAGTAAAGTTCTTTACTTTCTTGATAAGCAATTTAATCCTATTTTGTGACACATTTTATATAAAATTCCACTTAGATTTTCCCCACTTGAACCAAACATGTCATACTAATTTCTTGTTTTGTACTTTTCTTTTAGTTTACTCAAGTGGTCTGAAATGTTGATTTTCAAAAAGATTTGAATAGAACTATCAAAGAAGCCTTGTATTTTATTTATTAGTCAACAGTTTGTACCTCAAGATCTTACTTTCCATCTTCTCTTCCTCCTGTACACCCCCTCTCTTCCTCTCCCTATGTTTCTTCTACCCCCATCATTCCACTCACCGGCACTACGCTCCTCATCACATAATAAATATGCATAAGGTTCTGCCATTGCTTGGCTGCAGCAAAAGGTTTGCACTAAATACAGTTGTACATGTAGCAGTGGGGAAAAACCCTGAAGTTATTTATTCAGAGATCTGTAATGTTCAAATTGAGCACAAGCGACATTGGTGTCTCTGTTGAGAGAACCTCAAGCTGGAATTTCCAATTGGGTTTTGATAATAACATTAATAGCTTTGATAACGTATCGACCAGAGCAAATAAAAAAGTTCTGAATTTGTTTTTGCAAGATTTAAGTTTCTATCAACGTTCAAGTAACTGCTTATTGCAGAATTTCCAATTTTTGGGAAATATCCTTCTATAATTAGGAAGTAATTTTCTTTGAGTTTCAGATCATTTTCTGGCTGTTTTTTCTTTTCAGAGAAGGGGAGGTGGGGGATTTTCTTTCATTTTTAGGAAATTTTGCTTATTTCGGGTAAATTCTTTCTTTTCTATACAATTTCTTTTCGATTTCCAGGAAATTGCCTTTATCAAGAAATTTTCTTCTACTTTTGGGAAATGTTACAATTCCTAATAATTTTTGCCAAATTTAAGTCTTAAATTTTGTTTCCATAATTTCCCGAGTTTACTTCCTAACCGGGCAGAAGCATGCAATCGGGTGAAATCCTTTCAAAGGTGGGGGTGGGGGGGGCGGGGGCACTTTGTTTTCCTATGTCTCTGCCCTAGAGGTTCCATGAATTCGGCATGGGCTAAATGATATATGAGGTCCCATGACCAAGAAATTCGTTAGACGTTTACCAGGGCCTTTTTTAAAGGAATTTTCACTGGTGGGCCAATTGATGGCCAAAATGTCACTGAATCAGAAGCATTGGCACCAGCGCTGCTTCTGAGACCGCTCCTCACTTTTTATTTTTTATTTAATGAGAAAATAACAACAAAAAGTTAAATAAAAATTTACTTTGAAATGAAATTTTTCTCCCAAAATGATATGAAAATCGCTAATGAACCTTGCTGGTTGGTCCACCAGTACCAAATTGATGGACCAAATGAAGTAAAATGATATGAAAATCGCTAATGAACCTTGCTGCTTGGTCCACCAGGACCAAATTGATTGCTTGGTGGACCAAATGAAGTGATGAACCTTGCTGGTTGGTCCACCAGGACCAAATTGATTGTTTTGTGGACCAAATGAAGTAATGAACCTTGCTGGTTGGTCCACCAGGACCAAATTGATTGTTTTGTGGACCAAATGAAGTGATGAACCTTGCTGGTTGGTCCACCAGTACCAAATTGATTGTTTGGTGGACCAAATAAAGTTATGAACCTTGCTGGTTGGTCCACCAGGACCAAATTAATTGTTTTGTGGACCAAATGAAGTGATGAACCTTGCTGGTTGGTCCACCAGTACCAAATTGATGGACCAGATAAAGTGATGAACCTTGCCGGTTGGTCCACCAGGACCAAATTGATTGTTTGATGAACCAAATGAAGTGATGAACCTTGCTGGTTGGTCCACCAGGACCAAATTGATTGTTTGGTGGACCAAATGAAGTGATGAACCTTGCTGGTTGGTTCACCAGTACCAAATTAATTGTTTGGTGGACCAAATGAAGTGATGAACCTTGCTGGTTGGTCCACCAGTACCAAATTGATTGTTTTGTGGACCAAATGAAGTGATGAACCTTGCTGGTTGGTTCACCAGTACCAAATTGATTGTTTTGTGGACCAAATGAAGTGATGAACCTTGCTGGTTGGTCCACCAGGACCAAATTGATTGTTTGGTGGACCAAATGAAGTGATGAACCTTGCTGGTTGGTCCACCAGTACCAAATTGATTGTTTTGTGGACCAAATGAAGTGATGAACCTTGCTGGTTGGTCCACCAGGACCAAATTGATTGTTTGGTGGACCAAATGAAGTGATGAACCTTGCTGGTTGGTCCACCAGGACCAAATTGATTGTTTGGTGGACCAAATGAAGTGATGAACCTTGCTGGTTGGTTCACCAGTACCAAATTGATTGTTTTGTGGACCAAATGAAGTGATGAACCTTTTTGGTTGGTCCACCAGGACCAAATTGATTGTTTGGTGGATTAAATGAAGTGATGAACTTTGCTGGTTGGTCCACCAGTACCAAATTGATGGACCAAATGAAGTAATGAACCTTGCTGGTTGGTCCACCAGGACCAAATTGATTGTTTTGTGGACCAAATGAAGTGATGAACCTTGCTGGTTGGTCCACCAGGACCAAATTGATTGTTTTGTGGACCAAATGAAGTGATGAACCTTGCTGGTTGGTCCACCAGGACCAAATTGATTGTTTGGTGGACAATTTAAAGTGACTAGTGGGAACAAAAGGCTATTTTAAGTCAAATTTTAGTTTGAGCAATGAGAAGTTTATTTGCCTAAATTATTGACAAAGGTATAACCTTGATTTCAGATGTAAAAGTCTATATGTTGATGAAATGTTTTGACCATGTGGTCTGTTTATTTTTATAGACCCCCCGAGGCTATCGGCTGCCAATCAAGAGAGAAGGGAGAGTGCATCCAATTTCTGACAATATTGCTCCATTTTACAGGCCCCACTCCCCTGTCCGCTATTTTTAAGCAGCTGCACATTACCCTTTTATTAATAAGAACTTAAATTACCATGGCAAGAAAGCAAATTACACTCGATTTCTTTGCACCCTTTTAATTCAAGGCCTCTTTTTCTCCATTTTATTTCTTCTTCCAATAATCTTCTCATAATAAACAAAAAAATCTGCCATTAAATATACCTTCTTATTCAATCCAAATGTTGGTCCAAAAATGGCACCCAGTAGGAACAATATGTCACTCAATAAAGGAAAATATAAGCTTCTATGGCATAGGCAGGATTACAGGGGGGAGTTCCCCACTTTTTCTACATTTTTATCATTTTATGGCAATTTTTTGCATTGATTTTGTGACTTTGCCCCGGCTTACAGGTGGTTAAAATAATTTTGCGACTTCCCCTCCCACTTTCGGGGTAAACCCTGCCCCTTATACTAGGTAACAATTGCTTAAAAAAATAAATGAATAGGATATTGCAGATATCTGGCTATACTTCACTGGGCACAGACACTAAATGGCAATTCTTGAGGGTCACAGTTGACACAAACTAGGGGACTCCCTTGGTTACACCAATACTTCTTATCGTTTTGACTATCGAATGGTATCCACTAAAAAATGATTCACGAATGCACTGATGGTGTCCAAGAATAATTAAAAAAACCCGAGTACATAATTAGATTTCAATTGCATCAATACATGTACATGAATGAAATTGCATTTCTTAATGAAACGTATGAGATAATTATTTAAAAATAAAGATTCAAAAGTACTTTTCTCTTAAAAGAAAACCTGTTGAACATAATCATGTACGCAATGTGTCCATGATTTGGAAAACTTGGTGGTTAAAAGCATATAATCAGATTACTCTATGGTCATCATGTTTTGTATTCGACATCAGCTGCTATAAGGATAGTATATAAGAGTGGCAAAACCATTGGGATGCGAGATCTGTATTCCCATGTCTTCTTGACTGGCTGAACTGTAAACAATAGGTCATCAACATTATTCACCCTCACTAAAGAAAGACGGGTTTTACTTCAAACTTATTCAGATGGCCAACCGAAATACTGGGACTCTCCCCACAACTTTTTGCACAATTTGCCGCTGGTATATAACACCACAAGGGGCATACATTTAAATATCATCTCTATTTCATATTGCGATCATTTATACTATTAGATTTAAGAGCTTCAAAAATATACAAGCTTTTATTACAATACTTTATCGCTTCTTTTTGTAATAAATTATAAAATATAGTACATTTATTTCCTACCAAAGGCAGCAATTGATTATTAGGTTATTTAAAAAGATTATTACTTCTATAGCAAACTGCTAACTTTCCCATCGAACATCTACATTCAATCCACATTCAATCATTTGGCTGCAACAACTTATCACTTCAAATGATATCACTCCCTTTATTACCTTAATGTTTCTACTCAATCTAAAGTAGTTCCAGGAATGTTCAGATCTACTATCAATCCTTTCAACTCCACTGGCACCAAGAACTCAAGGGTTGCTACTAAGTCATATAGCTCTCTTTGCATACTAAAATGTTTCTACTCAAATCTAAAATAGTTTCACTATACATTTTCTACATAAAACCCTTCATCAAAAATCTGGTACCCATCCGCAACTTGTGCATAATTTTTGGCATTCAGGGTGCAAGTCAATATCTGGACAATATTGTTGTCTCTCCTCCACTTTCAATGGCAAGTGTATGTGTGACCCATCGCAAAATGGAGGGCTCTTTGTATATTTACAGTTGCATATCTGGTATAACGCCTGCGGTTTTTCAGGTACATGCCATTTGAGGGAACGGAAGCCAGTTTTCTTGTGCGATCCTGTGTGGAAAGTAAAACAACATACTGATGATTCTAATAACAGAAAATATTTTTAAAATTACTCGATAACTGTATTGGACATAATAAGCTCTCGGGGCGGTTATGAAAATAGAATTGCACCGCTTCTTAGGCTACAAGATTCTTCCCTGATAAGTTATGAAAATAGAATTGCACCGCTTCTTAGGCTACAACAAAATTTTGGGGCGCCAGACACAAAATAAGCAAATAATACAACAAAAATGATTCTATGTTTTCAAAATAATCCAATAAATTATGTTATCAGTCAAAAAATGGGTGCTTAATACGTCCATTACGGTAATATATTCCCACACTTTTCAGGGCAGTGCCCCTTTAAACTGATGATAACAATATTGTAATATCTAACATCTGGCCTTTATCTAAGAGAACAGAGTAAAAATTAGAGGCATATGTACAGTTACAAATATTCCCTTCATGAAAACCTTTCATAAAAGTAATTACTCAGAGAATTAAGCAGAAATTAAATTTGAAACCAAACAGCCTTAAACATCAAAAATAGCCAATTGAATTATGACTAATTAAAGTATTTGACCCACCATCACACCATGGCATTTTTTTGGTAAGGCCACATGTGCACCATTTCATTTTCTTGCCTGGAACAAGACCTCGAACTGTTGATGGTCCATACTAAAAGAAAAGAAATAATTTGACTGAGAATTTGTGGTATTTACTAAAGTGACAAGAAGTTGTAATGTATTAAAGAATAGTCATAATATCCATGCATCATAATGTAGGACAAAGCAGGGCAATTTTCCTATTTCATTTGTTTCATAAAGAATACAAACATGCTGGAATGATATCAATATAATGAAATTTTGGATTTCAGATCTTGCTCTCCTTGGATTTAATCTACCACAGCCAGAGGTGTAAGAAGTGAGTGGGGGAAGGGGACATACTTCATATTCATAATTCCTAGAATTGTATATGCATGCATCAATATCACTTCAATACCCATACATACAAATACTTAAAGATTAAAGTCACCAAATTAATAATAGATCAACTCACTTCAGCAATATGAAATAATTTGTGACTTGCCTATCCCCTTGATAAATTTTTCTGTTTTACGGTACAAGTTTGGCATATTTACAAAACCAGAAGCTTTTTGTTTGCACACAAAATTATTTACTGTGCACATTAGACAACCCTCATAATCAGGCCCGTAGCCAGTGGGGTTTTGTCTGAGCGAACGAATGCCCTTTTAATGAGAAAATAAACTTTTGAATTCTAAAAATATAATAAGCACCAGGAATTTCAAGGTTTGTTGCTCTTTTATATGAAAAATGAACCCCCTGTAAAAATCCCTTTTGTTGAGAAAGCGCCATTTTGATATCTGAAAAAAATAATAAGCACCCTGAATTTCAAGGTTTGTTGCCCTTTTATACGAAAAGCCAACCCCCCTTTCAAATTCCTGAACCCCCTTTTATTGAGAAAGTGCCTTTTTTAAATCTAAAAAAATAATAAGCACCCAGAATTTCAAGGTGTGTTGCTTTTTATACAAAAAATGAACTCCCCTTTCAAATTCCTAGCTACAGGCCTGATAATGTTCTTCTTTTACCCATTTGAACCAAATTCGTTTGGTAATATACTCCTACACAAACAGCCAAAACACCTGTCCTCCTTCTTTAACCTTTGACCTTATACCCTTTATTCTGAGTGCACGCACGTATGGTGAGAGCTATTACATGTTCAGCTATGTTCTTTAAAACTGATGCAAAGCTGTACCATGTACCATCAGCTTAAACCATACGGTGCAGCCATGCATATGTTTCCTGAAGCTCATGATACCATCATATTTTCAAAGTAAACATTTATTTCATAAACTGGAAAATATTAGCAGTGCACATATGGCCAATTACAAAGAACATTAACTTACTCATACTGTGTGTAAACAGAGACAGGTGTACATTCATTTGCAATTTATGTGGGGATTAAGAATTATGATCAATTAGGTGTTTAGGGGGTGCAGAAGCTCTTGCAAAATTAACATTTTAGAGAAAAAATACATCCCAACACATAGGAAGAAGAAGGTTTTTTAAGTCAAAATTGATGGCAATTTTGTTTTTTTCTATAAAACAAAAAATCATGAAAAAGCAATGTGGGAACAAAATGTTTTATTGTTAGCATTTCTGTGGATGTACAGTAGGTCTATAATCCATTGGCATAGCCAGAGAGGGGTCATACGGTCCCACCCCCCAATCCCACAACAACAACAAATATTAACCATCAAATATATGTTTTGCCTAATTGAGCACAGGGGAGCCATCTTTACTAGAAAGTTAATTGCCATGTGTGTTTCAGTTCAGCACATAAAACCCAAATTTGCAAGAGCTTTTACAAACTTAATATATAATGCACACCTTCAGACTGTGACAGAGATCACAAAGACAGTTACCCCCACCCCCCTTCCCCCTCCCCAAAAAAAACCTGGTTTACGACAGAGACTAATTCTATTCTAGCCCATAGCTTTCTGGAACTTCACCCCTTGAAAACACACCACGCGATTTGGCCTTACTTTTAACGCATTTCATATCTCTAAAATGCGTAATTTCTCAGAGCTTCCGAGGGCTTCGCCCCCTGGACTTCACCGCGGCTTCGCCCTGGAAACCCACCAGGGGCCATTAGGCAGGCCCCTGGACCCCATGCCACGACATACTTTCAGTTAGCCTGCATCAGAAATACCTCTCGCCACTCATGGATTCTTCCCCTGCCAAAGCTATGCCAGTGCTCTAATCACTTTTGATGAATATATGTAAAAATGAAGAAATCCTTGTTTTCAATAGTTCACTATAGATTAACTGGAACTTTTTCAAAGCTATTGAAATGAGCCTGTTTTGCACTGTCCCACTTACTCTCTATATCTTATTTCCTGTATTAAATTCAATTTTGCACAAAGTGTAAATAGAATAAATACTTTGTATATACCAAGATTTGTATTTACATTCCTTAGGAAATATATAGTTGGACTGGTCAAACCCCTAGCTTTGCTGTTTCACAGGGGAGGCCTGCCTGTCATGCCCCTCCATGTGTTCCATGCATATTAATAAAATTCAATGTTTTTATACCATAAACATGTACACATTACCTAACAACATTACTACTGTATGCCAAATATGAAACAAAACAAACAAGCGGTTGTTGAAATATGAACATTTCAAGATTTTTACATTAAGCCCCACTCACTCATTAATATGCATAACATCACCACCAAATTTGATAGGGCACATCTACGGACCATGGGCTACCTGTGTACCACATATGACACAAGTCTAATGTGTCATTCTGGAGATTTCATGTTTACAAGCTCTATTTGACAAGACCACTTTAAGTCCCTCCCTCCCACATATTAATGAGATTCAACGTTTTTATACCATGAGCATGTAAACTCAACCTACATGTAACAACATTATTATACCAAATATCAAACAAAATGGACAAATGGTTGTCGAAATATGAGCATTTCAAAAAATTTACATTAAGCCCTGCCCACTCATTAATATGCATGACATCATCATTAAAAAAAAACATAGGGCACATCTTTGGACCATGGGCTAGCTGTGTACCACATGTGACATGATTCCAATGTACATCTTGAGATATTGTGTTTACAAGCTAGGCATAACGCATACACACACATACATACACACACCCATGTACATACACACGTATGACAAGCGGACCGGATAGGTCCCTGATGCTGATAGCATCGGAACTAAAAAGACATATCATTAAATGGAACAATGAATGTTTTTTGAAGAGGCTCCGACGAATTGTAAATATGGGAATTGTGTTGGGATTTCGCCACTTCCTTAATGTTCATCAAATTTGAATTAGTTTAAGCGAGTTGACCTCAGCCATTTTTAAATCGTTGCAAGGCAGACAAACTTCTCCCCCTCCTTGCAAAAGGTTGATGGGAAATATACTTCCATCCCTCTCAGGATTTTCTAATAGCACACAGTATGTCTTAAATGGCTATATGTACAGGTACATTATTACAGGAGAGGGTAAAAGAAAAATATTAACCCATATCAATATCTCCTCTGTGACCCCCCCAAAAAGCAGGCCAAGGTGAATCTTCACCAACTAAAATTTCTGCTCCCATCCCATACAAATATATCAATATACATTTCGATAGTAATTTTGCAAGGGCACAGTTTGTCTGGCTTATGCTATTGAGATACATTTCTTCAGTTTATGTGGAACACCTGACATTTTCCATTCACCCCCCCCTCTTATAACAACATTATTTTAGACTGGCACAGCCAAGATATATATGTAGAGATAAACAATACATCACGATCTATGGAAAATCTTGGTGTCAGTCTTAAAATTTACAAGTTGAAAGTCAATAATACCCTTTTTATGTCTAAAATGATCTAACATTAGCCCATTTGGATGGGTAGTGAGATGCTTTTTTAAAGAAATTTTTACTGACCAGTTGGACCGATTACAATGATGGCAAAAATGGCATTGATAGACAGTGATTTCCTATGGCAGATGACCCACTAGTATATATGTACAAAAAAAAAAACTTGTAGTGAGATGACACTAAGGGAAGCGGCATATGATTGAAACTGGGGACACATAATATTATGGGAACACCAGTTTATTTTTAAAGCATACAGCAGTATTACATACTTGGAAGTGCTATTCCCCATTACCCACCCCAACTAAAAATTAGACAATTTGATCGACCTTTTTTTTTCTTTTTTTTTAATATTTGCATCCACACAATTCAGAAATAACTTATTCAGATTAAACTACATCATACTGTATAACATTTAACATTATATCAGCTGCAAAACCTGCAGTATTTTGTCTGTGGAGGCAAAATGAACATTCTTGCTGGAATATCTGATATCCATTTGATGTCAGAGAAGGAACAATAATTTAGAAAAAGAACGATACTTCAACACTTTAAGAAATTTTGAGAAAATATTGCTAAATTAGTAAAACAAGTAAATCTATTTTTTTTTTAATGCAAGAACAAATGTCCAAACTCATAAAAATAGTTTAAAAAATAGCCTTAAAATAGGCTCTAGGCCACCATCTAGAGTCATAATTTCAACCATAGGGGTCAATTAGTGTTACTTTGCATACTGTAGAAAAAAAACTCAAAATTTGCTGAATTTTGATTATTTAAAACTCTGGCATTCCTGGTCATGAAATTTTACAAATTGTAAGATAAATTTGTTAACAATCTATTCCCTGCAAAAGATATTAAAAAGCTTTCCTCCTTAGGAAAAAAATCAGAGAAAATTTGAAGCAATTCTGAAAGTCATTTTTTGCCAAGTTTGCAGCTTCTATCAAATTCAATGACAAAACTGATAAAGAATTAAATAACAGTCAACATATTTTTGGAAGTGTTTTTTCATCACAAATATCAGATTTATTAATGATCAAATGTAAATGTAAAGAGTTTGATTTAACTTCATGAAAAAAGCTCATAAGGCACATGCATTAGAAATGGCTTTGCTTAAAACCAGTGACACTCTGACCAGCCCTGAAGCAGAGCAAGGCCGGTGGAAACAAAAGTTACTTATTTCTTTATTTCTCAAACAACAAAACTATTTATTTCTCAAACAACACTCCATACAAGCTGTCCAATGAACCATGTGCTTGATTTGCACCCAACACAAAATAGTTTTTATTCAGAATGAAATGTCCTCTGAAGTAAAGTTAATCTTATAGAATGATGTGAATGATTTGTCGTTTCAAAATTGCAAAACCCTTTTTTAAGCAGTGTCTGTACTAATGTGGGAGTTCTCAAAAAGTGTCTCCTTTCCCTGATTTTGCAGTATTTTTTACAAGGAAAGGATTGCTAATGAATTTATCTTGCAATATTTAGGAGTTTCATGACCAGGGATGCAAGAATTTTTAATATTACATATCAAGACAATTTGTATTTGTTCCTAGTACTCCCCATAGTACATCGAACTGATGCCAGCCGTGTTACTATGGTTGGCATTGGTGATGGCTGGCCGTCCGAGAGTACTACAAAATCCTATACCCTCCTGTACTGTTTTAAGCGAGGTGTTAAAAGTATAGGAAAATCTCAGTTTTAAGATCTTTATGAAAACCAAAACCATTTTACCTTTTTTATCGCCCACAATGATTAGAATCCATATTAGAAGCCCATCCATGTCTTCAAAAAAACTGTTTTTAAGGTGATTTTAGTTACTTTTATCAAAGTATTTTGGACTACTTTTCCTTCAGTAAAAATCGTCTGACAAGCTCTCCAAAGTACGGTCAAAGTTTAAAAGAATGCCATCGGGGCTATAACATTTTTGTGGGGGTAATATGTTTTAGATTATTTGAGGAAAAAATTAAGACAATACTTATAAAGTACATTTATATAATCTAAACATTTCTTGATGTTTTATTTATTTGTTTTCGGACAGTTCTTTTACACCAAAATTTTTTAATAAAATTATATGAATTAAAAAAAAAAATGTTATCAGCGAAGAAGCAACTTGCAGTTTAGTGGAACATTCTATAACTTATTTGTCTAAAACTTATTTGCGGACGTTGAATAATCAATAACAAACATGCGGTAAATAGAAAATGGCAACCAAAATATGAATCTCAGAGTCGGAGAACTTTATCCCATCGTAGTGCTAAATAGGTAAAGATTTTTGAAAAGTTTTTTTGGAAAAGTGTATTAATTAGACTAATTGATATAAGAATATCCAAAAAGTATGTTATTTTTTAATCCTTAGTATTCTACGTGTAAATTAAAAAACAACAAGATAGGAATTGTACCTAATCTCTACCAACCCTCGTACAGCAATCCCAATGTCAACCCGTACTGAGGGATGTGTATAATAACTAAGTTTTTCCTATGCAGTCCAAGGCGAAAGCAGTATGGTTGGAAACACAAAATGGTTAAAAAATTACAATTACAAGAAAATAGAACAAAAATTCATTTATAATGTAAAAATTGCCATGAAAAGGGAAAAAACATTTTTGCGTAAATCAACCATTTTCCAAGAATACACTGATGACTCATACAATGTGACTTGCATTCTTGAGGTCGGACATCCGGGAATGTTGTGGTGCATGGCGACGTGCCAATGCTTTTTTGACGATCTCAAACTTTAGTCAAAGGGGAAAACAAACAGTCAGTTATCATAGCAGTCAATGGGAGAAAAAACTATTTTTTGTCATTTTGCAACAAATACTTGACAAAATGTATTCTTCTTCACAAATGTTGTGTATTAGATAATAATTTCCAATATATATGAGTATCATTAATTTTGGCTGACTGGCTAAGGCGACACAAGTATTCATAAAAAATATCCCATTGACTGTAATGATAGTTTCCCCTTTAACTTGGCAAAACCGTACTGAGCCCGAACACGGATACGTCAAACCGACCTCGAGAATTGTCATTGTCACATGTACCCAAAGAGTTCGCGGAAATGATACCACAATTGTCGAGATTTGTAAAACAAGAAAAAGTCATCTTACCATTTGAGGTGCTGGATACAGCTTTTTCTTCTCTTCTGGATTCACTTCTTTAATGTTTTCTGCCATTGTGGTGGTTTTTGCACGCGATGATCTTATTGTTTTCACTGGGAAACGAACAAGTAGCGACTTTGCTTTGTGTAGTGAAATATTTCTTAGTACTGAAAGTGGTGCATACATACTGTATACATCTCATTAGTTTTACGTTTGTTTTGTGTACGTTTTAATATAGCATCATGCGTCGCTCTAGCTATATATGTGTGTGATATACCTAAATTATTCTTAAATACCGACCGTCATTCAAGCGCTGATTGTTGGAAAATGTGGAAAATTGCCATGAAAAGGGAAAAATCATTTTTGCATAAATCAACCATTTTCCAAGAATACACTGATGACTCATACAATGTGACTTGCATTCTTGAGGTCGGACATCCAGGAATGTTGTGGTGCAAAACATGGTGTTTTGATGACGTAATGCTGCGCCAAAGTTCCAAGTCATTGTCTTGATCCCGTGCAACTAAATATTCCCACTATATACTGCAAACTATATTCAAAACAAAGCTTGGCAAAATTTGGGACACTTTTTGATGAGATCTTATGTCCAGTCGTTCAAAACTATCTTGACTTGTCTGTTCAAGTTATTAAGTAATTTTTTAAATATATTAATTAGTTATCTCATTTAAGTTGACGGAGACTGCAAGCAAACGGTTCAGTGTTTTTAGGTCTGACATGGCTATCAAAATAGCTTCAGTTTCCCCCAATTTGTTCACTGTGACCTAAGGGAGGAAAGTTCAATTTCTAACAATTTTTGTAGGGAATGGATTGTTCAGGAATTTATCTTGCAATTCTAAAGAGTTTCATGTCCAGGGATGTAAGAGCTAAAAACAGAGGGTTTTCCTATGCCTAAAAGTAAGTACCCATATCTACCTATGGTTGGCATTTGAAGTGTGCGGTGGCGTGGCCTTGGAAACGGGGGTAGCGGCGAGAGGGGGGGGGGGGGGGTAGAAAACCTCCCAAACAATGAAGGTCTAACGAATTGATTTAAAAAAACCAGATTCCATGGCATTTTTTCTTCCGGAAATTTTTAATATTTGTCAAACTTCCTTCATTTTTGTGAATTTGCTTCAATTTTCGTGCATTTTTTTTCATTCTCGGGAAACTTTCTTCAATTTTTTAGAAGTTGTTATCAATTTTTGGAAATTTCCTTTTTTTTTCTCGTAAAATTTGCTTCAAATTTTGCCAAAATTTCCAATACTTTTACACAAAACTCTATAATTTTCGGACTGTGGTAAGAGACTCTCACAATTTTGAAGGTTTGTTGGGACAAATCATAAACTAATAAAAGACGGTACAGGTTAGAATGATAAAAGAATTCCCCCGTTATAAATCCACTTTTCACGCATGGCCGCCAACAGCGAGGGGAGAAGGGAGGGGGAGCGTGACCCTAATATTGTTCAATGCAATACAATTTGTAACTTACAAATAACATTAGTCCTAAAAGTGATAAGGGGTTTAGAAATAATTGGAATTTTCAGGTAATTTACAATTTTCGGGAAATCTTGATTTTTCGGGAAATCTTGAATTTTCGAGAAATCTTGAATTTTTGAAAAATCTTGAATTTTCGGAAAATTTCGAATTTTTGGGAAATTTTCTTCATTTTCGGGAAATTTTCATCAATTTTTTGGAAATCTCTGTCAATTTTCGGGAAATCTCCTTCACTACCAGCTGAACGGTATCCGTTAAATTTTGTTCATTTTTCGGAAAATCTCTGTCAATTTGCCGAATTTTTCAATAATTTTACTTATTTTCCCTTCAATTTTGTGCAACCGGAAAGAAGAAACCCTTTCTAATGTTCACATCTCTGTTTCTAACCCCGGCACCCCCATCTCGGGAAACCTGGGATTGATAGATTATACAAAAATACACACATGTGTAAAATTTGATGTTAAAATTGAAGGAAGGGTGTTCCTTTAAAAGCATTACCAGACCAATTCCCCGACCAGACTCTTCAAGATGGAGATTAAATTATGTATAGGACAGCAACTTAAACATGTTGTTCAATGGTGACGCCAGAAAAGTTTCCGGTTGAAAGGGGGAAGGGGACGCAGCTCTACTGAGAATGTAGCATGAGGCAAACAGTGTCATTCAATGACATCAACCAAATAAATGTTCACACCATGCAGTTGTTTGTGGAGGTGGAGGCATTGTCGTGATGCAGAGGGAGCGCCCATGCAGTCATTTTCCCCGTCAATTTGCTCGTAAAGGCCCAATAAAAATGTGAGAGCGAGTCAAATTGCGAAAGTGCACTATTTGGATTCTGAAAATATTGAGTTTTCGAGTTATGTTGATCTACTAACGTGCCGCAATGTTTGTATTTCTTTCTTTATTTCATAATTTCATTTGTAGGAAGTTTGGCATACTGTACCTTTCTACTTGGATTAGTGTAGTGGTCGCAAATGTCACTCTTAGACAGGGGCTGGGAGGGGGTGCTCTGGGGACAAAATTTAAAGCGCTTTGGAAAGAACGGGAAAGTGAACAAGTTGTGGACTTTGATATAGTTCAACACGGTAGTATTTGTGTAATGTAACGTATGATGCATGTACACGGTATCAGTGATGACTAAGCCAGCACAGAATCATGTGTCGAGAGGCTGTTCAAAAGGTCAACGACCTGTCAACTGAAGTCTTTTGTTATTGTATCGCGATGTCCACGATGAAATTGAAAAGTCTGCGGTCAAATCTAATGAATATTCATTTGATACCAATTTTTACTTTCAAAAATAACCTCCGCGTTCTCAATAAAAAATCCCCATTGACTTAACGTTATCACTGTCTACCTACTGTGGTGTAGCGGTTATCATACCTGTCTACAAACCACGAGGCCACGGGTTCAATCCTGGGGTGGGTAGACACGCCAGTGCACCACAACTGGTTATCAAAGGCCGTGGACATTGACTTGGTTGTCGATGTTATGTCTGTCCGTACGTCGTACCTGTGTTCTCGTCCGGGTCGTATTAAGCGTTTCGTGATAGCATTTGTACTATCATAACCGAATACGCAGGCGACGACCCCGTCATTGTAATTGTGTGTTCAACTCTCTCTCTCTCTAACGTTATCACTACAGTTAAAATGGCGGCCTCCATGGATCTTAATGAATAAGAAGCTATAAATTTGGTTGTATTTATTATCACACCAAAAGCCCAGGATTCTCCACTACTGTCTATTACTGTTTAATCAGATCCCCTAAGTTTTTAGAACACACACCCGCTCTTGTATTGTATGATTGAGGACAAGATAAACAGAACAGTGTAAAAATTGCTATGATGTCGTCAGAGTTTACTTCTCCTCCATATATTGGGGCGGCGGATATGCATGTTATGGGCTTCAGGTGGAGTACTATTTCATTTCCTTGCCTCTCAATCGAAACAGGTTTAAGATCGAGGGACCCATCGAACATATTGCAACATTTTTGTTAGAAAAAATATTGGGGGCCATGGTGTCCTTTACCTTATGAAATTCAATGTTTTATATCAATATGCGCATCCTAACGTCTGACCGTATTCAAGAAATGCACGACAACAAATAAGTTGCCCCCAAATGTTTTTAGCTTAAACTACCAACCAAAAGTGGGAGAATATTTCCCCCTGTCTACGTGAATTACGACAGGATGTCTTGTCTCATTCAGGACGAATCATCGCATTTAATAGATCATGATATCACAATTACAGATATAGGGTAAAACCAGAGAGATGCACGTGGTATCCCATCTCCAGGTTAAACATTTAAATGGATTAGTTCAGAGAAACAAAATGGTGAAGAACCTGTAGCGGTTTGGTACCTCCTTTGCTGCAATATTTCCATGTTGTGTGTAGTTTTTGTTCTACATTCTTTTGTGTTCCAGGCTCAGTTGAATTCTGTGTGCTGGGAAATGTTTTGATTGGTTCTTAGGTCTTTGCTGTTTATTCAGTGAGTGCATGGGCCACATGTACATTCTCTCATTTCTGACTGCAGCAAGAGAGATACCACATATTGGTCTATGGAGCTAACCAGTTCGCCAGCTAGGTTGCTTTACTTTATCTAAGTACCTTTATCATACTAAGTAGGCCTACTTTTTAACTCATCTATCAACTTGATCATCTAAGTACCTTTGGTTTATGTCCATCAATTCAATGCCTACCATACTTTACCTAATATCAACTCATTGTGTGTTCCAATGCAAACTCACCTGCTTGGTATATGTTGCTTATTTACATTAATTAAGTCCCATGCTTATAGGCTATGGCATTACTGCTTACGGTAAAACCAATGCATATTTGTACCTAGTTATTCACTGGGTACCTTCTGCCCAGCACATGAGCATCACCTGCCATGCCGACCACGCGGTAGTCTTTGTCTGCTCATTTACTCATTCGGTCTACCAGCTCAGTTGCTTTACTTTATCTGAGTACCTTTATATTCATTTAGTACCTTTACTATGTACTTATGGTTATCATGTTTTTATTATGCCATGCACTTTTTCCTTGTGATTCTATAACCTTTGCAAGATATATTATGAGCTGTATGTACATCAATTCTATGTACCATACTTCAACGCATTGTGTGCCAAAGCTAACTCACCTGCTTGGTATGCATTACGTATTGCATTCATTAGGTCCCATGCCTTGTCTACGGCATTACTGCCTACGGTAAAGCCAATGCATATTATGTACCTAATTATTCACTGGGTATCTTCTGCCCAGCACATGAGCATCACCTGTCCTGCTGACCATGCGGGTAGTCTTGTCTGTTCATTTACTAATTCAGTCAATCGACCAAACAGCAACGTACTCCTAATTCACTTGCAATATCTTCAATATTTCAATATATTTCAATACTTTAATACTTCATTATCTTACTCCGTTAGGGAGATATCCAAGTTTAAAACTCTGCCTTATCCAGTTGTCTGTGTATTAATGACTGGCGTAGTCATATGGATGGTTGGCGCCCTCATCGTCATATCACATTCTTACCAATTGTTAATGTATTTTAAAGAAAATTTGTTAAACTTTTATTACTATTTGAATTATTTTATCTCAGGAGGTCAATTATAATTACCCTTACAAGATTCTGTTTAACTACTTTCCTGATATATCCAATGACTTTTTAGCCACAAAATGGTAGGACAAGTATCATAGAATACATAAAGACTTTGACGAATCTGAGGCTGCGATCTTACAACTAGTCAGATTTCAGTCGTTACTACAAAATTTATACCAAACTTTAAACTGTAATATCTTTTCTTTTGAATTTTCTTTCATGTAGGATGGATTTGCTTGACCTCTAATCTAATCCTGCAAAAAAAAAACAGACGCATTGCCGAGGCAGCGCCGTATACTAATGCTGCTTAGACAGTTAGGTAATATTTAGGAAAAAAAAAAATGAAAATATATGGTTTTTTGTTACCAAAATTTGTTATAGAAAAAAAGCAACTCATTGTTTGATATTTTAATTTATTATTGCATACACCAGCCTCTTGTACAGTCGTTGCATTAAGTATATTATTCCATTAATTGCGTATTACACGATAAGATGAACCTTTAAAGTTGTAACTTCATAAATCCAAATTAACGAAATAAATAATGAGTAGTAAAAATATTACTGATATCTTTCTTAACTGCTTAAGATGCATATCAACCATT
Source organism: Chiridota heheva (assembly GCA_020152595.1). Lineage (NCBI taxonomy): Eukaryota > Metazoa > Echinodermata > Holothuroidea > Apodida > Chiridotidae > Chiridota > Chiridota heheva. Next base: position 679,057 of record JAIGNY010001158.1, on the reverse strand, counting down.
TGACAAATGACTTTCCTTCTAAGTGATTTGGAATTATTTTACCAGTTTACCGTTCAAGTTATGAATTTCGTGGTTCTTAAAAACCTGCTTGAATTTCTTGTTTATAAGAGTAAAGATTACACTGGTAATAAATTGGAAAACTCCTTCAATATTCAGAAAATCTTCATTTTCGGAAAATTTTACAGAAATGTTCTTCTATTTTCAGGAAATTTTAAGTTTCTTTCATTTTCGAAAGATGTTGCCAAATTGTATCAAAAGTTTTAATAATTGTACAAAATTTCCTTCAATTTTGACCTATTTTTTAAATTTGATGTTAAATTTTCCCAAAAAATAAGCCTCACAGGCTGACGGGGCAGTTTTACTCAACCCACGCTTCCTAAGCCTCTGTGTGGTACATGATAATCATTTCCAATCACTAAACTTATTTTTTACACATCTGATGAACAGATGAAAAATACATTATAGCAATGCTCATATTTTAATGGGACATGTAGAAAACTCACTTTTATTTATTATTGCAATTTTCCTTTTTGTACAAAAAAAAAATGTTGTAGATGGAAGTGAATGTATTTTATATAAAATATCCAATTTCCTTTGTATGTTTCCGTAGATAAGTTAAACTGAAAGATAAACTGGTAAATATCATTGCTAAAAATATGTTCTTTTGAAAAATCTTTTCGACAAGAAAAAGCTGCCAATTCCATGAGGAGTTGAATGCATGGGAGGGAGGAGGATGGTGGTACCGTAACTCACAGAAAATTAACATTAATTCGGGCCTGTACTAATTTTCATGATATTTTCTTAAATAGATTTGAGTATACCAAACTAGGAGTTGGAGTTTACCAAATATAATTTACTGGTCGCTTTCAATCAAAGAAATAATACGTTTCAAAGGAGGAAGGAGGAGGAAGGAGGGGAGGTGGGAATAAAGAGGGGTGGGGGGTACTTCCCTCTACCTCATTTAGCTGCACCCTGTTCATATTAGTTACCATGTTGCAAAAAATAACGCTTTGTATGATGTGAAATCTAACAAGAGATTGAAATAATTTGGTTAAATTTAAATTAATACTTTTGTGATACTTCGGCCAATTACGAGCTCGCTCATTCGCAATCGCAACTACACAAAATTGTGTGACGTCATGGGTGCTGGTTGAATAATGTTGCCACATAAGTTGTCTACCAAAGCTTATGCATAAAAACAACAATTCTGAATGTCCCATTACGATTGTGTCTTATACTTAATTTAGATCGCGGTGTAGACTTTATTTTTTCTGTTAAAAGTACAAAGTGCCAACATACTAATACTAAGTGGATTATACTCTATACACATAAATACAATATGATTATGAGAAAATGTTTTTTTTAAATGGCTAATATTATATCGGAATCACCGATTACAAGCTGATACAAATTGTTGTGATGTTGCACATGAGTTACGTAATGTTAGCCTGCAACGCAGGTCGAATCAATACAGTCCGTAGTTTACCTTAAGATGTCCGAAATTCATCTCGCATTGGAAAATGGTGAGGATGATATGTGTAACCCATTGGGATCGGGTAATCCTCGTACCCTGCCGGAGGTATCATAACGCCCATCATATCGTGACCTGACGAAACCACAGCCCTCATTGCTTCACCAAATCCTTCGCTTGCCGGTGTAATCATCCCTGGCATCCAGGCAGCAACTTCAATGCCATGATGACCCCCGAGAAGAATTGGTGAGGGGTTCACGGGAAACCTCTTACTTGATATTGAGATGCATGGTTCTGAAGATGACATAAAGGCGCTGGTTGGAACGAGAGGTGGGGTCAAATTGTTTGGTGGTTTCTCGAGGTTACTGATAGCTTTCTCCATGATTTGCTTATCTGTAGAAAATATATGAAATAGGACTAAATTATCATTTAATCTGAAATGGAGTTTAGATATTCTATATACAGATATATCAGTATATAGACTGCTGGAAAGAAATTCAGTATATTCCTGAGCAGGGGAAAGACAATGGAAAATGGTCTTGCAGCCAAATGTATCATTAGACTTTCAGAAAACGCCATGTGATATCCAGTAATATTTTGTGCAAACGTATTCCCAATTATCAAACTATAACCCTGATGGAGCTGTGTTTACTATACTGCTATATGGAATACCTAATCAAATTCAACCCAGAAAATCTTTTGGTAATTGTATATTCTGCAGTTGGTCATCCGATTGAGCTCCTTAGCGGCTTCCTGCAATGTATTTTAATACAATGATGAAACCATTGAGGAAAACTTGAAAATTCCAGTCAGTTCATAGTTGAAGAACAATTGACCCTATGTTACTACCTCGTTACTTAAAAAGGTTTGAATCCACCTAGAAATTAAGTCAATTAACATTAAAGACTTCACTTAAAAATGATTTTGTTTTGAGCATAATTTACCAGTGTTTATGAAAGTATGGGACATTCGTGGAAGGGGTGTAAGAGTTTCGATTTTCTCTTAATCATTCTATCACTTACAAGTCACATCAAGAGGTCGGTTTTGTCGACGATTGGGATGATTCATTTAAACATAGCCGTGAAAGTGAAACTTGAAAGGTTTCAATTTAAGATTGAAACCTGTCTCAACTCTACAAACACGGTGAAACACTCTTAACGTGTCCCAAATTCGCTGCCCTGCAATATTTTAGGTATATCATACATATCATATATTATACATCAATACATTTACATATTTATATTTTTTTTATATGATTACAACTTACCAACTTACCATCACTGAATTCTGCTCCATTAGATCCCCTGTCTTTACTTTAATTGCTGAAGACAGTGGTTCTGGTCTTCAGCTGGGCTGCTGCTTTTATTTACTCTCTTTATGTTTCTGAAATACTGCCCCACATGTGTCTTCTGGCGTCCTTTTTCAGTCTGTTTTTTTTTTTTTTTTTTTTTGCTCGTTTGTTTTGAAACAAAACCTGCAACAAAACGAGATGAAGATGATATTTTGCATGAAAGCCACAAAACAATCCAACGTTTCTGATTGGTCGAAATATTTACACAATGACCGACAAGCCATTCAATTACCGCCGGGAAAGTGACGTCACCAGCATGAATTCAATGGCGGGTGACTGGTAAAGCAACTTTCTTGAGACGCGATGTCCTGTTTATGTGAAAGACCAAAATAGACATTGAAAACAGTTAAAGGTGTATGGACGTCTAGAGGCGACTATATCTTTAACATTTGTTTCAACAGGAATCAGTACCTTTACAACAACATGGGATGCAGACTGGTGGTATTTTGCGTAAAACGAAATGATCGCAAGCTTAAAAACATGCAAGAGAGTTAAAGGAGGACCGTCAAGTCATGAACATGTACCGTGAAATTTGGGTTTTGCAGCATGACTGGCTATGACGTCAGAAATTGTAAAATGAGAAATCAAACTCAGCTAAAAAAATATATATAAATTTCACCAATTAAATTAAAATGTATTATGTCCGCGATATACAAACAATTTCATGTAAATGAGGCAGACGCTTGCTCGGCGGCGCGCATTAACTTAAGTGGCTAATTAACAACAATTAAGTATCATTACTGTTAAAATATTAAAACAAAATGATATTTCGCACCTGCACGACCCTCATATCAAGCCCCGTTTCCTGAGCGAGCTGTTCCCGTACGTGCAGGCGAGCTTCGGGCTGTTGTTGTACGCATCATTCTTAAAGTTTCCAGTTGTTTCGCTGTAATTGTTGTTCTTGGCCTTTTATTGCCGTTGTCTATCTCAAGTTCTGATGAAGAAAAAGAGTCTGACAAATAAAAGTATAGTATATATTCTCTTCACCTATAAACTCTTTAGACGTAGGCGAGATTTGAGGAACAGGGGGCCCCCCTTCCTCGCCACACACCCTTTTCCCCTAATTTATATCTTTTGTAAGAAGATTTGCTTCATTTTGTATCTTTTGACTTTGACCCCCCTTCTCCATACTCACACACACATTTTCGGTAGGCAAATCCCACCTATGTCTGCACAAGACAACGTATAACTAGCACAATATCTTTTATATTCGACCGAGTTAGGAAAAAACAAAATTGGTGTAGCCTAATCAGTTTTCTTTTCAACTTTAGGTTGCCAAAACTTATACTAAAAAACTTATAATCATCGACTGTCTTTTAATTCAAAACCAGAAAAAACTGTTCTTTTACTCTGTTGGAAAAAGTTATTGCTTGAGATGGTAAAATAGGGCATGTTAACTTATGACGTCACGAGTGCTCTTTATAAAATAAATTTCATATGTATTCAAGCATCAAGCATACAGGCTTAGTTATTTTTAGCGCAATCGGATGAATAATCAAGTTAATTTTCTGATATAAAGTGATGTTTTTCTTGTATCATTTTCTTCTTTGAATATTATAAAAAAAAAATCTTAGTCCAAAACTTATCATCGGAAATTATTTTTACACCAATAATTGAAAAAAACATGATAATGCTGTCTGCTGCCTGCAATAACGTATTGCGTGAGAAAGTACAAAGAAGAAGCTATAAATAGCTTGTGAGGTTACGAGTATAAGACTCTTTATAATAATTAAAGGGAGTTTTTCAAATTAATTTTGGCTTCTAATAATTTATCAATTAATGGATGAATTACCTCTTGCAAAATTCATCCCCCATTCATTGCTAGCTGCCTGCTGCACATTACGCAGCAAAAACAATGTAGGTGATAGACGTGTTCTTGTGCGTGACGCACGATTTCTGTTGGCGCTATGCCTTTTGTACAGGAAGAGCACTTGGTGCCAAAACGTCTGTTAGAAGAAAGAAAAGAAGGTTATATTTTGCAAAGTTTGAAAAGTTCTGTATGATTATTCCTACATTTGTTTGTTTAGAATTTAGATAATTCTTTGAAATGCGAAACCCATGGGTGAGTCATGAAATACAGGAAGTATTAAATATCAGATGAAATAAGTATTTTCATCCATAAGACGAACAAATTGCAACTGTTCGTCAAAGTACCCTCTCACTATCTAGAAAAAATTAAGAAACTGAAGTAAAAAGATCATTCCAAGAATAAATCTTTTCAGACCTGCTGACAAGCCCCGCGAGTTGACTTACTGACTGACTGAAAAGCACTCTGATGTGGAATTTATAGTCCAGGGTGCATTAATGCACTATGTCATCTGGTCATACCCTGGCTGCCTCGTAAGTAGAATGGATCGATGCCCATAAGAAATTGCTGTCCACATTTTTGACCAAAGAACTTTGATATCGATATTTTGTGCGATATCTTAAGCCATTTTCTATTAAATAACAATACGCAGTTTTGATGGCAATATGATCTTAACATTTCAATTGAAAATGACATTAATTCACGTGATATTGTACAATATCTTCATTTCATGTTCCGTAAAATGTATCACTTTTTTTTATTAATTGGTTAAAGGGGATGAATAACTTCAGTAAAGTTCAAATATTGAGATTTTAATTCAAAACTCGATATGCGTGTAAATACTTCTTATATAGCATTTGGTTGCAATGTGGTTTCGTCTTAATTTCTTGAAACTTTCAGGACATGCAGTCCAAGTATCAAATTGATAAAAACCGAAATCGTTATTGATTACGTAGCTATCTCGCGCTGCCCGTGAATAGTTTGAAGGGTTAATGGACCAACAAATAAGTATGTGATAAAAAAAAAAAGTCTCAAAATTACTGAGCAACATTTTTAGTGGTTAATAATGTATTCGTGAATAAAGAGTGCAAATCGGAGAATGGAATGGGGAAAGAATTCACATTAACATTTTTCCATGCATGGAACTATTGTAGCCGTCAATCTTAATTATAATTATAAACTATTAAATTAAGCAAAAGTATGTGAAAAGGAAAACAGGAAATTTCAAGGTGTGTTTTATCAGTACTAGAGTTCAGATAAACAAGTCCAACTTCAGGTACTTAACATTTTCTATTACATAACTTCTAGTAGATAATGTTTGCAGAGCAGCATTGTCTGTAAAGGGTCAATACTAACTGGGCTAGAAGTCTATTAGTAACTAAAATTTCAATCTAAATACAGGTGTTGTACTAATTGTTTCTATAAGAGTTGGCACATATTTGTTCAGTAAAACTTGGGGAGTAAAATATAGTTGAATTTTACCACTCCAATTCTGACAGAATTTCGCACAGATTGAATATCATAACTTAATTATTTATAGAATAGAAGGGAATTGTATGGATGCAGACTTATTTCAATATGGAGAACTATAGGGTGTTGTGATATTGATTTCTTTTGATATCAAATTATGTTCAAATGAACAGATAGCAATTATATATCTATATTTTGGTTGAACCTTTAAAAAAAAACCAGTTGTAGCTGTCAATCTTGTTTCTAATTATAAACTATTAAATTGGGTAAAAGTATGTGAAAAGAAAACAGAAAATCTCAAGATATATTTTGAGATTTCCTGTTTTCTTTTTCACATACTTTTACCCAATTTAATAGTTCATAATTAGAATTAAGATTGACGGCTACAACTATGCAAGAAAATTACATTTATTTTGGAAATAAAATTTTAGCAAATTAATTGAATAAAGTCTATTAATTAGAATAGTAATTACAGTTTGTGTGTACAATATATTGTGGTTTCCTCTCAAGATGTGTTAACTTGTAGCGAAGCCCTGGTATCAAATCGATAGAAAAAACCGAAATCGTTTTTGATCACGCATTTATGTAGCTGCCAAGGTCAGCAGTGAGCGTTTCAAGAGCTTATGGTCCGAAAAATAGGAATAAAATAAAATGAGTCTCACAATAATTGGGGAACAATTTTGGTGGTTAATCATGTCTTTAACAATAACTAATCAAATGTATATATAATTGTGTAGAAATAGCACGCGAAAAGTATGAGCTTTTAAAGAAATATTCCCATTTTTTTTTGTAAGCTTTCATAAGAAAGAGGAAACTATTAGAAACAATTTAGTACAAAAATCAAGCTGATATATTATTCCTATCAGGAGATATTCAAATCTTAGGTTCACAAAAAATGTCAATAAACTAATAGGATAAGGTTTAGTATAACATCACAGCAACACATTCTTCCACAAAGTTTATGTATTTTATTCAAATCTATCATGCTCTTTTATTAGTAAAGCCTGCTAGAAAAATAAATTGATGAAAGTTAGGTATTTATATACATTGCTAAATATACCCTACTTCAATAACTTTTGGTAAATTGTTTTTAGTCATACAGAAACAACCAATTAACGTTCAAAGAAATACATGAACATTTGCAATGGAATTCTCTATGACATAATCAAACACGAATACATCATACAGTACAAAAACTTTAAAATGCAATTGGGAAATGTTTAAAAATTTATATCTCCTGAACGGAATATGATATCAACCTGATTTTGGCTTTAAAAGTATGCTCTTTTAAATAAAAGTTTACAAAAAACCATGGGAATATTCCTTTAAAAGATGTAACCAATTTCTTTAAGAAATCACTACATGCCGAACCTTGGCATAGGTATTTTACAGGGTAGTAAAAATATTACATATACAAAATATATGTTCAGATTATTTCGATATAAGGTCATTAGAATTATCCGATTTTCGTTGACGTAGATATTGAAGATTTCTAAAACACATTGATGTGATTGTATTTCTCAGGCCACTACAGGTTGTCTATCAAATTCATAATTGAATTAAAAAAATAGAACAGTTTAGCATGTCAATAACTTCAAGTGTTACAGAAAGCAAGAATAACTGTTGGATTGAAGTGTTGGTAACTCGGTGTTGATTACATTTTAAATCAATTTGGAAACAAATCCAGACAAAGTTTTTGTTGTTCTCAGATTTTTGTTATAAATTTTCAAATACAATTTAGCATCTACAGCAGTATGCTTGTAAACAACAAGAGGTTGGCAAGTTTTTCTTTTAAATAAATTTATCTTACAAGTGTTGCGCTTCTCAAAAGATAGACGTCCAAAAATTTTCTTTGATGACCTTAGAAATTGTTTCAAAGGGTGTCCTTGTTTTTTATCAAGTTGATTGTAATTGGGTGTATATGGCCTCTTGCATTGTATTGTATAAAGTCGCCAAGTTTGCCTCCTTTTGTACTCTTATGTGTTCCTGTCGGGCATGGTTTATCCCCAGGGGGTGTTGTTCCATACTTCAGTGGTAGGTATGTGCCGCCCAGGATTCAAATCATACCAGTACTGCAGTATGAGAGGTTTTTGGTAACTGCAGTATGGGACAATTTTTTATACCTGTACTACGAAAATGTGTGATTTTTTATACTTTTAGTTTAAATTTAAACAATTTTTGACACATGCATGTGCCATTTTTTAGAGCTGTAGTTTGACAGAATTGGGTTTTTTGATACTGCTCTACAAAAATTCTGAAAGAAAGGCACCTGCTCGGGTTACACATATACATATACCGGTACCTCACATATGGAACTGAGCCACCCGGGGCCAATCTATAAGTGCTTTAAGATGCATGAACGTATGTACTGTATGTTTTTATATCCATCATGTATTGATATGTATCTCTTATTTCAGACGACTCCCTGTTTGCATGTAAAATGTCTCTTTCTGTTGAAATGAAAGAAATGAAACGTTGTACATACTGTCAAAATATGAAAATACAATAAAATGATGGTAAAAGAAAAAGCATAGCAACTGTTGATGGAAAAACAATAGATGTTGCTTCTACGTAGTCCTATCCATATTCCTTTATCTTGCCTTACTCTATAATTTAAATTTGGATTTGAGTATATATTACGTCAATTTATCAATCTTATTTCATGCATGTAGTTAGGTTGGCTTCATTCTTCCTGGCCTATTCATCACATATTATTCCCTCACTGATGAGTGCATTCTGTTAACAGATTTTAAACACCGAGCATTTGTTGTATCGATTTTCCGTATATATTTTATACATTTTTTAAAACAAATTTCTATTTTTATTTCTTGCTTTTTTTTATTTTGCTTTTGATCAACATAAATGAAACTGGCGTATTTCCTTTTACATTCTGTAAATGTTTTGTTCATGTCTATCATAATAAAGCTTTATATTGCCATCAGTTTGGTCAAATTATGTTTTAATTTATTTGTTGTTACATTGATGCAAAATTGGTTTTCATTCATAGCATGAACATTGATTGGTTGAGATTAGAGTGACACTGGACCGAAAAGTGAGGGTGTTTTTTTAGGGGTCCCCCAAAAAAAAATGCTTATCTAGCACGCAATGGTATAACAATTTTCTGGGTAATATGAATATCCAAGTGACCTTTGCCCTCACGTTGCATGTGGGCTATTGTGGCATCATCTGTTGTGGATGATTCATTTGAAGAAAGCGCCTCTTGAGACATGTATGGGATGAAACTGCCACTGTCATTTTCATCCTGTTTCAAGGACATTAGCTCAACGACTTGACCATTAATTACGCAATCATTTGACCACAAATTTTGTTATAATACAAAGTGAAGTCATGTGGAAATGAAATAGGAAACTTGAAACTTCATTGACCGCATGTCAGTGTCACGTAATCGTTCATGCTGTTACTAGAATGCCACAGACCCAGAAAACCAGTATGGAGTAGTGTTCAAGGGGCGGATTCTGTAATGATATCTGTGAAATTCGCAAAAACGAGCGCCCTAACTTTGACGACGACGACGAGTGAACGCACAATTACAATGACGGGGTCGTCGCCTGCGTATTCGGTTATGATAGTAACAATGCTATAACGAAACGCTTAATACGACCCGGACGAGAACACAGGTACGACGCACAGACAGACATAACATCGACAACCAAGTCAATGTCAACGGCCTTTGATAACCAGTTGTGGTGCACTGGCGTGTCTACCCAACCCAGGCTTGAACCCAGGACCTCGTGGTCTGTAGACATGTATGATAACCGCTACACCACAGTTGGTAGACCGCCCTAACTTTTCGGTCTAGTGATCCTTTAATGATGAAGTTAATTCAGAAGAATTCGCAGCCGTAATAAACAGTAAAAGTATACATTATGATCTGAGAAAAAATAGAAAAGCAGCATGTAATACTAACGTGGTTTATTTCCTTGACTAATGCTTGGTAAGAAGAGCGCCACTATTTCTGATTTGTCATAAAATAACCTAAACCAGGAATGAATAGTCTACTACAAACAACTTTCTGTTCCACTCCGACTTTTCTTTTCAACACAATTTTGAATAATTTGACACAATACTACTTTTATTTTTAAAGAACTCCAATTTATTTTTGTGATTGAAGAAGTTTGATAGATTAATCCAGAGAAGCAAAACTACAAAGGGGCGCACACTTGTACAAAACATTAACAGCTTCAACAATATTATTTGTGATTCGGGTGACGTGTGATTACATTATTATGTGGGTTTTCGATCAGCCGGAATAAAAGCAAACAAGCATATTTCATTAAGTGATACCTGATATATATAGAAAAAAGGAAAAGGGGTCGCTATATACAGTTCAGTATATAATTTATAACCAGCTAGCTATCTTCAGATCTGACCGACTATTTGCGACACAATTTTGGTCACTTTGACACGAAGGTACTTCCATAATAGAGAGATTATCTTTTTCTTGATTGAAAAGTTTGATCAATTAACATATTAATGTCGTAGGAAAAGTAAATTAACAAGAACCAAACCTCGATACTTGTAATCATACAATTACCAGTAAAAAATAATGAATGCTAAAACGTTCAAGGAACATTTAAAATGCATGTAAAAAACGTGAGTTGAACAGTGTGAATAAAAAAACTGAAAATAAACATTCAAATGACTTTAAAATAAACTAGTTTGGAATTAAATAATAACTTTGATGTATATCTTTGTAAAAATGTGTTTAACCATTTCCGCTATTTTGATAATTTTAGAACAAATAAGTTTGTCATATTGCTATCCATCTAAAGCCTCAAGAAACAGTCATGCTTTTAAGTGATTACATTTCAAAACTCAGTCATTCTGAAAGAAACCTTGAACTTTTAAACCTAACATAGCAACATGAAATATGATTTTCCTTTAACAGGCTGAAACATATGGGTACCCTTTTCATTCTCATATTTCTCTTTTTGTCTGCTATCACCTAAGATGCTAATTTACCACGAAAATTGTTCGTCATACCAACATAACAAGATGACGGGCTAAGACGTCACCCCATAAAAGTCCAAAGTAACACCACAACCACCACACACAAAAATAAAAATAAAACAAAGACGTCCAGAGTTAGTAAAGAACTTATCAATGTTGACGTTGAAATTGTGAACAGAAATGGAGCTAAGTACCCACTCAGGAAAACCATTCCACTCATTAACAACTCTTTGCGAAAAGCTAAGACGCCGAATAGCTATGCGTGAGAACTATTTGGTTAACTTCAAACTCTTACCACGTGCCACATGAGGATTAGCTGAAACATGCAAGAGATAACAGGAAGTCAAAGAATCACTACCAGATAGGAATTACAAACCTGAATCATATCGCCACATACTCTTCTCAACTCAAGCGTGGTCAAACAAGATTTCGCAACCTAGATTTATAAGAGAGATTCCTTACTTCGTGAGTAAGTCTGGTGGCTCTTCGCTGAACCTGCTCCAAAATGAACTTATCCTTCTCATTAACCTGATTAACTGCTTATACAAATTAAGAACAACATCTTTACCAAGAAAACCAACATTTCTTCTAATCAAACCAAGCATCCTATTTGCCCTTGCAGCTGCTAACTTAAGCGCACCGTTTAGAAGGCTTCAGATTGTTAGTAATGACAACACCTAGATCCATTTCTTGATCAACACAACCAAGATTTGAACTATTCATACAGTAATCAAAAGCCAAATTGCTCTGACCAAAATGAATGACTTTGCATTTATCTGTTTATCAACATTAAATGACATCTGTCACAGACATTTGTTCCAAAGGTCTGTTTATCATTTTCTTTTCAAAGCAAACCAGGATAATATTTCTCTTAATAAATAAATGTCACTTTTTGTCGATTCTTCAAGCTAGATGACGTAGATGCAAATTAGCTTTGCCACATGCGATATATAAGCAGTAATTGGATTTATTTATTTCAATTTATATTTTAAAATATTTAACGGGCTACGTTTCTTGCATTTATCATACTTCTGTATTTCATTTCTTGCAATTATAGTGTCGTATTATCACGTCCATAGTGCGTCTTGGACTTTGTAATTGTCTAGGTCTATTTCATAAACCAAAGTAAATATTACAAGCACGTCTACTTAGCGAACGTCTTCACTTTTTTTCCCTTATAAATTCCACTCAAGAATGCTTTCAACCGATAAAAGCGGTGAGATAAGATATGTATTTTGTTCCGGGATTGATGTTAGTATAACTAACAAAAATCCTAAAAGTTTCACGCAGGCCTAAATGCAGTTTTCTCTTTGTTATTGTATAAAGCTATTATGCGCATTCAGATTTATTGTATATTGTAAAGGAATTTTAAAATGCATTTTAATAATTGATCACTTTATATACAAATTTCTAACGAAACAGAAAGCTTTCGTTCTTAAAAAGCAATTTTCAGATACTTTGTAAATTATATACAATGGTAGCACTTCAACAACAATCGGTTAAGTATATTTTAAAAGCTTTTATAATTTTACTTACTGAAAGAAATCCTTCTTACAGAAGACTTGCCCATTTCTTGAGAAACATCGGTCGCTAAGTCAGTAAGTTGTGCATGAAAGTCTGCACATTGAAGACAATTGGCGTGCCAGGAACGATCCAGGACCTTTAATATAAAGCTGTGTAAGATTGAATCTTCACAACCTGCACAATGCGAAATTGCGTCCCCTTTAAGAAAGAGCAAAGAAGAAAACATACTTAGTATTTGTGATAAAAATGACTACGAACTTCAAAGGAATGATTGATACTTTTATAAGTTCCTTATTCTGAGAATAAGTCAGTTTAGAAACTCAATAGAAATTCCACCTCAGAAGTCTGAACTTCCTAAAAAAGGGTTGTGGATTTTTTTAATACTTTTTCTAGAATTCGGTTAAAGGTGATTAACAACATTGAACTTCTGAACAGCTGAAAATGTGAAGAAATCTTATTAAGTTCTGTAAGAAAATTTTCTTCAAATTTGATATAATATGTTTAAGAACATTTGAGAATAGATAACTCAGCAATGGTACGTGATGTAAGTCTGTGAATTCACTTTATGAAGATGAAGATTTCTGAACCATTAAAGCATCCACTTTAAATAATCATATTAAAAGTGTAAAATTCAATTGAATTTGTCTGTTTATTTTTCCACTTTGTTTAGAATATACTATACATGCAATTGCAAAACAAAAATACAGATAAGTAAATAAGGGATAGAAACTTGATGAAACAATAATTACGTGGATCATCAAGCTATAATTACACATAAACAATAGGAAACATAAAGATACTCATATAGGATTGAAAATGCCATACATTACATAGTTTATTAGAATAATTAAAAGATTGAAGTATCATTATTACTACCTTTCAAAGCCAAGAAACAAGATTGTTGTAATCATTCTTTATCACCCTATCTCCAACGATTCGTTACTATATGATAGAACTTCTTAACATCTTAACTTCTTGATACCAACCACCATGCTACAGTTAAAGATGTAAGAACAAAATCTCAACAAGGAATGGCAAAATTGACAAATCTTGATTGACCACATACACCTTTATTCACCTTAACCTCCTCTCGCGTTTACTTCTTCCCTATAAACTGATAATAGGTACATTTATAAACATCACAGATTCGTCATCTCCAGTTTATGATCTTCCAGTTTATACCTCTTTTCGTCTCTTAATAAAATCTTAGAGCAATTCAGAGTAAGAGTTTTAGAGGCCCTAGACTGGATTTTTTTTTTATCACAATAAACCAAGTCTGGAATCCGAGAGAAGAAGCTTCAAAAGCAGAAACGTTTGATAAGAAAAAGTGAATCAGATCGAACATCAGCTCGAAGCTCTTGTCATCGTAATTATAATCAGTCATACCCAGACTACGGGGGAATTTGTTCTGCTTGAAAAAGGTATGCAAAAGAGGCAAAACAATGACCAAAGTATAAGTAACTACAATTAAGCTTCGAGAACACGAGAATATCACGGTTGTCTATGAAACTCAGTTTAGAGGCAAAAATGTTATCGATGTTTTACATTGACTCTTCTATGATGTAGTTAGGAACATAAAAACTATAATCTATACATTTAAAGGCCAGTGTTAACGTGGAAAGAAATAAACAATACAATTGAAAGTTTTTGATTGGTCTAAATATTTTCATACATGCTGACAATCCAATCAATAATCGCTGCGGAAGTGACGTCACTAGCAGCATAGTATGTAACAGAATTACCTGCAAGGATCAAGTTATTTTCTTTAAAACGAGATTTCCTCTTTAATAGGTAACTATCTTATTCTTTCCAGTATGCTCCAAAGATAATGGGAACGTGGTTAAGGGTGCAAATGTGGCAGGATTTTGTTTGATTTCACGAATAAAAAGTAAAATGAAATTTTCAATGATTGACTCATCCCCATTTTCAATTTTATAAGTCCGAGTAACTCTTATATCTGATTGTTTTGTACACAGAGGTATGATGCCACGCTTGATTTCTTTACTGTAATCCCCGATAGTATCACCCGACCTAAACTATGGTGCATGCACTCTAAAAACTCTCTGGTCAGATTGTCCTGGTTAACTGGGGAGTAACATTATCCTGGTTCATATAACTAGGGAACAATTTTATTATAACCAGGGAACAATGTTAATACAACCAGGGAACAATGTTAATATAAACAGGGAACAATGTGGATATAACCAGGGAACAATAGACTGTAATACGCCCTACCAGGAAACAGTAGTTGATTTAGTGACGTACTTGCTGATCAATCTCTGATTGGTCAACGCAGAGATTTGTTGCTAAGTAACAAAAATCTCCAGATGCTCTTCACGCGCCGTGCACGCAATGAACAGATATGAACAAATTAACTTCTCTAAGTTAGTTGATTGACAGCTTTTCCACCAATCACCGCACGAATTTGCCTAGCAACAATATCTACGTGACTAAAGAGGGGCAAAAACCCTATGCGGTACTGGTACAGTACAGCAAGCTAGTAGCGCGCGCTCATGCAGTCATTGCAATGTACTGCACAAAACAACATTCTACATACACACATACCGAGTGACGACATGATGGTGAACACAAAATGTGCATACGGGCCCGTTATGAACTTTGTGAATCCGATTACCGTTACCCAGAACGTTTGGCTCACGGAATTTTATTTATTCCTTTACTAAAAGACAGTGGCGTAGGAACAATTTTTTCTTGGAGAGGGGAGGAGCGAGGGAGGGGGAAGGGATGGGGCTGAAGCTTTTTTCTCCAAGGACCTCGACCCCCATCCCCACCCAAAAGCCTCGTTTTTGGCATGGTTTCTTGGGCATGTTTGGCGCTTTGGGAATTTTTTCTCTTTTTTTTTCAAAGAAGAATGAAAAAGTGGCATTCTTGTTATCTTCTTTTTGAACTCACCAGACTTGCTAATAGTCATCATGAAAGGCACAAGTTGTGGTTAAGTTGGGGTCCCCAAGCCTAGCCAATAAGAGGCCGTTTTAAACATATAAATATGTTTGTATAGGTCTATCACTTTTTACAAAAAGAATTTGATCGTAGACTCCAAGCCATGGAGCTAAAAAAGAGACCAGGCAGATACACAAAAAGAAAAGACACGTGTTAGTCTGTAAAACATGTTTATTCAAAATGCTCAAGCTTACATCTATAAAACAACCTTCTTTGATATATTTGAGCATGAGGGAAGCTGTTTTTAGGTATATTCCATCATCCCATGGGATCAATTTAAATAAGGGGTTGTCCAGCCTATAGCAAAACAGTTCTTTCTCTATGAAAAAGCATTTCTTTCTCTTTATACATGTACAGTTATATTCAAACACTCCTGGGAAAAATAATTATGCTGCCCGCACTCAGGGTCTGCGGTAGCACGCAAATGTTATGTTCAATACAGCTTTAATCAGCTCAAAATGATTATGAGGGTGCTAAGAAGTAATAAAGTCTCCATCAAAATTGCATTCCTTTTTTTTTCAACATAATCGAAGAAATTAGAACATATGACAATATCCTATAAAGTTATATTATCTAAAGTGGGTATAAATAAGTCTTATAAGGGGATTTCGTATATGAGAAGGGGGCGGCTAAAGCATAGTTTAGCCCCTGAATTTTGACTGGGGTAAATCCCCCAGCTTCCCCCCCCCTACCGCTTTTTACGCCCTTACTAGTAAAAGATCCGAAGAAGTGCCAAAAATCTAAATGTATTGGTAATGCATGATTGCGGATTTGAGATTTTGTTTGCCCCACCAAGAAACCGCGTTGCTATGGTGGGTATGGCCTATTTTCTTACTTAGAGAGGTTAATTGCTGAACGACAACAAAGTTCGTTTGTCGATGCTATCAAAAAATTATCGAAGGCAATCTGTCATTTCTTTTGATGCACTTAATCATAACAAAGCAATTATATAACCAAGGGATGTCGCGACTTAACAGCACAGTACTGTACAATAAGTAAAGTACTGTTCAATAATTATCTGCATGACTATTTAATTGCAAAAAGAATTTACAATCTACCTTCGAAAATACATAATGTTATCAGCTTTTGTTCTATAAGTTTTGTGGTTACAAATTAACATGGATATTTCCTCGGGTGAAAATTGAGACTGACCAAGATAAAGTGTTCAACTTAACCCCAATCATTGTTAAAATTGACATGGAATTTCCTAAACGTTTTGACCAGGAAAAGTGGTTAACATGATTAACCAGGATATCCAGGAATGTGTTGTCTATTCGTGACTAACTAGAACCAGTGGCGTGCGCAGGAATTCAGAAGATGGGGAGGGGGAGGGGGTGAAATCTTCCATTGCAGTGCGCACGTCACTTATTAGAATTCTGGTAAAATCCTGGCTCAAATGATAGAGCGCACGACTGAGATGCTGAAGGTTCCAGGTTCGAGTCTCAAAAGATTCAACAAGGTCAGAAGGTGATGTTTCCACAGCCTTGCAGACCGATACGCCTGACATCGTTGGCAAAAGTATGGTGTCTGCGTTACCTTATCCACTCTTCGGTAGAAGTAGACATTAGTGGGATGGCGCTCACCGTCTCTCGAATGAGGACGTTAACTGGAGGTTCCGTTGGCAGGACAATCACCCCTGCCTATTTCTCTGAACATTATTCAAGAAGACTGAAAAGCAAGAAAACGCGGTGTTCATTCACTTCTCATTCCTCCCACTTAAGTTTATGGTTCTGATCTCGAGCTGCTCCCGGAGAATGTCACTGGTCAATGTAAAGTGCAGCGTAGATAAGCGCTATATAAGAACGCGGTATTTGTATCTACCTACTGTGGTGTAGCGGTTATCATACCTGTCTACAGACCACGAGGCCCCGGGTTCAATCCTGGGGTGGGTAGACACGCCAGTGCACCACAACTGGTTATCAAAGGCCGTGGACATTGACTTGGTTGTCGATGTTATGTCTGTCCGTATGTCGTACCTGTGTTCTCGTCCGGGTCGTATTAAGCGTTTCGTGATAGCATTTGTACTATCATAACCGAATACGCAGGCGACGACCCCGTCATTGTAATTGTGTGTTCAACTCTCTCTCTCTCTTTCTTCTTATCTACCTACTGTGGTGTAGCGGTTATCATACCTGTCTACAGACCACGAGCAGACGAGGCCCTGGCTTCAAGCCTGGGTTGGGTAGACACGCCAGTGTACCGCAACTGGTTATCAAAGGCCGTGGACATTGACTTGGTTGTCGATGTTATGTCTGTCCGTATGTCGTACCTGTGTTCTCGTCCGGGTCGTATTAAGCGTTTCGTGATAGCATTTGTACTATCATAACCGAATACGCAGGCGACGACCCCGTCATTGTAATTGTGTGTTCAACTCTCTCTCTCTCTTTCTTCTTATCTACCTACTGTGGTGTAGCGGTTATCATACCTGTCTACAGACCACGAGCAGACGAGGCCCTGGCTTCAAGCCTGGGTTGGGTAGACACGCCAGTGTACCGCAACTGGTTATCAAAGGCCGTGGACATTGACTTGGTTGTCGATGTTATGTCTGTCCGTATGTCGTACCTGTGTTCTCGTCCGGGTCGTATTAAGCGTTTCGTTATAGCATTGTTACTATCATAACCGAATACGCAGGCGACGACCCCGTCATTGTAATTGTGTGTTCACTCGTCGTCGGCGTCGGCGTTTCTTCTTCTGTTTGCATGATACTTTCTAAACCAGTAAACACAATTTTCATGAAAGAAAATGCATCTAAAAATGATTAAAATATCCCCGATATTTGATTAGGAATAACAAAACTGTAATTTTGTATTAAAAATTTCCATTTTAGACAAAATAAAAAAGTTCAAAGAAGGACGATTTTTTTTTTCTTTTCTTTTCCCTTGAATTTCTGCACTTATCATCTCGTGGGGCAAATTTCTCGGGATTAATTGAGAAAATTTGTTACCGTTTCACCTTAATGACGTATGACTAAACTTGAAATATGGAAGTAGTGGTGGCGAAGGGGCTGGGCCAGAGCCACCGTGCACACCCTATTTGAGCAACTTTTCTTCCAAAACTTTGTGGTTTGCCCTATCTGGCTACTCAAGTAGAATACGCCAATAAGTCTGGTCAGTGTACCCGGCATGCCCGGTGCGTTCGAAAACGGATCCTCAGGTGCACAAAAGGTCAGTGTGTAGAAAGGATTCACCTCTCGTGGCAGGAAAAGGGGACCCCCATAACACTCTGATTTTTATGGACTAAGGTTATAAATTTATCCTTAATTATACTTGGTACAACACAAATTTTAGGCGACAGCTTTTTGGACAAAGTGAATCCCTTATCACACGAGTCAACTTTCGCCATATACATACAGATATACCAGTTTACTACATGCGTAGACCATGACACCCCAAATCCATAGAAGATCTGCCAAATCTCCATGCAGTCTATCCCACGTCCAGCCTTGCTCTTCTAGCACTCGAAGTCGAAGAGTACAGACAAAACTCGGTAATCGAACCCGGGCCGTTTGAATCGCAGCTAAGTGATTAGATCACTCGCCCACGAGCCTGACTGGTGATAGCAAAAGTTCGAAAGATATATCTAAAGAACGATGAAATTTGATGTAATTGCCGTGTTACATCCTCAACAGTGGTACTTGTCAATAAACTTAATCATTAAATCGATCTAAGGAAAAGTTATTAACAGTGGCAGCAACAATCCCCGACGAAAGCAAATGACACAAAACCGCTGCCTTCTTCAATATTGTCTTTTTTTGTTTGTG
This sequence comes from Chiridota heheva, assembly GCA_020152595.1. NCBI lineage: Eukaryota > Metazoa > Echinodermata > Holothuroidea > Apodida > Chiridotidae > Chiridota > Chiridota heheva. The sequence goes on along the minus strand of JAIGNY010001158.1, from coordinate 659,742 downwards.
CAGCCAATATCCAAAAAGGCGCAGGGCGGGAGGGAGGTGGGGGGTTGGGGGTGGCGTGCGCTTGTAAATGTTTGTGAATGAGAAAATCAATACAAACTGACAAGAATGGGGAAATTAAGGGAAAATGTTTTAAATTCATTAAACTCAGATACGCATTATCTGATTACCATTTCCAAACAGGCAGAAGAAAAATTACTTCTGAAAATTCAGGAAAAATTGTGCATGGTGAAGCCTTGGTCAAAAAATTGATGGTTTTTGATGTCCCAACTGCAAAAATGGCTTAAAAACAACAGAAACTTTCAAAGCGTTAATGACAAATCGTGGGGTCCTAGCTGGTGCGAATCAAAAGTAGGGACACAGGGTAAGAAATCCCGCTGAAGTGTCCATTGGAAGAGGTACGGGGAGCGAAGCCCCGGAAGCTCTGAAGATTTTTTGTCAGATTGTCTTTGATGCCAAAAATTGGCTGAAAATCAACACAAACTGACAAAAATTTGGAAAATTTAAGAAACGATAAAAAGATAATTTAAAATTCTCATCTTTAAATTTACTCAGATTAGCAGGGTTACCGTTTCTAAACAGCCAGGAGAACGTTCTCCTGAAAATTTAAAAACTTTGGGCAAAATTGTGCAGGCGTTCATGGGTGAAACATTGAAGCCTTGGTTTAAAGATTTCTTGTTTTTTTGCCCAAAAGTGGCTTAAAATCAACACAAAAATCCAAAATGTAATTGATAAAAAGAAGAACATTTAAATTCTACAACGTTGAAATCTACTCAGATAAGCATATTTGATTACCATTCCTTAACTAAATTGTAAGGTTCATGAACTGATGGACATAGCTCTGGTAGGGTCCGGCCTCTAGGGGCGAAGCTTTGGAAGATTTCAGAAGATTTCTAGTTTTTGATGCCTCAAAATTGCCCATGATCATCGGGGCTCTGGATTTTGAACGTGTGTGGGTAGGCATCTTTCATATGCATCCAAGTTGCCCAAATTAAGCCCAATCAGCATCATACCGAGTCGAGTGGACATGTGAAAATAATTCTGAAAGCCTATTTAGACGATTCGGGCATGATTGAGATGTATCTCTGATTTTCAGTTCATCCGACAATTTTACATCTCTACCCGACTAGGTGCCCAATTATGATGTTCTGACTGTCTTAGCATCATAATGCCAAGTCAGCATCAGTGGTTCTGATATTTAGACGATTCGGACTCCCGGTTCGGACATGATTGAGGTAAGGCTTCTAAGATTTTTCCGATGTCACGGTTTATGTAAATTTCCTTCAATTTTCGGGATATTTCAATCAAGGTATCTTGGAATACATAATCGGACACTTGGAGTGATAGAATAAAAGATGGATGCAGCCGTTAAGAAGGAAAACGCGTATGGACATTATCACGTGTGTAAGGTATAGCTGACAATGGTTTACCGGAGATAAAACTGAAATAAAATTCCCGAAGACCAAAATGGGCAATGATTTTGCGATAATTAAGTAGTTTATTTTACAATATTCCTGAGAACTAAAAACATAGGACTACCAACAGTCCTGTCTACCATTGTTAAAGGATTACATCAAGTTTAAACCTATCTTATATGAAAGGTGCAGTAATATTCGTCTACTAGGTTGACGCCATCATCCTCACTTCCTTGACAATTCTAATGTATTTCAAAGATTACTCATATGTTTTGACTATTTGAACTACATTTCCTCAAACTTTCTTCGGGTGGTAAATATTAATTACCCATCTTAGATTATCTTTTACTACTATCCTGACAAATGCAACAAAATCGCATGAAAAAATCTTGATAGAATACATGAAGACTTTAGAGAATCTAGTCTGATTTCAGTCGTTTCTTCACAAAATATGAAACTTAAATATCTTTTTATCATATTGGCACATGTCAGCATGTGGTAAAAATAGAAAATAGCGAAAATCATTCAAAAATGTTAAGAAATTTTTCAAGAATTGAAGAAAATTGCCCGGAAATTAAGAAAAGCTGCCAGCAAAAGAAATAAAAGAAGGAAATTTCCCTAAATTTGAAAGAAAGTTGTTTGAAAAAGAAAGAGATTTTCCGAATATCGAAGAAAATTGCCTGGAAATTAAGGAGCTCCCGAATATTGAGAATATTTGCCGGAAATTGGCCAAAATATTTGCGAGAAAAAAGAAGAAAATAAAGCTGTCTGAAAATAAAGGAAATTTCCAGAAATCCCTCCATTTTCCCGAAGGTAATACCCCCCGTCCCTCCCCTAAACCAAAGACTGTGGTGAAACCATTACTCCAAATCAATTCTTTATTCACAGATTCATTGCGAATTTTCGTCGTAATAGGTTTTCGCGTCTGGCAAAAAAACCTGAGTAAAATGGTCCCACACGGACATGAAAGAACCGTATTTAAATCATGAAATCGGCTGGACACCGATCTTATAGTCAGGGAGAGATTTAGAATCATCAAAAAACTTGTATTAGACTTTCAGTGTATTTCTCAGCCATTAGCAGATTAGGCCATGCCCGACTAAGCTACTATCCGATTCATGTCCTCCTGACCGCCGACTCGGCATGATGCTGAAAACATCATCCTATTTGGGCGCTCCTGTCGGGACGAGATGTAAAATGTTGTAGATGCATCGGCGGAGGGGTATGAGGGAGCTACTCCCACTATTTCATATAAAAAAATCTCCTTCAGATTCTTATTTTGTTATTTAGTCTATATTATTGCTTAAAGGTTACCATGAAAAGTAAAGCCATGTAAACAGTACATGGTAATATTAACTCTTCTCTGTAACAGTTTTAAACGCATCTGCCGTGATTGTCAGGCTACTATAAGGTATGCAAACGTGATTCCCTAAATTTGAACCCTACACCCCCACCCTATCCCACTTAGAACCGGGTGTCCGAATCGTCTAGATATCAGAAACATATCCTGCTGACTCGGCAATATGATGCTAACAACATCATGATTGGGCAATTAATCGGGCAGAGATTTAAAATGTCAGATGTGCATGTTTAAATCAGATATACTCTCAATCATTCATGCCTAGATATCAGAAATATCTCCACTCGACTCTATGATGCTGATTGGGTTTGGGTTGGGCAGTTGGGACGTATATATGAAAGACACCCACCAACCCACATTCAAAATCCAGAATCCCGATAATTATGGCCCATTTTTGGGCAACAAAAAATATAAATCTTCAAAAATCTCCTGGCGAGTTCGCCCTCTGGCCCTGCCGCAGCTGCGTCAATGAATTGTATGCTGGTTTTCTGCTTAAGTCTGTTATTTGTACTATCCTGACTATTAACTTCTATAACAAACATGGATTTTATAAATCGTCTAGTAGCATAAGGTTTCCATAATTAAAAATGATAAAATGCTAAGAAACAATTACAAATTAACATGCTTTGCTTCTAAAAATAGCAAACTATATTTTTTCTTTTCAAAAATACATGTTACAGACGTTTTTTCTTCATAAACAGTCAAGAATTTCTTTGCAGATATATAGGGCACTGTATTTTAACACACAGATGCATTGATGGTTCTACACCCAAGCTATACAATATCTCTCTGCAAATATTCATCCAGCGGCTGCCAATTTAAAACTTAAACAATTTCTGGAGATTCACAAAATTGTTAACTCAAAACAAAATAAACCAGATTGAACAGTTTAACTGTCCAGCCACCTTAAAATCCGCAATTTATTTCACACTTTAGGCTTTTCTGGTAATATAAAGATGGGATTATCAGTCCAGTTCACGCTCCCGAACGGGAGATCTCCCAACCGGAAGATTTTTTCTCATTATAACCCACAATGCATCTTTCCAAATTCAAATCTCTGTAAAGTAATACATAACAGTAAAATAGATTAAAAGTCAAAAATGCATGCGAAATATTCAAATTTTATTGGTGTAACAGAACAATTAGATTATTTTTACCAGCGCAAATTTGACTTTCACTAGGAAATTTTAACGTAATCTTTCAAAATTATTTTCAATACTTTTTGAAGAGCAGATCTTTTAACATTTTAATCACCAGCAAAAGCTCCAATTATTCAGAAATATTGATTCCAATATCATTTCCAAAATAAACTTTAGAATTACAGAATTTGACAGAGTAAAAAGATATTAACGACTAAACTTATTAGTAACAATTCAAATTATGGTCACTGCGCATGTCTCGATCTCCCAATCGGGAGATCTCCCGATTGGGAGCGTGGACTGGACTGATTATGACGTTGTACAGATTGGGTATTTAATTTTTACTGTGATGCAATATCATTTTGGTCATGTATTATTTTCTGTTTTGCAGAAGCAAAATAATGCCCATAACATTATTATCTACGACATGTGTACCTTAAAGGCCAGTTATCGCCTCTATAACGCAGGGGTAAATAAGTTTCAATTCCTGTGTTTCGATTGGTCGAAACTCAATGGTTAAATGTGCACTTAAATTGATAAGCCAATCATAATCGTTTTTGAATAAAATGTACGCCGCCACATTTTAATCACGATAGATAGCCATTAGAAGTTGAATATGGGCATGTATAGTTGCAATGTTATATAAAAACATTTTGAATTGATCAAAAACCATAAAAATAGCCAAGAATTTCAACAAAAATGGGTTAAACATCAACTATTTATAGTAATTTAAAAGCCCAGGCAGCAATTTGTACATGTTGTATATTTGCTTCGTATTTTTTTTTTGTGAAATCTGTGTTTTTTTATCGAGATTGTTTGAAGTGGTGCAGCAAATTATGACCAAAATTTGAGAAAAATGTCCAACTATTTATAGATGGCTCTTACGTTTTTAACACCCCGTCAATATCTAGCTTATTCAATGACTGAATTCAGGAACTAATTTCAATGAATTATGTACATATTTTGCGTTGGCTATTTTCATGTATTTCTCCATATTATGGAAAAGTGTGAGAAACTTTAATAAAAGTTCGGGAAACTATGGTGCTATCTTTCAGTCTTTAGGACTAACATTTAGAAACTATTTTATGCATTATTTTATCTCTTTTAAGCAAAGTTGCCACACACCATGTATAGGTAGCTAAAGAAGGGTTCCTCTCATTTATCCAACGTGATTTTTTCTCTTATCTATATTATAGTTGTACTCGTGTTCTTGTACTCACGCGTACTCGTACTCAGAAAATAAAGATATGAAGTACTTGTACTCGTAATCATACTCATGGCTTTGGGACTCGTACCCGTATTCAGGTCCTTGTACTCGTGCTCGTACTCAAGAAAATGTACTCGAGAACAAGTCTGGTAACCCTTATAAGATCTAAGTGGATTTTAACATTATAATTTATATTTGTCTTCTTTTTCATTGAAATTTCACTAAATTTTCCACTTCGCACATGAACCCCAGTTTTGCTCGTTACCTTTTAATTTTTCAGGGGAAACTTCTCTTCTGCCTGTTAAGAAATGATTACCGAGATTTTAACAACATAATTTGAAATTGTCTTCTTTTCCTCAATTAAATTTTCAAACTTTTTGTTGATTTTCAGTCATTTTGTGGCAACATCAACAAAACAAATCAGAGCTGTCGGGGGCTTCGCCCCTGGGTCTTTATCAAGGTTTCATCCCTGGACGTCGCTATTAGGCGGTTTTTTTTTTTGTGTGCCAAAGTGTTGGCGATTCCGCTGCGGAGTCTGTTCCAAATTGTTCTATACTGGCGGTGCCATTGTATATTGTTTATAGATAAATAGGGAGGGCGATGCCGCTGAGTGGGGGAGGGGGTGAGTGGGTGGAGGGGGTATGTTCCCAATTGTTCTATATTATGTGATTGTAGACACGTGTATATCGTTTTTATATCGCAAATTTTCGTCTGAAAAAAATTGTTTTTACAGCCTCCTTGCGCTCGAAGTCTGGTTAAGCCCCTGGGTGTAGGGGTCTTGGGGGGCTGATTAACTCTAGGTATATTCGAGAACGAGTGGGATGCTTTAGGACCGCGTTATCAAATGACCGAAGAGGCTCAGGAATAGGAATGATAAAGTGTCATAATCAAAATGATAAGTTGATTGTTACATATAAGTTCAACGTAACACACATCTGAACATACAGCAGTACAGACATAGGTCTAGTGAAAATGTGTTTATTCGACAGTTCCCTGTGAGTGTGTGGAGAGGGCCAGGGGCATGGACTAAGGGGTGTAAGGTTTTAAAAGGTGCAGTGACTCAGTGGTTAAGGAGCCATGCTTGCTCGTATTCCAAAGGTACCGGGTTCGATTCCCGTCGTGAGCACTGCATTGTGTCCTTGAGCAAGACACTTTATTCTACTAAATGAGTGCCAGTTTGGCTGGGAAGTTAATCTGCGATGGACTGGTGTCCCGTCTAGGGGGGTGTCATGTACTCTCATCCGAATGCGCCATGGAAACCGGGATAAGCACCGGCCCCTTATGAACCTAATATGTTTCAGATGGATTTAGCTTTAGCTGTAATATTTTTGGTCGGGCAAAAATCATGGTTGTTAAGGCAAAACGGTAGGGAAATTGATATTGTAATATTTTTCTTTTGTTTCTTGCAAAAAGACAAATATATTTGTGATTTTTTGTGTGAAATATCATAATTATTTATGTTATTGTCATGGCCATAAAAGGCGGGGAGGAGGAGGGGGGGGGGGGCACCAGTAATTGTTTGGCCGAGCTGGGGCATGTCGGCTGTACTATTTAAATTATACCTATTTCTTAAGAATTGCCTTCTCAGTTAGATATAAGAATTATCCTTATGCTGACAACATCACACTCGGGCAGTGAGCACGATTTTAGTTGGTCAGATAATCATGTACAATGTCGGATTGTACTGTTCAAATCAGAATATATCTTAATCATGCCCATCTCGGCTTTATAATAATCATGCCCTCCCGACTCGATATGATACTGACAACATCATACTTCGGCACTGACCTTAGTCGGACACAGATGCAAAATGTCATACGGTCACGGCCAAAAGGTGGGGCTGGGGGCGGCCGCCTCCTGTCGGACATCGATCTAAGTCGGGCAGGGAATCATGCCCGAATCGGCTCATGTTCACTTCTCTCGGCATGTTGACTTGTTTCTTGGGTACCGATCTTAGTCGGGCAGAGACGGTCGTATGCACTGTTTCAATTAGAGATATAATTCCTTAATTAAGTGCGATTTGGCTATAACATTCATGTCCTCCCAACTCGGCATGATGCTGAAAATTGACATGATTCTCTGGTTACCAATCTTAATCGGGCTGTTGGATAGGGATGTGAAATATATTACATGCAGTGGCGTAGCCAGCGTCCAAAAATTAAATTTAACTTTTATGTCAAAAGTGGGGGATCCGAGGGGCCTTAGTAACGTTATTTCTGAAAAATGGGGAAGGGAGTCTGGACCTCTCCATATCACTTGACTTTACCATAAGTTGATGTGTCAAAAAAACAGAGATCTATGGGCTTTATGGCATGTATGGGGATTCTTACCAGGCGAATTGGTTATCCAGCTATATCTTTTGTACAGTTGTATATTGTTTTTTTGTATCTTAATGTGATTTCATGATTTTGCCCTTTCCCCGCACTCTCTGTAGGCAATTTGTGTGTGTGTGCGCATGTGTGTGTGTATGGGAGGAAAGGGGGTACCAAGGGAGGGGGGGGGGTGAAGAGGCACATTTTCCACAAAATGTACTGAATTTGTAAACTTTTGCTGAAAAGTGAGGGGGCATGTCCCTCCTGTCCCCAGGGAATTACGGCCCTGGTACTATTTATATCAAAGCCTTAATGGGAATCCTATCCGAATCGACTAGATATCAGAATCATCTCCACTCGAATCGGCATGATACTGATTCCTAATTTGGGAATCTTGTAAAGTGGCGTAATCACCTCTCTGGGGGCAAAAACCCAAACAAATTCCTGTGACAAGTGCAAAACTTTCACTGGTAAATTAAGTTCCATGAAAAGTTGCTGCTAATCCGGCAAATTCCCTTCAACTATTCAATTTCAGAGATATTACCTATATTGTTGGAACAATTTCTTTATGTTTAGGAATTTTTCTTGATTTTTGGAAAATTTTGGAAATTTTTCGGCAAATCTTGACCAGTTTTCGGAACATTTGTCTTGTCGTCATTTTGGCTAGTTTTCAAGAAATTTTGGTCAGATTTCCTGACTTTTTGGCCAGACCGGTTGACCGTTGGCAGTTTTCTCCCTGCCCCCGCTTCCTACGCCGCTGGCAACTGGGATATTCTGAACATACCCCGCCGCGCCCACACATGTTATGAATTCTGAGCCCGATGACATGGACCATTTTCTGATTTCGGGCATCAAAAACAAGACCTTTTTTAGAGCTTACGGTGGCAGCTCTTTCTGGACTCCTTTCCGCGTACAGGCGTAGTATCGAATGTAACGTTTCGAGAATTGGATGAAATAGTGACGAATGCTTTTGAAGCTTAAATAGATTACATTGGACAAAAACAATGATATTATATTCATATTTGAAAAGATTCAATGTATTATTTCTTCTTCTCAATGATATATTAATTTACACGATGTGTTTTTTGTTGTTTTTCTTTAATTGTTTTGCGCTTCAAATATTTCCACACATTCGTTACGATACGGAATAAGTTTTAAAAATGACAATCGTCACCTCATTTTTACATTCGTCACTATGCGGAAAGACTGAAAGAAGGGACAAATGTCACCTGATTTTTCTCTATTGTCAGGGGAAATTTCTCCTCTGCTTGTTTATGGTTTAGAAATGGTAACCCAAATGCTTATCGGAGTAGATTGCAACATGATAAATAAAAATTGTTTTGAAATTCTTTTTTCGCCATTTAAATTTTCGAGCTTTGTGTTGATTTTTAGCCATTTTCGAACATGAAAAACAAGAAATCTTACAGTCTTATGAGCTTTCGGGCTTGGGCCTAGACCACTGCCAGGGTTTCGTCAAGAAACCCCACACTTTTATCCGAATTTTCTCAATTTTCAGGAGAACTTAAATTTCTTCTGTGTCTAGAAATGGTAGCCCAAAGCTTATTTGAGTAGATTTCAACATGAGAATCTAAAATTGTCTTCATCAAATAAACTTTCGAACTTTCTGTTGATTTCGCCTTTTCAGCCAATTTGGAGAAATCCTTAGAATCAGACCCATTGAGCCTATACCAAGGATTCGCCCCTGCACCTCGCCAGGGTTCTTTAGTGGGCACAAGCGGGCTGTCACGCCGTGCCGTATTCGGTACTTGGTTATTGCGTTCCGAAGCCAAAATGTCTGGGAGACTCGGGTGCGATCTGTTCCCAATTGCTCTGTATTGTGTTGTTGTAGCCTCGTTTACAGACAGGTCGGACAAGTGCAATTTTCTCCAGGCATATTTGTCTTACACCCCCACCCGCAGCGCTCGACGTCAAGTTACGCCCCGGAAGTAGCCCTCGAAGGTTTGGAGCCAATGGCGCAATGACGCTGGCCCTTATTTCTAAAATGTTGATATTTGAAAATAAAAGGCTGGGAGGGAAGGGGACAAAAACTGGTTGATTTGCCCGATGCTTCAAAGTGTCCTAGTCCAACGAAAACAATTTGACAAGAAGGATGTCAAAATGTGCTCCAATCGTTTACGTCATATACTGTCATAGGAATTGGAATTATTTACTCGCATTACTCAGAGGCATAGGAGGTGGGGGAGAGGGAGAGGCCTGCAGATAATTCGACCTTCCCAGTTGCATACCATAGACTGACAGAAGTAAAATTAAGTAATTATTAACATATAATTGGTCAAATTTTCGTAAAATTTGGCAACAGTTCTGTATATTTGAAGAAAATTTCCTGAAAATAAAGAAAATTTCCCGAAACTGAAGAAAACTTTTTAACAATCTTTATGAAAATTTAGGCAATTTTCACGAAAATGAAGAAAGTTTGTAGAAAAATGAAAGAGATTTCTCGAAAGTTGAAGAATATTTCCCGAAAATTTAATCAAATATCCTAAAAATAAAGAAAATTTCACGAAAATTCTGAAATTGAAGGAGACTTCTTAAAATTTGAAGTTTACGGAAGAAAATATGCCGTAGAACTCTTCAGTATCAATTCGTTAGACCTTCATTATTGGCAATCCGGAAGCGTGCTAATTAATAATACGATGTTGCGATAAAATGGCAAAGTTTCTAATCTATATACTTTAAATATTAAAGAGCATTGGTTTGAAAAACATTTGATTTTTCAAAATGGTTGTTTCGCTCCTAATAGCCTATATAGTTCTATTGTCTATTATTTCTAATATTTTGAAAACGGCGTGGTGAACATATCAAATGGAAGTGGAAAAGTTTTAGCCATGACAGTAATAAAGGTATTTTCATCAGTTTTAAGTTTCCCCCGGCAAAGATATTTTTTCCAGATGTATTTCAAATTTGAAAAATTTAACATTGCATACGTTAGGATAGCAGAGAATAATGGGAAATATCACAAAATGGCAGCTTCCATGTAGCAAAATGTTCCCATGAATAGGAACATTTATGTTCCTATTTATAGGCATGCTGCCGGAATCATTGGAGGGGGATATGGTACTAGGCCCCCAATAAACTTATTGAGGGCAAAGGCCCCCTTGGCCCGGCTTGACCAAACGTTTCTTATCACTAGGAAATGTTCTTATAAATAGTGACGTAGTAGTCTGGGCCAGGGGGCAACTGCCCCATTGGAACTTTATGAGTGGTCGCCGAATACTCACAGGGGCGCAAAAGTTTCTTGAGAATATATTTGTTATTCCTTCTAATTACAACTTAATCTGCAATTTGTATCATTACAAAACAAAATTGTTGTAAATGTTTCTCTCAAAGCTATATTCTTACATCAAAAACATTAAAATCATCCCTGGACCCCAAAGTAAAGACACATTTTTATAATCACTGGGTTCCTACATTTGAACCTTCGTTCGAAAATGTATATTCCTTTTTAACTAACTTGTACTGTAGTGTGGAATTGATACGATTTGCTGATGCTAAAATCACACCAAACAAAAAACTTTAAGCTTCCGGGGGCTTCACCCAGGGATGTTGGAAGGAGCTCGGAGAAAGGGGGCAGAATATCAAGTGAGGGCACTTTCTAACAGTAATTGGGGCACTTTTCATTTTCAAAAGGGGCACTTTTTTAGTCTTCGAAAAAATTGGAGAGGGGGAGGGAGAAGGGGTGGGGGCACGTGTTTCCTCGCCCGGTTCCTACTCATATGGTTTGAGCATAGGCAGGATTTGGGGGAACATTAGCCCCACCCCCACTTTTTTTCCAAATGTATACTTTTGTATGTGATTTGTTTGTATCTTAGCGTGATTTTCTCCCACTTCCCCTTCCACTTTTGACTTTCTCTCGACTATAGGCAATTCCCGCCTATTGGTTTAAGAATCTGGAGTCAGGACCAGTGTTGGCAATTGCCCATCGGGTGAATAGTTAAAAGGCCTGCTTTTGAAAATAATTGCTTTTGAAAATAACTGTTTTGAAAATAATTGTTATGAAAATTACTAGGGGCGCCCCTCCCCCTTCCACCACGCGTAAATTAGCTATCAACAGATAACAATAACGAGAAACGTAAGGTTTCCGGTCTCTTCACAATTCAAACAAGGTTTTGCTATCAAAATTTCCAAAAGCGCGTAGTTCCCGACGCCCTGCATGGGTTTCATACGAGCTTAAACAATTTTCTGTTATCAAAATCACGGATCTAAAACCGTAGGACTTCTGGGAAGTCAGAAAGTCGAAAATAACGGAGGTAGGGATAATTTAAAGGGGCACTAGACTGAAAAGTGAGGGCGTATTTTTAGGGGTCCCAAAAAAATCGAATACTTATCTAGCACGCAACAGTATATAGCAATTTCCTGGTTGATAAGAATATTTAAGTAACGTTTGCCCTCACGCCGTCTGTGCGCTGTAGAGGCATGGAATTTATCGTTACTTATCTGTTGTGGACAATATATCTATGAAATTCACAAGACGAGCGCCATCACTTTTCGGTCTAGTGCTCCTTTAAGACCTGTTTGAACAAATATATTCATCCAGCAATTACGGCATAATTCTATTAAATATATATTATAATTCAAGTTGGTGATGTCTTTCGGGCAATTGATGACACGTTTAATTGTAGGGTTTTGACACATATATTTTGCCAAATTATACTAATGTATAAATGAAGACGAAAATCCTGGTAATCATGATCGAAGAGAGGTCATGCGTGCGTGGGTTATGATTTATTGCCGAATGCCGGCGATTACCTCCCTGAGCTAATTAGCTGGTGATTCAAAACACAATTGGATTTGTGAGATTCGCCAATCCCAGCAGCAGACTAGCATTCCTTCATTTGGCTCACGAGCCAATAATCCTCTATTTGGCCCTAGAGTCACTTTTTGCATGGCCCTGACTTTTTCAAAAAATTGTGGTTCTTGTGCCCTCAATTTCGATTCATTTATCCAAGTCCGATTTGCATTCCTATTTTAATATGTGTGTATGTGTGTGTATGTATGTATGTATGTATATATGTATGTATGTATGTATGTATGTATGTATGTATGTATGTATGTATGTATGTATGTATGTATGTATGTATGTATGTATGTATGTATGTATGTATGTATGTATGTATGTATGTATGTATGTATGTATGTATGCATGTATGTATGTATGTGCTTGTAAACCCAATATCTATTGAAAAGTAATTCTGTCATGTCATATGTGGCACATATGTGGCACATAGATACATGTCCCTATTGTTTTTAGTATCGATATCGTGCACATTAATGAGTGAGCGGGGCAAAATGTACAAATCTTCAAATGTTAATATTTTGATAATCATACATCTGTGTCGCATCTTCTTTGGCGTAAATAAGGTGTTAGGGTTGGTGTAGATGCCCATCTTATAAAAATGTACAAAATCACTGATATGTATTGCGGGCGGGGAATAATGTGGTGTTACTGAAAACAGCTTGTAAACACGATATCTCGTGAACCATACATCTGTGACATCTCAAATTTGGCACATGGATTAATCATGACTGGTCCCCATTGTTTTAGTGTCGATAGATGGTCTCCATTGTTTTTATTGTCGATAGATGGTCCCTATTGTTTTGGTGTTGATAGATGGTCCCCACTGTTTTTGTTGTCGATAGATGGTCCCTATTGTTTTGGTGTTGATAGATGGTCCGTATTGTTTTGGTGTTGATAGATGGTCCCTATTGTTTTGGTGTTGATAGCTGGTCCCTATTGTTTTGGTGTTGATAGATGGTCCCTATTGTTTTGGTGTTGATAGATGGTCCGTATTGATTTAGTGTTGATAGATGGTCCCTATTGTTTTGGTGTTGATAGATGGTCACTATTGTTTTAGTGTTGATAGATGGTCCGTATTGTTTTGGTGTTGATAGATGGTCCGTATTGTTTTGGTGTTGATAGATGGTCCGTATTGTTTTGGTGTTGATAGATGGTCCCTATTGTTTTAGTGTTGATAGATGGTCCGTATTGTTTTGGTGTTGATAGATGGTCCGTATTGTTTTGGTGTTGATAGATGGTCCCTATTGTTTTAGTGTTGATAGATGGTCCGTATTGTTTTGGTGTTGATAGATGGTCCGTATTGTTTTGGTGTTGATAGATGGTCCCTATTGTTTTGGTGTTGATAGATGGTCCGTATTGTTTATCAACTAATTTTGAAATCAAAAAATAAATATCTTGACTCCTCCACAACCTTCTATTCAAATAATCTCTTTTCTACTGCTGTGAATTACTACCCTTTTCTAAAATTCCATTATTGTTCTCCCAGGACAAAGACCAGATGGATTAATAAGACTAGATTTATTAATAAGACTAGATGGATTAATAAGACTAAATGGATTAATAAGACTAGATGGATTAATAAGACTAGATGGATTAATAAGACTAGATGGATTAATAAGACTAGATGGATTAATAAGACCAGATGGATTAGTAAGACTAGACGGATTAATAAGACTAGATGGATTAATAAGACTAGATGAATTAATAAGACTAGATGGATTAATAAGACTAAATGGATTAATAAGACTAGATAGATTAATAAGACTAGATGGATTAATAAGACCAGATGGATTAATAAGACTAGATGGATTAATAAGACTAGATGGATTAATAAGACTAAATGGATTAATAAGACTAGATGGATTAATAAGACCAGATGGATTAGTAAGACTAGACGGATTAATAAGACTAGATGGATTAATAAGACTAGATGGATTAATAAGACTAGATGGATTAATAAGACTAGATGGATTAGTAAGACTAGACGGATTAATAAGACTAGATGGATTAATAAGACTAGATGGATTAATAAGACTAGATGGATTAATAAGACTAAATGGATTAATAAGACTAGATAGATTAATAAGACTAGATGGATTAATAAGACCAGATGGATTAATAAGACTAGATGGATTAATAAGACTAGATGGATTAATAAGACTAGATGGATTAATAAGACTAAATGGATTAATAAGACTAGATGGATTAATAAGACCAGATGGATTAATAAGACTAGATGGATTAATAAGACTAGTTGGATTAATAAGACTAGATGGATTAATAAGACTAGATGGATTAATAAGACTAGATGGAATAATAAGACTAGATGGATTAATAAGACTAGATGGATTAATAAGACTAGATGGAATAATAAGACTAGATGGATTGATAAGACTAGATGGATTAATAAGACTAGATGGATTAGTAAGACTAGATGGATTAATAAGACTAGATGGATTAATAAGACTAGATGGATTAATAAGACTAGATGGAATAATAAGACTAGATGGATTAGTAAGACTAGATGGATTAGTAAGACTAGATGGATTAATAAGACTAGATGGATTAATAAGACTAAATGGATTAATAAGACTAGATGGATTAATAAAACTAGATGGATTAATAAGACCAGATGGATTAATAAGACTAGATGGATTAATAAGACTAAATGGATTAATAAGACTAGATGGATTAATAAAACTAGATGGATTAATAAGACTAAATGGATTAATAAGACTAGATGGATTAATAAGACTAGATGGATTAATAAAACTAGATGGATTAATAAGACCAGATGGATTAATAAGACTAAATGGATTAATAAGACTAAATGGATTAATAAGACTAGATGGATTAATAAAACTAGATGGATTAATAAGACTAAATGGATTAATAAGACTAGATGGATTAATAAAACTAGATGGATTAATAAGACTAGATGGATTAATAAGACTAGATGGATTAATAAGACTAAATGGATTAATAAGACTAGATGGATTAATAAACTAGATGGATTAATAAGACCAGATGGATTAATAAGACTAGATGGATTAATAAGACTAGATGGATTAATAAGACTAGATGGATTAATAAGACTAGATGGATTAATAAGACTAAATGGATTAATAAGACTAGATGGATGAATAAGACTAGATGGATTAATAAGACTAAATGGATTAATAAGACTAGATGGATTAATAAGACTAGATGGATTAATAAGATTAGATGGATTAGTAAGACTAGATGGATTAATAAGACCAGATGGATTAATAAGACTAGATGGATTAATAAGATTAGATGGATTAGTAAGACTAGATAGATTAGTAAGACCAGATGGATTAATAAGATTAGATGGATTAGTAAGACTAGATAGATTAGTAAGACTAGATGGATTAATAAGATTAGATGGATTAGTAAGACTAGATAGATTAGTAAGACCAGATGGATTAATAAGATTAGATGGATTAGTAAGACTAGATAGATTAGTAAGACTAGATGGATTAATAAGACTAGATGGATTAATAAGACTAGATGGATTAATAAGACTAGATGGATTAATAAGACTAGATGGATTAATAAGACTAGATGGATTGATAAGACTAGATGGATTAATAAGACTAGATGGAATAATAAGACTAGATGGATTAATAAGACCAGATGGATTAATAAGACTAGATGGATTAATATGACTAGATGGATCAATATGACTAGATGGATTAATAAGACTAGATGGATTAATATGACTAGATGGATTAATAAGACTAGATGGATTAATAAGACTAGATGGATTAATAAGACTAGATGGATTAGTAAGACTAGATGGATTAATAAGACTAAATGGATTAATAAGACTAGATGGATTATAAGACTAGATGGATTAATAAGACTAGATGGATTAATAAGACTAGATGAATTAATAAGACTAGATGAATTAATAAGACTAGATGGATTAATAAGACTAGATGGATTAATAAGACTAGATGGATTAATAAGACTAGATGGATTAATAAGACTAGATGGATTAATAAGACTAGATGGATTAGTAAGACTAGATGGATTAATAAGACTAGATGGATTAATAAGACTAGATGGATTAATAAGACTAGATGAATTAATAAGATTAGATGGATTAATAAGACTAGATGAATTAATAAGACTAAATGGATTAATAAGACTAGATGGATTAATAAGACCAGATGGATTAATAAGACTAGATGAATTAATAAGACTAGATGGATTAATAAGACTAGATGGATTAATAAGACCAGATAGATTAATAAGACTAGATGGATTAATAAGACTAGATGGATTAATAAGACTAGATGGATTAGTAAGACTAGATGGATTAGTAAGACTAGATGGATTTATAAGACTAGATAAATGAATAAGACTAGATGGATTAATAAGACTAGATGGATTAGTAAGACTAGATGGAATAGTAAGACTAGATGGATTAATAAGACTAGATGGATTAATAAGACTAGATGGATTAATAAGACTAGATGGATTAATAAGACTAGATGGATTAATAAGACTAGATGGATTTATAAGACTAGATGGATTAATAAGACTAAATGAATTAATAAGACTAGATGGATTAATAAGACTAGATGAATTAATAAGACTAAATGGATTAATAAGACTAGATAAATGAATAAGACTAGATGGATTAATAAGACTAAATGGATTAATAAGACTAGATGGATTAGTAAGACTAGATGGATTAATAAGACTAGATGGATTAATAAGACTAGATGGATTAATAAGACTAGATGGATTAGTAAGACTAAATGGATTAATAAGACTAGATGGATTAATAAGACCAGATGGATTAATAAGACTAGATGGATTAATAAGACTAAATGGATTAATAAGACTAGATGGATTAGTAAGACTAAATGGATTAATAAGACTAGATGGATTAATAAGACCAGATGGATTAATAAGACTAGATGAATTAATAAGACTAAATGGATTAATAAGACTAGATAAATGAATAAGACTAGATGGATTAATAAGACTAAATGGATTAATAAGACTAGATGGATTAGTAAGACTAGATGGATTAATAAGACTAGATGGATTAATAAGACTAGATGGATTAATAAGACTAGATGGATTAATAAGACTAGATGGATTAATAAGACTAGATGGATTTATAAGACTAGATGGATTAATAAGACTAAATGAATTAATAAGACTAGATGGATTAATAAGACTAGATGAATTAATAAGACTAAATGGATTAATAAGACTAGATGGATTAATAAGACCAGATGGATTAATAAGACTAGATGAATTAATAAGACTAGATGGATTAGTAAGACTTGATGGATTAATAAGACTAGATGGATTAATAAGACTAGATGGATTAATAAGACTAGATGGATTAATAAGACTAGATGGATTAATAAGACCAGATGGATTAATAAGACTAGATGGATTAATAAGACTAGATGGATTAGTAAGACTAGATGGATTAATAAGACTAGATGGATTAATAAGACTAGATGGATTAATAAGACTAGATGGATTAATAAGACTAGATGGATTAATAAGACTAGATGGATTAATAAGGCTAGATGGATTAATAAGACTAGATGGATTAATAAGACTAGATGGATTAATAAGACTAGATGGATTAATAAGACTAGATGGATTAGTTAGACTAGATGGATTAGTAGGACTAGATGGATTAATAAGACTAGATGGATTAATAAGACTAGATGGATTAGTAAGACTAGATGGATTAATAAGACTAGATGGATTGATAAGACTAGATGGATTAATAAGACTAGATGAACTAATAAGACTAGATGGATTAGTAAGACTAGTTGGATTAATAAGACTAGATGGATTAATAAGACTAGATGGATTAATAAGACTAGATGGATTAATAATACTAGATGGATTAATAAGACTAGATGGATTAATAAGACTAAATGGATCAATAAGACTAGATGGATTAATAAGACTAGATGGATTAATAAGACTAGATGGATTAGTAAGACTAGATGGATTAGTAGGACTAGATGGATTAATAAGACTAGATGGATTAATAAGACTAGATGGATTAGTAAGACTAGATGGATTAATAAGACTAGATGGATTGATAAGACTAGATGGATTAATAAGACTAGATGAATTAATAAGACTAAATGGATTAATAAGACTAGATGGATTAATAAGACCAGATGGATTAATAAGACTAGATGGATTAGTAAGACTAGATGAATTAATAAGACTAGATGGATTAATAAGACTAGACGGATTAATAAGACTAAATGGATTAATAAGACTAGATGGATTAATAAGACTAGATGGATTATAAGACTAGATGGATTAATAAGACTAGATGAATTAATAAGACGAGATGGATTAATAAGACTAGATAAATTAATCAGACTAAATGGATTAATAAGACTAGATGGATTAATAAGACCCGATGGATAATAAGACTAGATGGATTAGTAAGACTAGATGGATTAATAAGACTAGATGGATTAATAAGACTAGATGGATTAATAAGACTAGATGGATTAATAAGACTAGATGGATTGATAAGACTAGATGGATTAATAAGACTAGATGGATTAGTAAGACTAGATGGATTAATAAGACTAGATGGAATAATAAGACTAGATGGAATAATAAGACTAGATGGATTGATAAGACTAGATGGATTAATAAGACTAGATGGATTAATAAGACTAGATGGATTAATAAGACTAGATGGATTAATAAGACTAGATGGATTAATAAGACTAGATGGATTAATAAGACTAGATGGATTAATAAGACTAGATGGATTAATAAGACTAGATGGATTAATAAGACTAGATGGATTAATAAGACTAGATGGATTAATAAGACTAGATGGAATAATAAGACTAGATGGAATAATAAGACTAGATGGATTGATAAGACTAGATGGATTAATAAGACTAGATGGATTAATAAGACTAGATGGATTAATAAGACTAGATGGAATAATAAGACTAGATGGATTAATAAGACTAGATGGATTAATAAGACTAGATGGATTAATAAGACTAGATGGATTAATAAGACTAGATGGATTGATAAGACTAGATGGATTAATAAGACTAGATGGATTAGTAAGACTAGATGGATTAATAAGACTAGATGGAATAATAAGACTAGATGGAATAATAAGACTAGATGGATTGATAAGACTAGATGGATTAATAAGACTAGATGGATTAATAAGACTAGATGGATTAATAAGACTAGATGGATTAATAAGACTAGATGGATTAATAAGACTAGATGGATTAATAAGACTAGATGGATTAATAAGACTAGATGGAATAATAAGACTAGATGGATTAATAAGACTAGATGGATTAATAAGACTAGATGGATTAATAAGACTAGATGGATTAATAAGACTAGATGGATTGATAAGACTAGATGGATTAATAAGACTAGATGGATTAGTAAGACTAGATGGATTAATAAGACTAGATGGAATAATAAGACTAGATGGAATAATAAGACTAGATGGATTAATAAGACTAGATGGATTAATAAGACTAGATGGATTAATAAGACTAGATGGATTAATAAGACTAGATGGATTAATAAGACTAGATGGATTAATAAGACTAGATGGATTAATAAGACTAGATGGATTAATAAGACTAGATGGATTAATAAGACTAGATGGATTAATAAGACTAGATGGATTAATAAGACTAGATGGATTAATAAGACTAGATGGATTAATAAGACTAGATGGATTAATAAGACTAGATGGATTAATAAGACTAGATGGATTAATAAGACTAGATGGATTAATAAGACTAGATGGATTAATAAGACTAGATGGAATAATAAGACTAGATGGAATAATAAGACTAGATGGATTGATAAGACTAGATGGATTAATAAGACTAGATGGATTAATAAGACTAGATGGATTAGTAAGCCTAGATGGATTAATAAGACTAGATGGATTAATAAGACTAGATGGATTAATAAGACTAGATGGATTGATAAGACTAGATGGATTAATAAGGCTAGATGGATTGATAAGACTAGATGGATTAATAAGACTAGATGGATTAATAAGACTAGATGGATTAGTAAGACTAGATGGATTAGTAAGACTAGATGGATTAATAAGACTAGATGGATTAATAAGACTAGATGGATCAATAAGACTAGATGGATTAATAAGACTAAATGGATTAGTAAGACTAGATGGATTAATAAGGCTAGATGGATTAATAAGACTAGATGGATTAATAAGACTAGATGGATTAATAAGGCTAGATGGATTAATAAGACTAGATGGATTAGTAAGACTAGATGGATTAATAAGACTAGATGGATTAATAAGACCAGATGGATTAATAAGGCTAGATGGATTAATAAGACTAGATGGATTAATAAGACTAAATGGATCAATAAGACTAGATGGATTAATAAGACTAGATGGATTAATAAGACTAGATGGATTAATAAGACTAGATGGATTAATAAGACTAGATGGATTAATAAGACTAGATGGATTAATAAGACTAGATGGATTTATAAGACTAGATGGATTAATAAGACTAGATGGAATAATAAGACTAGATGGATTAGTAAGACTAGATGGATTAATAAGACTAGATGGATTAATAAGACTAGATGGATTAATAAGACTAGATGGATTAGTAAGACTAGATGGATTAATAAGACTAGATGGATTAATAAGACTAGATGGATTAATAAGACTAGATGGATTAATAAGACTAGATGGATTAATAAGACTAGATGGATTAATAAGACTAGATGGATTTATAAGACTAGATGGATTAATAAGACTAGATGGAATAATAAGACTAGATGGATTAATATGACTAGATGGATTAATAAGACTAGATGGATTAATAAGACTAGATGGATTAATAAGACTAGATGGATTTATAAGACTAGATGGATTAATAAGACTAGATGGATTAATAAGACTAGATGGATTAATAAGACTAGATGGATTAATAAGACTAGATGGATTAATATGACTAGATGGATTAATAAGACTAGATGGATTAATAAGACTAGATGGATTAATAAGACTAGATGGATTAATAAGACTAGATGGATTAATAAGACTAGATGGATTAATAAAACTAGATGGACTAATAAGACTAGATGGATTAATAAGACTAGATGGAATAATAAGACTAGATGGATTAATAAGACTAGATGGATTAATAAGACTAGATGGATTAATAAGACTAGATGGATTAATAAGACTAGATGGATTTATATGACTAGATGGATTAATAAGACTAGATGGATTAATAAGACTAGATGGATTAATAAGACTAGATGGAATAATAAGACTAGATGGATTGATAAGACTAGATGGATTAATAAGACTAGATGGATTAATAAGACTAGATGGATTAATATGACTAGATGGATTAATATGACTAGATGGATTAATAAGACTAGATGGATTAATAAGACTAGATGGATTAATAAGACTAGATGGATTAATAAGACTAGATGGATTAATAAGACTAGATGGATTAATAAGACTAGATGGATTAATAAGACTAGATGGATTAATAAGACTAGATGGATTAATAAAACTAGATGGACTAATAAGGCTAGATGGATTAATAAGACTAGATGGAATAATAAGACTAGATGGATTAATAAGACTAGATGGATTAATAAGACTAGATGGATTAATAAGACTAGATGGATTTATAAGACTAGATGGATTAATAAGACTAGATGGAATAATAAGACTAGATGGATTAATAAGACTAGATGGATTAATAAGACTAGATGGATTAATAAGACTAGATGGATTAGTAAGACTAGATGGATCAATAAGACTAGATGGATTAATAAGACTAGATGGATTAATAAGACTAGATGGATTGATAAGACTAGATGGATTAATAAGACTAGATGGATTAGTAAGACTAGATGGATTAATAAGACTAGATGGAATAATAAGACTAGATGGAATAATAAGACTAGATGGATTGATAAGACTAGATGGATTAATAAGACTAGATGGATTAATAAGACTAGATGGATTAATAAGACTAGATGGATTAATAAGACTAGATGGATTAATAAGACTAGATGGATTAATAAGACTAGATGGATTAATAAGACTAGATGGATTAATAAGACTAGATGGATTAATAAGACTAGATGGAATAATAAGACTAGATGGAATAATAAGACTAGATGGATTGATAAGACTAGATGGATTAATAAGACTAGATGGATTAATAAGACTAGATGGATTAATAAGACTAGTTGGATTAATAAGACTAGATGGATTAATAAGACTAGATGGATTAATAAGACTAGATGGATTAATAAGACTAGATGGATTAATAAGACTAGATGGATTAATAAGACTAGATGGATCAATAAGACTAGATGGATTAATAAGACTAGATGGATTAGTAAGACTAGATGGATTAGTAAGACTAGATGGATTAATAAGACTAGATGGATTAATAAGACTAGATGGATCAATAAGACTAGATGGATTAATAAGACTAAATGGATTAGTAAGACTAGATGGATTAATAAGACTAGATGGATTAATAAGACTAGATGGATTAATAAGACTAGATGGATTAATAAGACTAGATGGATTAATAAGACTAGATGGATTAGTAAGACTAGATGGATTAATAAGACTAGATGGATTAATAAGACTAGATGGATTAATAAGACTAGATGGATCAATAAGACTAGATGGATTAATAAGACTAGATGGATTAATAAGACTAAATGGATTAATAAGACTAGATGGATTAATAAGACTAGATGGATTAATAAGACTAGATGGATTAATAAGACTAGATGGATTAATAAGACTAGATGGATTAATAAGACTAGATGGATTAATAAGACTAGATGGATTTATAAGACTAGATGGATTAATAAGACTAGATGGAATAATAAGACTAAATGAATTAATAAGACTAGATGAATTAATAAGACTAGATGGATTAATAAGACTAGATGGATTAATAAGACTAGATGGATTTATAAGACTAGATGGATTAATAAGACTAGATGGATTAATAAGACTAGATGGATTAATAAGACTAGATGGATTAATAAGACTAGATGGATTAATAAGACTAGATGGATTAATAAGACTAGATGGATTAGTAAGACTAGATGGATTAGTAAGACTAGATGGATTTATAAGACTAGATGGATTAATAAGACTAGATGGAATAATAAGACTAGATGGATTAATAAGACTAGATGGATTAATAAGACTAGATGGAATAATAAGACTAGATGGATTAATAAGACTAGATGGATTAATAAGACTAGATGGAATAATAAGACTAGATGGATTAATAAGACTAGATGGATTTATAAGACTAGATGGATTAGTAAGACTAGATGGATTAGTAAGACTAGATGGATTTATAAGACTAGATGGATTAATAAGACTAGATGGAATAATAAGACTAGATGGATTAATAAGACTAGATGGATTAATAAGACTAGATGGAATAATAAGACTAGATGGATTAATATGACTAGATGGATTAATAAGACTAGATGGATTAATAAGACTAGATGGATTAGTAAGACTAGATGGATTAATAAGACTAGATGGATTAATAAGACTAGATGGATTAATAAGACTAGATGGATTGATAAGACTAGATGGATTAATAAGACTAGATAAATGAATAAGACTAGATGGATTAATAAGACTAGATGGATTTATATGACTAGATGGATTAATAAGACTAGATGGATTAATAAGACTAGATGGATTAATAAGACTAGATGGATTAATAAGACTAGATGGATTAGTAAGACTAGATGGATTAATAAGACCAGATGGATTAATAAGACTAGATGGATTAATAAGACTAGATGGATTAATAAGACTAAATGGATCAATAAGACTAGATGGATTAATAAGACTAGATGGATTAATAAGACTAGATGGATTAATAAGACTTGATGGATTAATAAGACTAGATGGATTAATAAGACTAGATGGAATAATAAGACTAGATGGATTAATAAGACTAGATGGATTAATAAGACTAGATGGATTTATATGACTAGATGGATTAATAAGACTAGATGGATTAATAAGACTAGATGGATTAATAAGACTAGATGGATTAATAAGACTAAATGGATCAATAAGACTAGATGGATTAATAAGACTAGATGGATTAATAAGACTAGATGGATTAATAAGACTTGATGGATTAATAAGACTAGATGGATTAATAAGACTAGATGGAATAATAAGACTAGATGGATTAATAAGACCAGATGGATTAATAAGACTAGATGGATTTATATGACTAGATGGATTAATAAGACTAGATGGATTAATAAGACTAGATGGATTAATAAGACTAGATGGATTAATAAGACTAGATGGATTAATAAGACTAGATGGATTAATAAGACTAAATGGATCAATAAGACTAGATGGATTAATAAGACTAGATGGATTAATAAGACTAGATGGATTAATAAGACTTGATGGATTAATAAGACTAGATGGATTAATAAGACTAGATGGAATAATAAGACTAGATGGATTAATAAGACTAGATGGATTAATAAGACTAGATGGATTTATAAGACTAGATGGATTAATAAGACTAGATGGATTAATAAGACTAGATGGATTAATAAGACTAGATGGATTAATAAGACTAGATGGATTAATAAGACTAGATGGATTAATAAGACTAGATGGATTAATAAGACTAGATGGATTAATAAGACTAGATGGATTAATAAGACTAGATGGATTAATAAGACTAGATGGATTAATAAAACTAGATGGACTAATAAGACTAGATGGATTAATAAGACTAGATGGAATAATAAGACTAGATGGATTAATAAGACTAGATGGATTAATAAGACTAGATGGATTAATAAGACTAGATGGATTAATAAGACTAGATGGATTAATATGACTAGATGGATTAATAAGACTAGATGGATTAATAAGACTAGATGGATTAATAAGACTAGATGGATTAATAAGACTAGATGGATTAATAAGACTAGATGGATTAATAAGACTAGATGGATTAATAAGACTAGATGGATTAATAAGACTAAATGGATTTATAAGACTAGATGGATTAATAAGACTAGATGGAATAATAAGACTAGATGGATTAATAAGACTAGATGGATTAATAAGACTAGATGGATTAATAAGACTAGATGGATTAGTAAGACTAGATGGATTAATAAGACTAGATGGATTAATAAGACTAGATGGATTAATAAGACTAGATGGATTATAAGACTAGATGGATTAATAAGACTAGATGGATTAATAAGACTAGATGGATTAATAAGACCAGATGGATTAATAAGACTAGATGGATTAATAAGACTAGATGGATTAATAAGACTAGATGAATTAATAAGACTAGATGGATTAATAAGACTAGATGGATTTATAAGACTAGATGGATTAATAAGACTAGATGGATTAATAAGACTAGATGGATTAATAAGACTAGATGGATTAATAAGACTAGATGGATTAATAAGACTAGATGGATTAATAAGACTAGATGGATTAATAAGACTAGATGGATTAATAAGACTAGATGGATTAATAAGACTAGATGGATTAATAAGACTAGATGGATTTATAAGACTAGATGGATTAATAAGACTAGATGGATTAATAAGACTAGATGGATTAATAAGACTAGATGGATTAATAAGACTAGTTGGATTAATAAGACTAGATGGATTAATAAGACTAGATGGATTAATAAGACTAGATGATTTAATAAGACCAGATGGATTAATAAGACTAGATGGATTAATAAGACTAGATGGATTAATAAGACTAGATGAATTAATAAGACTAGATGAATTAATAAGACTAGATGGATTTATAAGACTAGATGGATTAATAAGACTAGATGGATTAATAAGACTAAATGGATTAATAAGACCAGATGGATTAATAAGACTAGATGGATTAATAAGACTAGTTGGATTAATAAGACTAAATGGATTAATAAGACTAGATGGATTAATAAGACTAGATGGAATAATAAGACTAGATGGATCAATAAGACTAGATGGATTAATAAGACTAGATGGAATAATAAGACTAGATGGATTAATAAGACTAGATGGATTAATAAGACTAGATGGATTTATAAGACTAGATGGAATAATAAGACTAGATGGATTAATAAGACTAGATGGATTAATAAGACTAGATGGAATAATAAGACTAAATGGATCAATAAGACTAGATGGATTAATAAGACTAGATGGAATAATAAGACTAGATGGATTAATAAGACTAGATGTATTAATAAGACTAGATGGATTAATAAGACTAGATGGATTAATAAGACTAGATGGATTTATAAGACTAGATGGATTAATAAGACTAGATGGATTAATAAGACTAAATGGATTAATAAGACCAGATGGATTAATAAGACTAGATGGATTAATAAGACTAAATGGATTAATAAGACTAGATGGATTAATAAGACGAGATGGATTAATAAGACTAGATAAATTAATCAGACTAAATGGATTAATAAGACTAGATGGATTAATAAGACTAGATGGATTAATAAGACTAGATGGATTAATAAGACCAGATGGATTAATACGACTAGATGGATTAATAAGACTAGATGGATTTATAAGACTAGATGGATTAATAAGACTAGATGGATTTATAAGACTAGATGGATTAATAAGACTAGATGGATTAATAAGACTAGATGGATTAATAAGACTAGATGGATTAATAAGACTAGATGGAATAATAAGACTAGATGGATTAATAAGACTAGATGGATTAATAAGACTAGATGGATTAATAAGACTAGATGGATTAATAAGACTAGATGGATTAATAAGACTAGATGGAATAATAAGACTAGATGGATTAATAAGACTAGATGGATTAATAAGACTAGATGGATTAATAAGACTAGATGGATCAATAAGACTAGATGGATTAATAAGACTAGATGGATTAGTAAGACTAGATGGATTAATAAGACTAGATGGATTTATAAGACTAGATGGATTAATAAAACTAGATGGATTAATAAGACTAGATGAATTAATAAGACTAGATGAATTAATAAGACTAGATGGATTAATAAGACTAGATGGATTAATAAGACTAGATGGATTAATAAGACTAGATGGATTAATAAGACTAAATGGATTAATAAGACCAGATGGATTAATAAGACTAGATGGATTAATAAGACTAGTTGGATTAATAAGACTAAATGGATCAATAAGACTAGATGGATTAATAAGACTAGATGGAATAATAAGACTAGATGGAATAATAAGACTAGATGGATTAATAAGACTAGATGGATTAATAAGACTAGATGGATTTATAAGACTAGATGGATTAATACGACTAGATGGATTACAATAAGACCAGATGGATTAATAAGACTAGATGGATCAATAAGACTAGATGGATTAATAAGACTAGATGGATTAATAAGACTAGATGGATTAATAAGACTAAATGAATTAATAAGACTAGATGGATTAATAAGACTAGATGAATTAATAAGACTAGATGGATTAATAAGACTAGATGGATTAATAAGACTAGATGGATTAATAAGACTAGATGGATTAGTAAGACTAGATGGATTAATAAGACTAGATGGATTAATACGACTAGGTGGATTAATAAGACTAGATGGATTAATAAGACTAGATGGATTAATAAGACTAGATGGATTAGTAAGACTAGATGGATTAATAAGACTAGATGGATTAATAAGACTAGATGGATTAGTAAGACTAGATGGATTAATAAGACTAGATGGATTAATAAGACTAGATGGATTAATAAGACCAGATGGATTAATAAGACTAGATGGATTAGTAAGACTAGATGGATTAATAAGACTAGATGGATTAATAAGACTAGATGGATTAATAAGACTAGATGGATTAATAAGACTAGATGGATTAATAAGACTAGATGGATTAGTAAGACTAGATGGATTAATAAGACTAGATGGATTAATAAGACTAGATGGAATAATAAGACTAGATGGAATAATAAGACTAGATGGATTAATAAGACTAGATGGATTAATAAGACTAGATGGATTAATAAGACTAGATGGATTAATAAGACTAGATGGATTAATAAGACTAGATGGATTAATAAGACTAGATGGATTAATAAGACTAGATGGATTAATAAGACTAGATGGAATAATAAGACTAGATGGATTAATAAGACTAGATGGATTAATAAGACTAGATGGATTAATAAGACTAGATGGATTTATAAGACTAGATGGATTAATAAGACCAGATGGATTAATAAGACTAGATGGATCAATAAGACTAGTTGGATTAATACGACTAGATGGATTAATAAGACCAGATGGATTAATAAGACTAGTGGATTATGGATCAATAAGACTAGATGGATTAATAAGACTAGATGGATTAATAAGACCAGATGGATTAATAAGACTAGATGGATCAATAAGACTAGATGGATTAATAAGACTAGATGGATTAATAAGACTAGATGGATTAATAAGACTAAATGAATTAATAAGACTAGATGGATTAATAAGACTAGATGAATTAATAAGACTAGTTGGATTAATAAGACTAGATGGATTAATAAGACTAGATGGATTAATAAGACTAGATGGATTAGTAAGACTAGATGGATTAATAAGACTAGATGGATTAATACGACTAGGTGGATTAATAAGACTAGATGGATTAATAAGACTAGATGGATTAATAAGACTAGATGGATTAGTAAGACTAGATGGATTAATAAGACTAGATGGATTAATAAGACTAGATGGATTAGTAAGACTAGATGGATTAATAAGACTAGATGGATTAATACGACTAGATGGATTAATAAGACTAGATGGATTAATAAGACTAGATGGATTAATAAGACTAGATGGATTAGTAAGACTAGATGGATTAATAAGACTAGATGGATTAATACGACTAGGTGGATTAATAAGACTAGATGGATTAATAAGACTAGATGGATTAATAAGACTAGATGGATTAGTAAGACTAGATGGATTAATAAGACTAGATGGATTAATAAGACTAGATGGATTAGTAAGACTAGATGGATTAATAAGACTAGATGGATTAATAAGACTAGATGGATTAATACGACTAGGTGGATTAATAGACGTGGCAAGACTGACGCCTTTGAATTGCATTTAAAGTGCATTCTTTCTTAATCGCAACAGTTGCAAAGGATGTTTCACGGTTGGTCATCATTAGTGACCAACCCGTGAAACATTGGTCTTGTCCACTAATAGTGGTCTCATAAATCCAAATAGTGGCCTTGTGAACCAAAAATAGTGTTGTGAAATTTAGTGTTGTTGTAAAATTTAGTGTTGTTAACGGATTTAGTGTTGTCAACGAACCTTTAGTTTGACGCCTTTCAGCGCCATACGGCGCCATCTCCATTAGTTGTGTTATGAAAATCCCTTAAATTAAGCTCTGCTTTATATAATTATCTAAAGGTGTAAAACAAAACAAATATTTGATGGTCATATTATGACATTTCCAAGTTAGAGGTCCCTGGTTCAATTCCCGGCGGGTCCTTATCCATGAAGTTTTTCACAGGTGGATTATCTCTATGCAACCTTAACTGTGGAAGACTGGATGTAAAATACCTATCTATATTTTAAAACTTAATGCAAAATTGTGTCAATTTGAACAAAGATATTTCAAGTGTATTATAATATTTATATGTCTATTTCTATTTGCATTGTCATGACCCGTGCATTAAATACCAGTGATGCACGACCTTCAGTATTTGGTTTAGTCTATTTTGACAACAGGTGAATTTTTTAACAGAGCGAAAAAAGGTATGTAAACTTTTCTCGTTTTTCGTTTTGTACGCATTTTAGACAATCTAACACGGAAATTTGATAAAAACATGAATGTTGTGGCATCGTGTTTATATGCGTAATTAATGCACGGTTTGAAGGACTTTGCACTCGCGAATGATTCCACCCCCTCCTCCTCCTCCTAGAGTCGGGTCATTCTACTCGAGCCATAGTCCTTTGCCTCGTGCATTAAACACTTAAATACGTCTTATAAACACCCCGCATCAACATTACTCTTTAATTAGCACCTACCAATCACAGATTCAATCCCACAACTAGGAGAGGGGGAAATTGACATTAAAGAGTCATTCGCACAACTGGGACTTGAAGTTGCTATGCTTTAAAACATGACCTGCAAACCTCTGCATAGATTACTTGATAAAGCCAAGAATTCTTCATAATTCTAATTCCTAATGTGAACTCACCACTCGATCGTAGTCTTAAAATCGTCATTTCCCTACTGTACATGTTTATATTCCCTGCTTTCCCACATGGTTCAATCGATGACTTATATCAAGTAGACTCAAATGACTTTAAATCCTTCACACAGTTTGAATTAGACCCCCTTCCCATTACACACACACACACACACATATACTCACATTGGAATTTTTCACCCAGCTTGGAATTAAGCCCATACAGCTTTTAATCAAGCCCCCGCACATCTTGGATCCAAGCCCCACATAGAGCTTGAAATTAAATCTCCCCTCCCCCACAGATTGGAATTAAGCCTCACACAACTTGAAATTAGGCCTCCACACAACTTGGATTCAAGCCCCCGCACCGAGCTTGGAATCAAGCTCCCTCGCCGAGCTTGGAATCTAGCCCGCTCACCGAGCTTGGAATCAAGCCCCCTCACCGAGCTTGGAATCAAGTCCCCTCACCGAGCTTGGAATCAATCCCTCGCACCGAGCTTGGAATCAATTCCTCTCACCGAGCTTGGAATCAAGTCCCCATACCAAACTTGGAGTCAAGCCCCCTCACCAAGCTTGGAATTAAGCCCCCGCACCGAGCTTGGAATTATGCTCATACACCGAGTTTGGAATTATTCCCACACACGGATTGGAATCGGAATAGGAATTGGATTGGAATTAATGATTCCTGTTGGAATTAAGCACAGCTTGGGGTTAAACCCCCACGCCGGCAACTTGGAATTAAGCCCCCACAACAAGTTCGAATCAAGCGCCCACATAACTTAGAATTAAGACCCTGCTGTATTCCATGCATATCACTCAAATGCAATGAATATTCCTTGCATTTCAATACGCTCGATGCCTTCCACCTGTCGAAATATATCTCTTCAAACTTTTCCATGCAGTTACAAATTCCTGAAGTTACAGATAACTGTCTCTGTTATCAGATTATACAATTCTTTCATTGATTCAGATGATTAATTCATGGGTTGATTATCATTAGCAGGCAAGCCGGTAATCTATGGCAGTTTAACTATTTATATGCTAAAGCAGCTAAGAGACTAGAGGTCATCTTGGAATCTAGTGTCCATGGTTCAATTCCTAGTGGTTCTCCAAAATGTACAACATCTCCGAACACAAAATTGCTTTGATAAAATCTGGAACTACATTTTCTTTACTAAATAGGTCAATATTTCAATCTTTTTCTTAATAGACGTACCCCCTCCCCTACACTTTAAGGTGATATTTTAAAAGTTTACAATATTCTTTGATCCAATGGTTTTCTCTTAGTCTCCCCCCCCCCCCTTCCTTCCTAATGAGTTATGCCCTCCCGATCAAGTTATGTCGCCAGCCCAATTCATGGACGAAACTTGGGAGAATGATGGAATAAAAATGATTTAAAAAAACTCCCTTCTTTTCTTCTTTTCAGTCGCCTAGTACAAAATTACTTCAATTAAATGATTATAATATTAAAAATTTCTCTGTTAGGATAGAAGGAGGCCATGAAACATGCTGACTTGAAATTCAAATGTGGTCTCACCAGTGGCGTGGTGGGATATGTTTGACTGCGGGGAGGGGGGGGGGGCAAGGACATTTTGTTACCCCCTCTACCCCCCTCGAAATAGAAAATACTCTTTAAGTAAAAGGTGCACATAGATCTAAATTGGCATGCACCGTTTATAAGGCAACGTTTAGGAAATTGCATAATGTCAGTGTTTCAATTCTAAGGACAAAGAAAATTTCCCGAAAATGAAGGAAACTTTCGCAAAATGAAAGAAATATCCCAAACATTGAAGAAAAACTTCCTAAATATTGAAGAAAATATCCTTAAAATGTATGAAATTTCACGAACATTGAAGAAAAATTTCCCAAAATGCCGAAAATGGAAGGAAATTTCCCAAAGCTTACAAAGAAAATATCCCCAGAATGAAGGAAATTTTACGAAAATAAAAAGAATATTCCCCAAATGCCGAAAATGGAAGTAAATTTTATAAAAATGGAAACGAATTTTCCCGATAATGAAAGAAATTTTCCGAAAATGAAAGAAAATTTTCCAAAAGGTAAAGAAAAATTTCCTAAATATTAAAGAAAATATCCCCAAAATGAAGGAAATTTTACAAAATTTGAAAAACAATCCCGCAAAATGCCGAGAATTGACGGAAAATTGAAGAAAAATTTCCGAAAATTGAAAACAATTTCTTAAATATTGAGGGCATATTTCCAAAATGATGGATGGTTCACGATAATGGAAGTAAATTATCCCCAAATAAAGAACATTTTGCAAAAATGAAGCAAATTTCCCGAAAATTGAAAAAAATCTTTAAAGAATATTTAAGGAGAATTCCCAGGAATTGAAAATTTCCCGAAATTTTGGAAATTAAAGAAGATTTTTGAAGAAAAAAAAAAAAGGGTGGAGGGGAGGGGGGGAAGATGGGGAGGGGGTGGGGTGGAAACTGGTTCTTGCCTAAAATTGTGTTAACTCTATAAGCATGATATAGGAGCAAAGGCCGCGAAGAACCGGTGGGGACCCAAGTGTTTCCGGGAAGCCCGGGCCTACATTTTTTGTTTGTGGTTTTGATAGCAGAAAAGGGCTTTAAAATGTGTCACATATATGGGGCGAAGCTGCAGGTAGGAGCGTGGGGATAGCAGAAAATTGCTTAATCCAGGGTTGACGTCCTGGTAGGCTTTTTTGGCTTGAATTTGGTAGCAGAAGATTGCTTAAAATAGTATCAATTCCACACTAAAATTAGTTAAAAGGAATATATTTTTTGGAACAAATGCTCAAATGTAGAATCCCGTTGACTACAATATGTGGCTTTAGTTTGGGTCTATGGTTGTTGTGTTTTTGATGTAAGAATACAGATTTGAGAGAAAACATTTACAGCGTTTTGAGAACAAAAAATTATAAGAATATATTCTCAAGACTATTTTTGCCGCCGTCCTTGTGAGCAATCGGCGCCCTCTCGAAAAGCTTGTACCAGCTGTATTTAATAAAATTGCTGCCCTTCATGGTAGGGACCGATATTAGATATTGCTGACAAGCTATCTCCATGCATCTTCTATTGTCCTGGCGCAAAATCCAGGGGCCCGCTTGAGTGCCAATGGTTGCGTTCGGGGTGAAGTCCCCGGAAATTTGTTATTTTTTGTGGAAAATTTATGCGCTTTTGGACGACAAAAATGGAATATTACGTGCAAGAAGTTATTGTTCAACACAAAATTTTCCAGGGCCTAAAAAGATATTTTTTCAGGACGATTTTGGCGCCCCTTGAGCACTCAGCGCCCTCTCAGAAAGCTTTGCTGGGGAGGGGAGTTTTCCCCTTGCCCTGCCACCACGCCACTGGGTCTCACTGGGGCTCTAACTGATTAAAAAATGAAATTGCAGATCTCAATATCCTCAGATGTTAATTATAATCTAAAGAGTGACATTTAATAGGAGTCCATAAAATAACGTTACCATCCCACCTGCACTACAACAGCTTACAAAAAACAAAAAAAAGGTGTCGGAACCACTAACATTTTGGGTTTTAGTTATCCTTACGTTAACCTGTACCACGATATTGGGCTTTAATGTTTATTGCAAAGAAACTATTGAAAATATATATTTATCATCACCATAGTAACCTCGAGAAAATGAAACAACTCTTTACTTTGTTTGATATCTTTATTTATTATTGCATACACCAGCCTCTTGTATACAGTCGTTGCATTAATCATATTATTCCATTAATTGTGTATTACACAATAGAATGAATCTTTAAAGTTGTACTTCACAACTCCATATAAGTAGTAACGCCGAAAAATAATACTAAAATCTTTCTTACGATGCACATATGTACCATCTGACCATGAATTGATATGGATAATTAACATATATCTGATCTGACAAATAACTTTCTTTCTGTGTCGTTTGCATCATTTGTACCATTCAAAGAATCAATTTCGTGGTCAAGCAAGTTCGTCTTAAAAAATCATATGATATAGGAAATTAAAATGAACAAAGTGGGGAATTAAGATCCAAAGACGTTGGTCCGCCGCTAAGAAGATATCTGGAATGGATTGATTTGATTTATTTTTATCTTCAGGTCAGTTTACAACAACATATACATAAATCATAGCAAGAAGTTTGGACAATGGAATATTCAAAAACATTTTGTAAGAAATATGAGTATAGAACACACACTTAGCTATAAACATGTGATGTGGTAACTAATTGAAAGAAGATAAAGGACCGGAAATAAGTAATCTTTTCTAGTCTGGCATTAAATTTGAGCTTTTTCGATGTTTTTTTAGTACAAAAATAATGTTAATATCTTATTCCTACTAGGAGATATCTAAATTATGAAGGTCACAAAAATGTTAATAAACGAATAGGAAAAGGCTCAGTATGACATCACAGCAACACATTCTCCCACAAAGTTTATGTATTTCATTAAAATCTATCATCCTTTTTTATTAGTAAAACCTGCTAGAAAAATAAATAGATGAAAGTTAGGTATTTATATACATTGCCAAATATACCCTACTTCAATTACTTTCGTAAAATTGTTTTTAATCGTTCAGAAACAACCAATTAACGTTCAAAGAAATACATAGACATTTGCAATGGAATTGCTTCTATGACATCATCAAACACGAATTCACCATAGGCCCTACTGTACAAAAACTTTAAAATGCAATTGGGAAATCTTAAAAAAAATCTATATCTCCTCAACGGAATATGACATCAACCTGATTTTTGTACCAAATTGGCTCTAAATGTATGGCTCTTTCAAATAAAATTTGACAAAATCCATAAAATATTATTGGATATTTCGTTGCTTTCAAACATTGTTTAGGTTATAATAGAATGATATTATAGAGTCTACTGCACGGAGTACCATCTGATTTACCATCTGAGCAAGGAACTATAGTACTTCCTTGTTCTGAGAAACAAATCATTTGAAATATGGGAAAGAAAGTGAGAGAATACATCACTCTATTGAAAATAGACTTTTCACACCAGTCGTTTTCAACGAACAGGCGACATCTTTAAATGTCGATATCTTCTGCACAAAGAATGTATTTTGTCTATGTTGTACAATATAGGAATGTTTAACAGTGAACTTACCCTTTAACCATTCTGAGAAGAAACGAAATCATGGCATTACATTTATCCAAAAACAACTCTCTTTATATCTATTATTGCAAGTCCCTTTCAGCCTCTTTCTTATAAAAATCGTGGATGGAATGAACATATGCATCTATACAAATTTCAAATTATGTTTTATATTTCTCCTGGAATAAGTTAAACTGTTAAAATGAACCTGAAATAACATTGCTAGAAATATTCTTTTGAATTTCAGGAGGAATGTCTTCTTATTCAATTCAACAAGAACCAGCGGCGAAGTTCAATATGGGGAAGAGTTAGGTATTGCTAATGGTGCGAATGTTTACTACATACTATCCTTGAAATACCCTGACATACACAAATATACCAATAGTTGACTGTCTTACATGATCTTGCTTTAGAAGGTAAAGAGTATCATTGCCTGCTAGCTGATTTTAATATCAAATTATTAAAAATTGTGTAATAAAACATTTTGAAGGAAATAAAAATGGGAAAAGGGTATGCCACCTACTCTGACCATACAGCCATACCACCGGACTACATCAAGTCTTTTGTGAACTATTTTGCAGTGGATTTTTTTAACCAAATTTGTCTTTCGCCGTGACAGATTAGTCTCACCCTTAACAAGAAGACCAAGCATCATGTGACAGTTTAGTCTCACCCTTAACAAGAAGATCAAGCGTCATCTTGAAATTTCTCTCTTGTCAGCCTGAGATAATATCCAGTTCCCAAATACCTGTATAACCTTATTACAACATAGTACGGCTAGACATTCATTTCAAACAAATTTTCATCATAATAAAAGTTTTATACTCGGGGAATGTTAATCATTGGATTTCAGAAGAAGAATAAACAAAATCTAAATAAATATAGTTTTGATGGAATGTCACTACACTTAATAACTTTCATATTGCTGTCATTAGTTTTAACATGGGCGGACCCACAGTGTCGGTGGCGTGCCAAACCTATGTAGGATGCGCCAGACCAGCCCCGCAATGTAACAAACATTGAACAGTTCAAATTATGACGGTGCAAATATCTGACGATAAGTTGAAACAATTTTGAAACAAAACTGTCAGTAGGGAGTCGAAGGGGCCGCAACCCCCTTCCCCAATGTTCATCCATTTCTGCACGTTTTGGGCATATTGGGACTAAAATTGTTTTGTAAATCATGCATGTTGGGAAATCTCGAAATAAATTGACTGATCGTTGTTGATCAAAGAGTGAACGCGTCACAGGAGAGACCTGGGGATACTTCCCTCTACCCCATCTATCTACAACCTGTATGATTTGTACTTTCTAGAAGGTACGATGAGTTAAGGTGTCATGTTGCAAACGAAATGACACTTTGTGCGACGTAAAATTTGATAAGAGATGGAAATGATTTGAATATAAGGACATTTGAATAAGTTCTTTTGCGATACTTCGCCAAATTACGAGCTCGCTCATGCGGCGCAATCGCCATCACTCTGCACCATGTTTTCCAAAATGCTTCACACAATTTTGTAACGTCATGGATGTTGGTTGAATAATGTAGCTACGTTATTTGTCTACCAACACTCCTGCATAAAAGCAATCATTCTAAATGCATACCATTACGATTGTGTCTTATACCTAATTTGAATCGTGATGTAGGCTTTATATTTTCTGTTTTAAGTACAAAGTGCCAACATACTAACACCAAGTGGATTATACTCTATATACATAAATACAATATAATTATGGGAAAATAATTTTTAGAAATTGCAAATATCATATCGGAATCACCGATTACAAGCTGATACAAATTTTTGTGATATTGCACATGAGTTACGTAATGTTAGCCTGCAATGCAGGTCGAATCAATACAGTCCGCAGTTTACTTCAAGATGTCCGAATATCATCTCACATTGGAAAATGGTGAGGATGATTTGTGTAACCCATTGGGATTGGGTAATCCTCGTACCCTGCCGGAGGTATCATAATGCCCATCATATCGTGACCTGACGAAACCACAGCCCTCATTGCTTCACCAAGTCCTTCGCTGGCCGGTGTAATCATCCCTGGCATCCCGGCAGCTTCGCCAAAGGGCATGTTGGGTACGTTGATGCCGTGATGACCCCCGGGAAGAGTTGGTGAGGGGTTCATAGGAAACCCGTTATTTGATATTGAGATGCAGGGTTCTGAAGATGACATAAAGGCGCTGGTTGGAACGAGAGGTGAGGTCAAACTGTGAGGTGGTTTCTCAAGGTAACTGATACCGCTCTCCATCATTTGGTTATCTGTATATGAAATAAGACTCATTAGACAACGTCATTTTATATTTTCTTTTTAACAACAGTAACATTCAAGAATACGTGTTGGTGAGTGTAGTCAAATAAATGGGTCCGTCAAAGTGTCATAAAGAGTGTTCTTCCCTTTTTCGAGATATACGTTAAGCTGTCGGGGCACGATAGACTGGTCACTGAAAAGGGACCCAGTTTAT
This sequence comes from Chiridota heheva, assembly GCA_020152595.1. Classification (NCBI taxonomy): domain Eukaryota; kingdom Metazoa; phylum Echinodermata; class Holothuroidea; order Apodida; family Chiridotidae; genus Chiridota; species Chiridota heheva. Next base: position 621,576 of record JAIGNY010001158.1, on the reverse strand, counting down.
TCCCAACGAATCACAATGATTATACAATTAACTGATTGCAACCCCGGTTACAAGCGAACAAACCCTCCGCCCCTATTTCCCATTTGCAGATAAGAATTTGGGACCACCTGTGTGTCAACACTCAAAGGGACATTTGGCTAAATCTAATTTATATGTGATGGTAAAATTATAAGGGGAACAGGTGGGTCCCATCTTTTTTATTCCATAAATTCCCATGCGTCATTATTTTCTGCGATTGGATGAATTGGTCAAAACATATTTTGCGATTGTGAGAATTAAAAGATTAGTACTCCAGACTGAAGCGCGATAGTAATAATTGAAGGACTAGTACTCCAATCTGAAGCACGTTGCCACTTTACAAACACCAATTTTAAAGTCGATCCGCTACCCTCCAATACCTAACTATCTGACTATATCATACGTGTATAAATTAATACATGTACATAGTTTCTTATTGATATTAAAAGATAATCTGCTACTTACCATCACTAAGATCTGCCCCCGTCATATCCCCTGTCTCTACTTTAATTGCTGAAGACAGTGATTCTGGTCCCCCAGCTGGGCTGCTGCTTTCGGTAACTCTCTTTATGTTTCGGAAATACTGCCCCCACCTTTGCCTGCTTGCGTCCTTTTTCAGTCTTTTCTCTTTTGCTCGTCTGTTTTGGAACCAAACCTACAACAAACCGACATGAAGATGATATTTTGCGTAATGGCCAGATATTGTGACAACGTGGATATAAAAATACGATACATTCCAACGTTTCTGATTAGTCGAAATATTTACAAAATGACCGACAAGCCATTCAATTACCATCGGGGGAAGTGACGTCACTAGCACGGATTTAATGGCGAGTGACGGGTAAAGCAACTTTCTTGAGACGAGATGTCCTCTTTGTGTAAAAAGACCAAAATAGACATTGAAAACAGTTAAAAGTATATGGACGTCTAGAGGCGACTATATCTTTAAAATTTAGTTTAAATAGGAATCAGTACCTACACAACAATATAGGATGTAGACTGGTGGTATTTTTCGTAAAAAGAAATGATCAAAAGGTTAAAAAAAAACATGCAAGAGAGTTAAGGAGAACCCTCAAGTCATGAACATGTACCTTGAAATCTGGGTTTTGCAGCATGACTGGTTATGGATAGATGACGTCAGAAATTGTAAAATGAGAAATCGAAATCATCTTAAAATAATCAATTTTCATCAATTTAATGAAAATGTATTATTTCCGTGATAAACAATCATTTTCATGCAAATATGGTAGCCGCTTGCTCGGCGGCGCGTATTAACATTAAGTGGCTAATTAACACAAATTAAATATTCTCTTCTAAATAAAAGATTGAAGCAAAAGAATAATTCGCACCTGCACGACCCTCATATCAAGCCCCGTTTCCTGAGCGAGTTGTTCCCGTACGTGACGCGCGGGCTTCGGGCTGTTGTTGTACGCATTCTTTAAAGTTTCCAGTTGTTTCGCTGTGATTGTTGTTCTTGGCCTCTTATTGCTGTTGTCTATCTCAAGTTCTGATGAAGAAAAAGAGTCTGACAAATGAAAGTATAGTATATATTCTCTTCAGTTACAAACTCTGTAAACATAGGCGGGATTTGGCGGGAACAAGGGTCACACTTCCCCCACATCCTTTTTCCTGTACCAAACTTTTTGGTATCTTTGCTTGATTTTGTATTCTTTGACTTTGCATCCCCACCACCACCCCTCACACACACACACACATTTACGATTTCTGACATAAAGTGACAAAAAACATAGCTTAATCAGTTTTCTTTTTCAACAATAGGTTACCAAATCTTATACTAAAAGACTTATCAGCATCGAATGTGTTTTAATTCAAAACCTGAAAAAATTGTTTTTTCACTCTTGTTGGAAAATCGTATTGTTTGAGATGGTGAATTTAGGGCATGTTAGCTTATGACGTCAAGAGTGCTCTTATAAAATAAACAAATTTTCAAATGTATTCAAGCATACAGGCTTAGTTACTTTTAGCGCAATCGGGTGAATGATCGAGTTAATTTTTTGATATAAAGTGATGTTTTTCTTGCAATCATTTTCTTAATGAAGAAAATTTTAAAATCTTAGTCCAAAATTTATCATCGGAAGTTACTTTTACACCAATATTTGTAAAAAAAACCCCGCCCAAAACATGATAATGCTGTCTGCTGCCTGCAGTAACGTATTGCGTGAGATACAGTAGTAAAAAGAAGAAGCTATAAATAGCTTGTGAGGTTACGAGTATGAGACTCTTTATAATAAATAGAGGGAGTTTTTCAAATTGATTTTGGCTTATGATAATTATTAATTAATGGAATAATTACCTCTTGCTTTCGCTGCCTCGTAGTCCTGTTTGCAGACTAGTTTGTTGTCGGAGAGAAGATAAAATTCATCCCCCGTTGCAAGCTGCCTGCTGCACATTACACAGCAAAAACAATGTAGGTGATAGACGTGTTCTTGTGCGCGACGCACGATTTCTGTTGGCGCTATGCCTTTTTCACAGGAAGAGCACTTGGTGCCAAAACGTCTGTTGGAAGAAAGAAAAGAAGTTACGTTTTGTAAAACTATGAAAGTTCTGTATGATTATTCCTACAATTGTTTACTTAGAATTTAGAGAATTCTTCAAAATGCGAAACCCATGGGTGAATCATGAATACAGTAAATATTAGATATCAGATAATATAATTATTTTCATCCATAAGACGAACAAATTGCAACTGTTCGTCAAAGTACCCTCTCACTATCTAGAAAAAATTCAGAAGCTGAAGTAAAAAGATCATTCCAAGTATAAACCTTTTCAGAACAACCGACGAGTCCCGCGACTGAGTTGACTTACTGACTGACTGAAAAGCACTCTGATGTGAAATTTATAGTCCAGGGTGCATTAATGCACTATGTCATCTGGTCATACCCGGGCTGCCTCGTAAGTAGAATGAATCGATGCCCATAAAAGATTGCTGTCCACATTTTTGACCAAAGAACTTCGATATCGATATTTTGTGCGATATCTTAAGCCATTTTCTATTAAATAACAATACGCAGTTTTGATGGCTTTTAATTGAAAATGACATTAATTCACGTGATATTGTACAATATCTTCATTTCATGGTCCGTAAAATGTATCACTTTTTTTTATTAATTGGTTAAAGGCGATGAATAACTTTAGTAAAGTTCAAATATTGAGATTTTAATTCAAAACTCGATATGCGTGTAAATACTTCTTATATAGCATTTGGTTGCAATGTGGTTTCGTCTTAATTTCTTTAAACTTTCAGGACATGCAGTCCAAGTATCAAATTGATAAAAACCGAAATCGTTATTGATTACGTAGCTATCTCGCGCTGCCCATGGATAGTTTGAAGGATTAATGGACCAATAAATGAGTATGTAATATAATTTTTTTTTAGAGAATTCTTCAAAATGCGAAACCCATGGGTGAATCATGAATACAGTAAATATTAGATATCAGATAATATAATTATTTTCATCCATAAGACGAACAAATTGCAACTGTTCGTCAAAGTACCCTCTCACTTTCTAGAAGAAACTTCAAAAGCTGAAGTAAAAAGATCATTCCAAGAATAAACCTTTTCAGACCTGCCGACGAGCCCCGCGAGTGGACTTACTGACTGACTGAAAAGCACTCTGATGTGAAATTTATAGTCCAGGGCGCATTTATGCACTATGTCATCTAGTCATACCCGGGCTGTCTGGTAAGTAGAATGGATCAATGCCCATAAGAAATTGCTGTCCATATTTTTGACCCAAAAACTTCGATATCGATATTTTATGAAATATCTTTAGCAATTTTCTATGAAATAGCAGTATTTAGTTTTTTTGTCAGTATGATCTTAAAATTTCAATTGAAAATGACATTAATTTCCGAGATAAAGTACAATAAGTTCAATATCTACATTTCATGTTCCGTAAAATGCATCAATTTGTATTAACTGCTTGCTTAAGGAGGATGAATAACTTCAGTAAAGTTCAAATATAGAGATTTTAATTCAAAACTTGACAACGTAATTTTCAAGAACATTGCGAGTAAATACTTCTTACTGGTTGCAATGTGTGACTTTCAGCGCATGCAGCTCAAGTATTAAATCGATAAAAACCAGAATCGTTTTTGATTACGCATTCAAATATCTATCTCGCGCTGCCCAGGGAGAGTTTGAAGAAGTAATGGACCGAAAAATGGGTATGAGATAAGAAAATAATATAATATGAGTCTCGAAATTATTGAACAACAATTTTAGTGGTTAATAATGTCTTTGTGAATAAAGAGTGCAAATTGGAGAATGGAATGGGGAAAGAATTGATATTAACATTTTTCCATGCATGGAACTCTGCAAGAAAATTACATTTATTTTAGAAATACAGTTTTAGCAAATTAATTTGATAAAGTCTATTAGTTAAAATAGTAATTACAGTTTGTCTGTACAATATATTGTGGTTTCCTCTCAAGATGTTTTGACTTGTAGTGGAGCCCTGGTATCAAATCGATGAAAAACTGGAATCGTTTTTAATTACGCATTCACGTCTCTGCCCAGGGCAGCAGGGAGCGTTTCAAGAGGTTATGGACCGAAAAATAACAATATAATAAAATGAGCTCACAATTATCGTGGAACAATTTCAGTGGTCAATTATGACTTCATCAATAACTAGCAAAATGTCTCTATAATTGTGTAGAACCAGTACGCGAAAATTATGAGTTTTTTAATGTTTGAACAAATTTCTTTAGAAATCACTACATGCTTTACCTGGGCGTAGGTATTTTACAGTCCGGTAGCATGCCTATTAATAGGAACATACATGTTCCTATTAATGGGAACATACATGTTCCTATTAATGGGAACATTTTGCTACATGGAAGCCGCCATTTTGTGATATTTCCCATGATCTTTTGCTATCCTAACGTTAAAGCCTTATGCAATGTTACATTTTTTCAAATTTGCAATACGTCTGGGAAAAATATCTTTGCTAGGGAAAATTTTAAAACTTATGAAAATACCTTCAGTACTGTCATGGCTACAACTTTTCCACTCCTATTTGATATGTTCATCAAGCCGTTTTTGAAATATTTGATAAAATAGACAATAGAGCTAGGATCTTAGGCACAAAACGGCCATTTGAAAATTGAAATGTTTTTCAACACAATGATTATTAATACTTTAAGTACATAAATTATAAACTATAACATTTTATCACAACATGTGAACAATATGGCTGCATGACTTCAATATTTTCGTGTGTTATACATGTTCCTATTAATAGGCATGCTTCCGGACTGTTTTACAAGAGAGTACAAAATATTACAAATAAGCTACAAAATAATTTTTCAGATTTTTTCAAATAAGGTCATTAGAATTATCCGATTTTCGTTGACATAGATATTAAAGATTTCTAAAATACATTGATGTGATTATATCTCTCAGGCCACTACAGGTTGTCTATCAAATTTTAGTTGATAAAATCCAGCAATAATTCTAACATAAATGAATTGAATTAAACATTTGAACAGTTTAACATATCAATAACTTCAAGTGTTACAAAAAAATTGAAATGATTGAAACGTTCTTCTTTAAAGGAATGTTTTCATGGAATTTCACTTTAATATATTTTATTTAGGACAATAAAAGAAACAGATTGGTGAAAACACCAAGTTAATATCTTATTCCTACAAGTACTTATTAAATTTTATATACTTTTTTGTCTGCGTGAAAGAGATTTGTTCGTCGGAGACCAAGTCATCATTATGATGTCACCACAGCACTTCTGTACTATTCTTTATGCTTTTAAAATCAAAACAAAATCGTATTTCAAAATGATTTTTTTCTTTTTTTTCTTCGAAACGTTTCAAGAATAGTGTAGAATAAAATTCACAAAAATGTTTTCTAATCTGTTCTTGTAACTTATATTTAAATTATGGAAAATTGGTCATTAATTTATGAAAAAAATACATTAAGATTAGTACAGGAAGTGCTTTGATGACATTATAATGACGACTTCGACTCAGTGCAAAAATCATTTTTATGCAGGCAAAAAAAAATCTTTAAAGTTCAATAACTTCTTCCACGAATGAGATATCAACATGTTTTTTAGTTTGTTTTTAGCAATCTGTTTCTTAATGGCTTTTTTCTTCAGATACATAACAATGAAATTCCATAGAAATACTCCTTTAAATTAAATGTGTCTTACAAGTAGAAGAACACTTGCGCTTCTCAAAAGATAGACGTCCAAAATATCCTTTGATGACTTTAGAAATTGTTTCAAAGGTTGTACTTCTCTTTTTTCAAGTTGATTGTAATTGGGTGTATATGACCTCTTGCATTGTATTGTATCGAGTCTCCATGTTTGTCTCCTTCTGTACTCTTATGCGTTCCTATCTACCATTGTTTATCTTTAAGTGCTTCAAGATACATGCACGTATGTAGGCCTACTGTATGTTTTTATATCCATCATATATGTGTTTATATCCATCGTATTGATATGTATCTCTTAATTCAGAAGACTCCCTGTTTGCATGTAAAATGTCTCTTTTTGTTGAAATGAAATAAATAAAACGTTGTACATACTGTCAAGATATGAGAATACAATAAAATGATGGTAAAAGAAAAAGCATAGCAACTTTTGATGGAAAATCAAACAATAACTTTCGCTTCTACGTATCCATATTCCTTCATCTTACTTCACTCTATAATTCAAATTTGGATTTGAGTATATATTACGTCAATTTGTCAATCTTATATTCATGCATGTAGTTAGGTTAGTTTCATTCTTCCTGGCCTATTCATCACATTTATTTGCACATATTATTTCCCTTCAATGATGAGTGCATTATGTTGACAGATTTTAAAAGCCGAGCATTTACACGAATTGTATAGATTTTCCGTATGTATTTTACTTTTTTATCAAAACTCTGTTTAAGAAAAGTACAAAACATCAATAATTTTAACAATTTTATTTGTGATTCGGGTGACGTGTGATTACATTATTATGTAGGTTTTCGATCAGCCGGAATAAAAACAAACAAGCATATTTCATTATCTGATACCGGATATATAGAAAAAGAAAAAGGGGACACTATATACAGTTCAATATAGAATTTATAACCAGCTAGCTATCTTCAGATCTGACCGACTATTTGCGACACAATTTTGGTCACTTTGACATGAAGGTACTTCCATAACAGAGTGATTGGAAGTTTGATCAATTAACATATTAATGTCGTAGGGAAAAGTAAATCAACAAGAACGAAACTTCGATACTTGTAATCATACAATTACCAGTTAAAAATAATGAACGCTAAAACGTTCAAGGGAACATTTAACATGCATGTAAAAAAAGGGAGTTAAACGGTGTGAATAACAATTTGTAAAACAAACATTCAAATGAATTTAATATAAACTAGTTTGGAATTAATTAAGAACTTTTATATATGTTTTCAAAAATTGTATATAATCATATCCGCTATTTTGATAATTTTAAAACAAATAAACTGTACATATTGCTACCCATCTAAAGCCTCATGAAACAGTCATGCTTTTAACTGATTACTTTTTAGAACTCATTCATTCTGAAAGAAACCTTGAACTTTTGAACCTAACATAACAACATGAAATATGATTTTTCTTTAAAGCCGACACATTTGGGTACCATTTTCAACAATTGCATATTTCTCTTTTTGCATACTATCATACGATGCTAATTTGATCACCACCAAACTTGTTCCTCATACCAATGACATTTGTGTCAAAGGTCTTATCAAAGCTTAGGCTGATTCATCATTTTCTTTTCAAAGCAACTAGGGTAATATTCATCTTAAGAAATAAATGTGACTTTTCGTCAATTCTCCCTGCATAACGTAGATGCAAATTAGCTTCTTCACATGCGATATATAAGCAGTAATTGACTACGCGTATTTTCGAATTTGTATTCCAAAAATTGTTATGGGCTACTTTTGATGCATTTTCTGTATTACATTTCTTGCAACTGTGCAATTATAGTGTTGCATTATCACGTCAATAGTGCATTTTAGACTTTGCTATTGTCTATTTTATAAATCAAACTAAATTTTACACTTTTGTATCTAAATTCCATTCAAAAATGCTTTCAACCGATAAAAGATAAGATATGAATTTTGTTCTTGGATTGATGTTAATATATAGCTAACAAAAATCTAAAAAGTTTCACGCAGGCCTAAATGCAGTTTTCTCTTTGTTATTGTGTAAGTATTTTGCGCATTTAGATTTATTGTATATTGTACACGAATTTCAAAATGCATTTTAATAATTGATCACTTCATATACAAACTTAATGAAACGGAAAACTTTCGTTCTTAAAAAAAACAATTTTCAGATACTTTGTAATTTACATACAATGACAGCACTCTAACAACAATCGGTTAAGTATATTTTAAAAGCTTTTATAATTTTACTTACTGAAAGAAATCCTCCTTACAGAAGACTTGCCCATTTCTTGAGAAACATCGGTCGCTAAGTTGTGCATGACAGTCTGCACATTGAAGACATTTGGCGTGCCAGGAACGATCCAGGACCTTTAATATAAAGCGGTCTAAGATTGGATCTTCACAGCCTGCACAATGTGGAATTGCGTCCCCTTTAAGAAAGAGCAAAGAAGAAAACACACTTAGTATTTGTGGTAAAAATGACTACGAGTTTCAAAGGAATGATTGATTAAAGGAATGAGTCACTTTAGAAACTTAATAAGAAATTCCACCACAGAAATCTTAATGTTTTAAAGAAAATTCTTGTAATGTACAGCTCCTAAACATCACTGACCTTTTGCTCGAAGCCTGTAATGTACGGCTCACAATCATCACTAACCTTTTGCTCGATTCCTGTAATGTACGGCTCATAAACATTACTGATCTTTTACTCGAATCCTCTAATGTACGCTTCACAAACCTTACTGATCTTTTGCTCAAATCCTGTAATGTACGGCTCACAAACATTACTGACCTTTTGCTCAAATCCTGTAATGTACGGCTCACAAACATTACTGACCTCCTTTGTACTCTCACAAACATTACTGATCTTTTACTCGAATCCTCCTGTTACTGATGCTAAATCGGTTCACAAACATTACTGACCTTTGCTCAAATCCTTTTACGGCTCAAAAACATTACCTGCTCAAATCCTGTAATGTACGGCTCACAAACATTACTGATCTTTTACTCGAATCCTGTAATGTACGGCTCACAAACATCACTGACCTTTTGCTCAAATCCTGTAATGTACGGCTCACAAACATCACTAACTTTTTGCTCAAATCCTGTAATGTACGGCTCACAAACATCACTGACCTTTCGCTCAAATCCTGTAATGCACGGCTCACAAACACCCATGATACGTGGCTCGAATCCTGTAATGTACGGCTCACAAACATCACTGACCTTTTGCTCAAATCCTGTAATGTACGGCTCACAAACATCACTGACCTTTTGCTCAAATCCTGTAATGTACGGCTCACAAACATCACTGACCTTTTGCTCAAATCCTGTAATGTACGGCTCACAAACATCACTAACCTTTTGTTTAAGAACAGGTATATCAGCAATTGCGCGGAAAGTAAGTCTGAATTCGCTTTATTAGTTTATGAAGATGTGAATTCTAAACAGTTAAAACATTTATTTGAAAAAATTATATTAAAAGTTTACAAATCGAGTGAATTTGTTGCTTATTTTTGCACTTTGTTTAAATATATGAATATATGCAGTTGGAAAACAACAACAAATTTAAAAGTGATGGAAGTCTGATAAAGCAGCTATGTGGATCATCAACTTATATTTACACATAAACATAACATTATTATTATTATTAAAATTATTATTATTATTTTATTATTAAATTATTATTATTATTATTATTATTATTATTATTATTATTATTATTATTATTATTATTATTACTATTATTATTATTATTATTATTATTATTATTATTATTATTATTATTATTATTATTATTATTATTATTATTATTATTATCATTATTATTATTATCTTTATTATTATTATTATTATTATTATTATTATTATTATTATTATTATTATTATTATCATTATTATTATTATTATTATTATTATTATTATTATTATTATTATTATTATTATTATTATTATTATTATTATTATTATTATTATTATTATTATTATTATTATTATTATTATTATTATTATTATTATTATTATTATTATTATTATTATTATTATTATTATTATTATTATTATTATTATTATTATTATTATTATTATTATTATTATTATTATTATTATTATTATTATTATTATTATTATTATTATTATTATTATTATTATTATTATTATTATTATTATTATTATTATTATTATTATTATTATCATATTATCATCATCATCATCATCATCATCATCATCATTATTATTATTATTATTATTATTATTATTATTATTATTATTATTATTATTATTATTAATATTATTATTATTATTATTATTATTATTATTATTATTATTATTATTATTATTATTATTATTATTATTATTATCATTATCTTTATTATTATTATTATTATTATTGTTATTATTATTATTATTATTATTATTATTGTTATTATTATTATCATTATTATTATTATTATTATTATTATTATTATTATTATTATTATTATCATTATTGTTATTATTATTATTATTATTATTATTATTATTATTATTATTATTATTATTATTATTATTATTATTATTATTATTATTATTATTATTAGTTCATTATTATTATTATCATTATTATCATTATTATCATTATTATCATTATAACCACCAGTCAAAGCCTAATAAATAAGATCGTTGTAACATTCTTTACTTCCAACCATTTCAATTACCATCTCCAATTGTTCGTTATCATACATGATAGAACTTATTGTTCGTTATCACATATGATAGAACTTATCGTTCGTTATCACATATGATATAACTTATCGTTTGTTATCACATATGATAAAACTTATCGTTCGTTATCACATATGATAGAACTTATCGTTCGTTATCACATATGGTAGAACTTATCGTTCGTTATCACATATGGTAGAACTTATCGTTCGTTATCACATATGATAGAACTTATCGTTCGTTATTATATATGATGTAACTTATCGTTCGTTATCATATATGATGTAACATCGTTCGTTATCATATATGATGTAACTTTTCGTTCGTTATCACTTATCGTTCGTTATCACATATGATAGAACTTATCGTTCGTTATCTTATATGATGTAACATCGTTCGTTATCATATATGATGTAACTTATCGTTCGTTATCATATATGATAGAACTTATCGTTCGTTATCATATATGATTAACTTATCGTTCGTTATCATATATGATGTAACTTATCGTTCGTTATCATATATGATGTAACTGTTCGTTATCATATATGATGTAACTTATCGTTCGTTATCATATATAATAGAACTTATCGTTCGTTATCATATATGATAGAACTTCTTAACATCTTTACTTCTTAATATCAACCACCATGCTGTAATTGAGGTGCAAAAAAAGAAAAAACTCAACAAAGAATTGCAAAAATGACAAATCTTGATTACCCATGCATCTTTATTCACCTTAACCTCTAGCGTTTACTTCTTAACAATAAAAGGTATAAATATAAACATCACCATTTCGTCAACTTCCAGTTCATGAAATTCCAATTTATGCTTTTCTTCGTCTTTTAATAAAATCTTAGAGCAGTTCAAAGTATTTATATTCCTAAAAGCCCTAGACTGGTATTTTATCACCACAATAAACATGGAAATTTTTACTTCTTAACAATAAAAGGTATAATTATAAACTTGACCATTTCGTCAACTTCCAGTTTATGAACTTCCAGTTTATTTTATGGTCTTAGAGGTCCTAGACTGGTGTTTTATCATCACAATAAAACATGGAAACTAAAAAAGTGTAGAAGTTTCAAAAGTACAAAGAGAAGATAATCAGATGGAACATCAGCTCGAAGCTTTTGTCATCATAATTATAACCAGTCATACCCAGACAACGGGGGAATTAGTTCTGCTTGCAAAAGGTATGCAAAAGAGGCAACAAGTTTCAACCCATTTTTTTGTATGTCTCCACAATTGAGTACACCGCAAGAATCTTAAGGTTATCTTTTAATATTCATTTTAGAGGTAAAATGTTTTGTTATTGATATTTAACAATAACACTTCTATGAAGTAGTTGGGAACATACCAGAATGTAATCTTCACATTAATGAGTAGCCATGTTATTCCCCCTGTATGTTCTGAAGATAATTATAACATTTGCATCGGTGTCCAGGTGCAAATGTAGGGTCCAGTTGTGTCTGAATGGAGGTAATATACATCACGTGTTTTGATTTCACGCTTTCAAAAATAAAAGGTTGATTTAAATGACTGAATCAAATGTTCTCCATGCCCTCATCTACAATATTGTAGGTCGGAGTAGCTCTTATATCTGATTGAAAGATATGATAATTTCTGATAACGTCACAATTGTGTTATCGAAATCAACATGGCACTACGCTTGATTTCTTTACTGCATTAAATCCCCGACGTATCACCCGTGCATTTTTACGGACCACATAATCACATGATTGCTCATGTATGCTGGTCATCACTACTAAAGGAATTTATTTATCTTTGCATATTACCCACTAAACACAATTTTCATAAAATTCATCTAAATATGATGGCTAAAATATCCCCGGAAGCCAGAAACTATTTGCATTAAGAACTTAATTCCATTTGTGTCTCTTAAAAGAAAAATAGCAAATACAATATCATAAATCAGGCTCTAAGCATAAAATACTAAATGTGTTGTGAGTGTTACCCCCGGAGGATACGGACTGTTGAGTATAACATACACGTCGTATTTGCCAGATCTTATGCTGACGCGGTAGCGTAAGACAATTTCCTGTCTCCCGGACACTGTAGACAATCAACTAATGACCCTAAACAATTTACTAATGACCTCATAAATGACTAAAGGCAAAGATGTAATTCAATTTGTTGTTAGGCAACTTCTGTTTCATACAGGTGAACATGTCAATCACAGTACAGTAATTATCATTAAGGTCTCGCTTTCTGAGTGACTGGTATATGGCTAAAAAAATATAAAAAATCCTGTTTCATAACATTTTCTTGAAGTGAGGCAATGCAATTTATTTGTATCTTTGTGAAAAATCAAGGGAGACGTTTGGGTTAGGGTTAGGGTTAGGTTTAGCGTTAGTGTTAGGGATATATTGATAAATTGCTCAGAAAACATATAATGTACTATAACATGATTGTGTTTATCATACATTTTACCATTTTTTCAGTTAAATTTAATTTACAATGTTGTGAACTTTCAAGTAAGACCAGTGCTTTTTTTTATTTCAATACCCACGTGATTTTATTTTGACATTTGTTTTTCTTTCCTGTATATTCGCAACGGATGGTTGACCAAAACATTAGTTTTCCGATGTCTAGAGGTATAGTTTAGCAAAATGAAAAATACCGTTGATATATGAATATATACATGATTGAGCTTCTAATAAAGTTACCCACTTTTTTAAGCTTGAAGTGATAAGGATTAACTTGTGATTGTGTTATTCAATAGGAGGAAGAGTGAAGCCCAACGTATCAAGATTATTCCAAGTTATTTAGTAGTTTGGATTCTAAGACATAATTCATTGAAATTCTACGACTGTTTGAAAACTATTGCCAAACAAACAACCTGTATACGATATATAAATCTATCGATCTAATTTACAGAACAGACTTTCAAATTGGGATTTTAATATCAGTGGTATCTATTAGACTAAACACAACGAATGTGTCTTCCGCACATTGTAGATTTATGATACAATAGTGTGAGACGATTAAACAAATATTTCCTTTTATATTACTCATTGAACAATATAAGCTTAATTTGTATTACAATTTGAGAACTGGTATTCTGGTGTCGCTTTTACCATCGATAAAGGTAAACAAGTTAATTTATGGCTTTAGTATGGCCTTCATGGGCTCAGCAGGCCGGTACTTTTCCCATGTTTCCTTGGCGTAAACGGATGATAGCACATGTTCCCCTGGATAGGACGCCAGCCCATCGCAGGTCAACTCACCAGCAGTACTGGTACCTATCTTATAACTGAATGAACTAAAGCAAGCAGATTGAAGTGTCTTGCTCAAGGACACAATGCAGGGATAATGGTGGGAATCAAACCCAGTACCTTTCGAATACGAGCATGACTCCTTAACCACTGAGTCACTGCTCTTCAACATCGGTAAACCCTTTTTAAAATAGCGTCCATCAACTATAATCCGGCTGCCTCGACCTAGTTTTAAGCACCACCAACTGTTAGACGAAAATGCATTTATATCATTTTCAGAATTGAAACAAAATAAGTACTGCACATGTTGACATGTATCATAAAACATAAATATTTGAATATTACAAAATGTCAATATGTCAACTGATAAATCTATGTTGTCTTTTGCATTAAGCCCACTATCAAATCATGTTTCGTAAATGATCATATTTTCGTTGAAACTGTTGCAGTCATTTTTTGTGTACATTGCATTTCCTTCGGTTAAACAAAACGCACGCTCATGTAATTTACTAGAAGCATTAAAACAAAATGACAATGAAACTATTAATTAATTATGTTAACCAGCATTTAAGGACAGCTAAGCAGTCACCCACCACCATCCTTGTGTTACCCTTTCATCTATTACACAATGCACATGGTGTCTACAACATTGTTTACGATTAATCAATGATTTACATACTCTCACGAGGCATGCATGGTCCTATTAATCAAACACATCCTATCCCTCCGCACCCTATACCCCTACAATTTATGGCAGAAATGGGGTAATTTTCCTGAATGAACTGCTCACAGTCGCTAGAAATTTATGATTTTTAATTTCATGTTTTGGTAACAAAGCGTGCATGGTCAGTAAACGCAGCAGAATGCGGATATAATTGAGTTTTGATAAAGGTTGAATGGATAAAAACAATACTGTATAAAGATTTCCGAATTATGCAAACGTAAGGCACAAAACAATTAGATAAAGTGCTTGACATAAAAGCAGTTTGTCGGACTAAAAATCGGACAGACGGTATTATTTGTTTTTCTATTAAAACTTAATCTACTTAGTGCGACTTAATTTACACTTCGTCTTTTTTAATATTTTAATGGTGAAGAAATAGTATGGTAACAGTCGGACCACGGACATTCATCACGTCGGCTGGAGCCGAGAAGGGATCGAGTCACTTGCAACATTCAAGCGCGGTTTTGCGACCTCTGAAAGTGAGCTTGAAATTTACTTAAGCTAATGTGGTTTGACTAAATTGAAGAGGAATTGACAGGACTCTTTTGAAAGCATTTACGCAAGATTTGAGAAACTGGTTCAAGAGTAAACAACGACAGAAGCTGACTTGTGCCCTAAATGAAAGTCTTCATGCGTCAGCCGTTTTGACTTGTTGATTAAATTTCAAGGCCAATCAGGTGAAGGTGCTTGTGTTTACTTAGGGGCAATAGCTAAAGACTGACAACCAAGACGTGCTCGAGGCACGTGGTACGAAGAAAAAAATCAACATCTTTTCTGAAAGAAAAAAGAAGAAAACGTTCGGAACAATAAACAGACTACTTATGAAAATAACCGAAATTCTGTTCTTTTTTTTGATGTTTTGTACTGTGCTTAATGGAGCAGATTAATTTTCGAGATATGTGGAAAAGAAAAGGGTGCCTTACTATCAAAATATGAACTTGAACTTTTTGTCGGAAAAGTCAAAATGTTTTCTTAACACATCCTTTGCAACATGAAGTGAGTAATGAATGTCATGTCAGGACGCATGACTGAATGGGACACTTCAAGGACAAACATTTTAGACGAATAGCAACGAAGATTGTGTGTAGACATATGCATGATAACATTTTGATTAACACATTTTTATATCTATTATTTTCTATATCTATCATTTTCTATATTTATTATTTTCTATATCTATTATTTTCTATTATTTTTTCTATATTTATTATTTTCTATATCTATTATTTTCTATATCTATTATTTTCTATATTTATCATTTTCTATATCTATCATTTTCCATATCTATTATTTTCTATATCTATTTTACTTTATTTTATTTTCTATATCTATTATTTTCTATATCTATTATTTTCTATATCTATTATTTTCTATATCTATTATTTTCTATATCTATCATTTTCCATATCTATTATTTTCTATATTTATCTATTATTTTCCTATCATTTTCATATCTATCATTTTCTATATATATAATGTTCTATATCTATTATTTTCTATTATTTATCTATCATTTTCTATATCTATTATTTTCTATATATATTATTTTCTATATATATTATTTTCTATATATATTATTTTCTATATCTATATATAAAAGTAGACTTTAAATTCAAACCTAGACAGAAAGTCGGACTAAAATTAGACAGACAGTATCATTTGTTTTTGTATCAAATCTCAATTTACCATGTACGTCTCAATTTACACCTCGTCC